>CM033643.1:173750143-173975707 GCA_019512145.1 Engystomops pustulosus
ACGAGTACCCGAGCATTTTAGTGCTCGCTCATCTCTAATGATGAGGTGACAGACCCAAGCTGGGTTAAAAGGCCGGGTGAAGACGAGTCGAGTCCTATACGAGAACAGGTTGAAAGAGGCAGTGGTGGGGCCAGACGGAAAAGCAGGGCCAGAGCTGGTGCATCAGCGCCAAATGTTTCACGTAGTGAAGAACCCCTTCACGAGGGCTAGATTTTCAGAAGTCTGGAGGTTCTTTAAAGAAACACCGGATGACCGATGGACTGTGGTGTTAAACCTGTGCCACACCAGGATTAGCTGTGGTTCCACCACTACTTGCTTAACCACCACCAGTATGTTCAGGCATATGAATGCTAAACACCCCACTCAATGGAGCCAAGGCTGGGCCCATCACTGCTCCTTCGCCTGTGTCATTTGCTGCCTCTGCTAGTCAGCCCCCTGCCCAGGACACCGGCGCGCGAAAACCACACCTTCGCCTCCACGATCCTTTACAGCGTCCACCAATGTCTCCAGGCGCAGCATTCAGCTGTCTATACCCCAGACGCTGGAGCGCAAGAGGAAATACAGTTCCACCCACCCACACGCCCAAGCCCTCAAGTCCACATCTCGAAATTACTGAGCCTGGAGATGCTGCCCTATAGGCTGGTAGAGACCGAGGTATTCGGTCCCCAGCCGCCACTACTTTTCCCGATGTGCCGTCCCAGCCTTGCACCAGCACATGTCAGACAACATCATCCATACCCTGACCAACGCCGTTTCTGACAAAGTCCACCTAACCACGGACACGTGGATGAGTGCTGCCGGGCAGGAGCACTATATATCGCTGACAGCACATTGGGTTAACTTGGTGGAGGCTGGGATCGAGTCTGTCCCTGGGGCCGCTCATATACTGCTGAGGATTGCGGGGCCTACCGCGGTCATGGTCTCTCAGATCTACTATGCCTCCTCCCACCCCTCCTCCACCTCCTCTACCGAATTACCATCCGTGGGCATGGCGGCATCAGTCGGTAGCTCTAGGCACAGCAGCAGTGCCGTCTCTAAGAGACAGCAGGCGATGCTCAAACTGCTGAGCCTAGGCGATAAAAGGCACACCTCCCAAGAAATATTACAGGGCATCACGGCGCAGACTGATCTGTGGCTGGCACTGCTGAACCTGAAGCCAGGCATGGTTGTGTGTGACAACGGTTGTAACCTGGTGGCGGCTCTGCAACACTGAGATGACACATCCTGGCTCATGTGTTAAATCTCTTAGTTCAGTCGGTTTCCTCAAGACATACCCCAATCTGGTCTGATTTGGCTCACGAAGGTGCGCCGCATCTGGTGCGCATTTCGAAAGTCGACCACAGATTCTGCCACTCTCAGGCAGCGCAGCACTCCAACTGCCCGCTCACTGACTGTTGTGCGACATGCCCACGAGGTGGAATTCAACATTAACCATGTTGTCCAGAGTTTACCAGCAGCGCTGAGCGATTGTAGACTGCCAGATGTCAACTTCCACCAGAACTGGTAGTCAGGTCAGTCAGCTTCCTCAAGTCTACAATGAGGAGTGGACGTGGTTGTCTGATATCTGTCAGGTGCTGATTAACTTTGAGGAGTCAACACAGATGGTCAGTGGCAATGCCGCCATCATCAGCCTCACCATCCTGCTGCTTGGCCTGTTGAAAAACTATCTGGTCAGCATGAAGTCAGAAGCTTTGCGCTCCTCACAAGAGACGGGGGAAGAAGATTCCCTTGTTGATAGCCAGAGCACCCTCCGGTCTGTTTCTCAGCGCATATTGGAGGAGGTGGAAGAGGGTGAGAATGTTGGCGACACAGAAGAGGGGATCATTGCAGAAGAAGAGAAGTTGGAGGAGGAGGAAATGGAGAGTCAGGACAGTGAGGGGAGTGAATTCTTGCACGTTGGGACTCTGACACATATGGCAGATTTCATGCTAGGCTGCCTATCCCGTGACCCTCACGATCAAAGAATTTATTCCAGCACCGATTACTGGGTATTCACTCTCCTGGACCCACAGTATATACAAAATCTTTCCACTCTCATCCATGTAGAGGTAAGGAGTGTGAGAGTGCATGAATACCAGCAGGCCCTGGTGCACAAGCTGAAACAGTATTTCCCATATGACAGCGCTAGCAGCAGAGGGCGTACTTCTGCGGGACAAGTAGCGAGGGAGAGTAGGCGAGCAGGCAGCTTGTCCAGCACTGGAAGGGGTATGCTTTACAAGGCCTTCGCCAGTTTTATGTCACCCCAGCAAGACACTGTCACCTGTCCCCAGTCTTGGCAGAGTAGGGCTGATCTTTACAGAAAGATGGTGAGGAAGTATGTAACTGACTATACCATCGTCCTAAATGAACACACAGCTCCCTACAACTACTGGGTTTTAAAGCTGGACATGTGGTCAAAACTGTACGCCTTGGAGGTTCTTGCCTGCCCTGCCGCTAGCGTGTTGTCAGAGCGGGTTTTCATTTTTTCAGGTCCAACTGGGCTCTAGCTATAGTACATTCTTTATTTTTCTGGAGGCCACCTAACCCATCCTCTGTTTTAAACAATTTTTGGGAGTGTCACATACAGGTACTCTATGTATTTAATTTTTCTGGAGGGCCACCTACCCGGTCCTCTGTTTTAAATAATTTTTGGGAGTGCCACATACAGGTACTCTATCTATTTAATTTTTCTGGAGGGCCACCTAACCGCTCCTCTGTTTTGAAAACTTTTTTGGACTGCCACATACAGGCACTATCCAAATTTAATTGTCTCAAAAGCAGCCTCCACACGTCGTCTTTATAGCAGCCTCCACACGTTGTCTCCATTGCGGCCTCCACACGTTGTCTCCATTGCTACCTCCACACGTCGTCTCCATAGCTGCCTCCACACGTTGTCTCCATTGCTACCTCCATACATCATCCCCTTAGCAAACAAGCTGTGTCAGGCAGAATTTTCGGGTGTTTCACCAGATACATAATGGAACTCAGCCCATCTGTCGCCGCCATGCTGGAGACCTGAAGTTTCAATCATAGCGGCGCAATATGGATGCCACATACCATGGCACCATCTTAATCATGGAACCATTATTCCTAGATGAAGTATTCAAACAACTCCGCCTGCTTTGAAAATTATTATTTTATCAAAGTAAATGCTTCTGGCCCCCAGGCCCATTTGAAATCATTTCAGCGCTTCTTGCTCACCTCCCTTGGTTCCTCTCTGTCCCCATAACCAGGCCAAATACTGATACATACAGTACTACACGTTATCCTCGCCAAAAGGAATTTTTTAAATTGGTTTGAAGCCTGAGTCCATTTGGGGTATGTCGCCATGCCACTCTCTAGCCTGCCGCTGCTGCCTCCGCATGCTGTCCCCTATAGTGTCAGGGTCAATTATTGGGTGTTTTAGATGCTATCTCGCCTGACTCGGTCACTCTGTCATGGCCATGCTGTTGCCCATAATTTTGGCATAATGGTGTGATTAGGAAGCCTCCGAGGCACCCATGCATGCCGCCCCTGCTGTTTCCTGTCCATTTCCATGGTGTTTCCATCATTTTCTGAGGTTTCCAGGTTTTTGGCCAAGCTTCCCTGTGCAGAGCCTAGGTCTCCTTGAAAAATGCTCGAGTCTCCCATTGACTTCAATGGGGTTCGTTATTCGAAACGAGCACTCGAGCATCGGAAAAAGTTGGACTCGAGTAACGAGCACTTGAGCATTTTAGTGCTTACTCATCTCTAATTATAATATATTGTTCATTGTAAAAGCAGTATTCAATATATGTCGAACAGATTATCACATTCTTTGTGCAGGCACAAGCAGGTTGATAAATTGGGGCAGATTCATTATGGATTTCTGGTGGGGAATCTACATTACGATTACTCCTGGCCATGGTTTATCTTTGCCGAATTCACAATCAAACTTTTTCAGCTCCATGCAGCACAGTTCCACACGGCGCCCCTAAAAATACCTGTCACTTACAGTATAATGGAACATATTCCTAATATATATTATCTTCACAACATGACTAGTCCTCACATAAAACAGTCTTTATATAGTCATCTGATTAAAGGGAATCTACCACCCTGATTCTACCTATAAAGGCAGCTATTTGCAATCTCAGCATTTCACACTGCATGTGCTGTCTGTAGAGTCCACCTGCTTGCACTGTACTGTGCTGTAGCGATTTTGTGGGTGTTGTATATACTTTAAAGGGAATCTACCACCACAATTCTTCTGCATGCCGAAGATCTCATGTCCGGCTATTCCACGCCCCAGTAGCCGCTTTACAAAATTTACATATTAGGGCAGTAATGATTTAAAAAAGATAGTGGGGTCGTGAGGGTAAGCTCTAAAAAGGGCTATCCTCACATCCCATACATGCACCTACCAACTGTTCTGCCTTTATAGGTAGAATCATGGCGGTAGGTTCCCTTTAAAGTATATACAACACCCACAATTTATTAGGTGCCCTAATTTAGCTTCCAACCTGCATAAACAGCCTCCAGCAGCCCCCCTGCATACACAGCCTCCAGCAGCCCCCCATGCATACACAGCCCCCCTGTATACAGTCTCCAGCCCCCCTATGTACATCCTCCCCCGTATACAGCCCCTATATGTATACAGCCATGACACTCCAAGAAAATAAAAACCTTGTACTCACCTTCCAGCCCCAGAACTCCCCCGCAGCTTCCTCTTCTCCCGCCGACAGCCACATCTAGTTTATAGTGACACAGGCAGGCGTGCGTGATGACATCTTTACGCACACCGGCCTGTGTCCTGCAGAGCGGTGCACACAGGCTAATGTGCTGCACCACTAGGACTATCTCAACTGCAGTGGCACTCTAAAGGCGCCAATGTAATTGATTTTTCAGGTAGTATGGACTTGCCAGCCGTTGGTGCCAGAATGTTGCCTCTTAAAGGGTCTCATGACAGTTGCGGCCCTGTGAATGTCCCTCTGCCTGCCAGATTTGGAGATTCTCTAGGAACTGGTGAATAATGCGCCAATATTCACTAAAAGACGTATGCATTAGAGATGGGTGAATCCAAAGTTTACGGTTCGTGGGAACAAAATTTTTTTTCCTCCTTTATTACCAAAATGGGCGTGAGCACAACATGGTACATGGCGCAGAGAACTCTGGGAAAGAGAAAGTAACACCCTCAATCACATGTGCAGACCTGTAAGCCAATCAGTGACTTGGCAGGCTTATGTGATGTCGCACAGCCCTATAAAAACAGGCAGCCATTTGCAATCTTGACATTTCACACTGCATGTGCTGTCTGTAGCGTCCAGCTGCTTGTACTGGGCTATAGCAATTTTTGCTCAAGGGTGTCCGTTTTGGGGGATTTGTATACCCCAAATAGCAGTTCTTTTTTGTTGCTGAAGTGAATAGGAAGAAATCTGTGTAAAATCAAGATAGTTTCTGTAGTGATTTCTGCTCTAATTCCCAGGGTGTCCGTTTTGGGGGATCTGTTTTCCCCAAAATGCAGTTCTTTTGTCTCGCTGAAGTGAATAGGAAGAAATCTGTGTAGAATCCACAGAGTTGCTGTAGTGATTTCTGTTCCAATCTCAGGGTGTCAATTTTGGGAAAGCTGTATACCCCAAATAGCATTTCTTTTTTTGTTGCTGAAGTGAAAAAGGAAGAAATCTGTGTAAAATCCACATAGTTGCTGTAGTGATTTCTGTTCCAATCCCAGGGTGTCCGTTTTGGGGATCTGTATACCCCAAATAGCATTTCATTTTTGTTGCTGAAGTGAATAAGAAGAAATCTGTGTAAAATCCACATAGTTTTTGTAGTGATTTCTGCTCCTATCCCAGGGTGTCTGTTTTGGGAGATCTGTATACCCCAAATAGAATTCCTTTTTTTTGTGCTGAAGTGAATAGGAAGAAATCTGTGTAAAATCCACATAGTTTCTGGAGTGATTTCTGCTCCTATCCCAGGGTGTCGATTTTGGGGGATCTCTATACCCCAAATTGCAGTTCTGTTTTCTTGCTGAAGGGAATAGGAAGAAATCTGTGTAAAATCCACATAGTTTCTGTAGTGATTTCTGCTTCTATCCCAGGGGATCCGTTATGGGGGATCTGTATACCGCAAATTTCAATATTTTTTTGTTGATAGCAAGAAATATGTGTCAAATCCATGTATTTTCTGGGGTGATTTTAGCTCCAATCCCAGGGTGTCCATTTTGGGGGATCTATATATGCTGGCTACACTTTCTGGCATCCTACGGTCACAGCTCCTCACATGAAAGTCCTGCGTTCCTTCACCGGGGCGAAGCTCTCTTCCACGCCGTCTCAGCCTTGCTTGGACCAGTGCCTCTACCCGGTCGTGTCACTCTACATTCTACACGACTGCTGTACTTCACCGCATGAATGGCTGAGCCTTGCTCTCTACTTGCACTGCCTGCCTGAATGGATGGGAGTGATTGAATGACTGATGCCTACACATACTCTATTGCTCTCTTCCTCCACTGCACTTCACCGGGGCAAGTGATCGGAGCATGCCGCCAGAGGCCCACCCTTGCCCGCATCACATTCTGCCACCCACCGGTCACACTTCCACACATGGTCGCCCCATGGACTGTACCCAGGGTTCTCGATACCCTGTTAAATTCACTGTGTAAATCCATCGATTCGACCGGTACTTTGCCAAAATCACGCTGGGCTCGTGGAGCCCTTTCCGGCAGCGGTTTAGCGAAAAATCGCCCATGCCGGTTCTTTGCTACTTTTCCACCCCCGGGAGCTCCCTGGACCTTGTGTTTTCTTCACTCACAGTCACCTCCATACGACGGAGCAAGCTAACGGGACCTCCCTGGACCTCGCGGCCAGGAACCACTTCCATGAGAGCAGAGAGGGAGTGTGGTTTTGCCGGTCACCACCACAAATGCTCCAAAGACGGCTCTTAGGGCATAGCTGGCCCTAGGGATCCAAGGCAAGCCACTGGCCCACTTCCACGGCCATGTCGCTTACCGGGACTTACCTCCTAGTGTGGCCAGGGACCACTTCCATAAGCCCGGCAAGGTCTCCTGGGAGCTCCCGCTGAAGTCCCATGGAAGTATTCCCTACTTCCAGGGAACACTTACCACCAATGGTGGCTGGGGACCACTTCCATGAGCCAGGCTAGGCTTCTTGGGAGGTCTTGTTGACACTTTGTGGAGTCAGACACCACTTTTCATGGGAATTGTAATGAACGATGCATGTGGTGTCTCCAATCTTCAAATTTAAATTAAAAATTTCAACTTCAAATTAAATTCAAACTTCAAATTCATTTCAAACTTTGCCACTGTGCCACACTGTGGCCTACCATGTTGCTGCCACCTAAAGAATTTGTCATTGTGTCACTCTCTGACCTCATGCTGCTACTAGTACCTCCATACTCTATCATTATGCCACACTGTGGCCTACTAGGTTGCTGCCACCTCCAGAATTTGTCATTGTGCCATTATGGGGCCTACCATGGTGCTGCCACCTCCAGAATTTGTCATTGTGCCACTCTCTGACCTCCTGCTGCTGCTTCTGCTGCTTCCACCTCCACACTCTATCATTGTGCCACACTATGGCCTACAATGTTGCTGCCACCTCCAGAATTTTTCATTGTGCCACTCTCTGACCTCCTGCTGCTAATTCAGCTGTTGCCACCTCCACACTCTATCATTGTGCCACACTGTGGCCTTCCATGTTGCTGTCACCTCCATAATATGTCATTGTGCCACTCTGCGATCTACTCATGCTGCTGCCAACTTACTGCTGTCTCACTGGAACACCCTGAAATTTCCATAATGCTGTTTTCACCCTCCACTACTCTATGATGTTGCCACTATGTTTGGTTTTCCCCTTCATTTCATCTGTCAGAAGGAATGAAAAGCTCCAGGATTGATAGCCAAAAGCAGGAGTGGTTACAGAACACAGAGGACATGCAAACATCCAATTTACTGGTCAACTCTGTTTTGGATCAACTCCTGTTTTGGCTTTAGCAATACTGATGGATTATTGACCAATTGAAAGTGGACACTGAAAAGAAGGGCAAAATGATCAGTGACGTCACTGAAAAATTACTGCCGACAACCTCTCCACTCTTTTGGGGGTTTCTACATGTATCATCGTTTCACAGAACAGGTTCTGTCATCATCTATGGAATCATCTGATGTCAGTGAAAAAGAGTACAATCTTTGATGTTATAGTGGGATCTTGGCCCTCAGCTCAGTCCTTTCCAGCTGGCACAGATGTTACCTTGTCAGGCTGCATTCCCGCTTCAATTATTTGGTCAACTTGGCCCTGTAAGTGCCCATGGAATTGAAGAGTGAAGCGATTCTAAGAGCGATGGCTGTCATGTGCGTGTCATACTAAAACACACCATTGTTTGAAGACCAAACCACGCTCCCTATGCATATTTGAGCATGGCACAACTTTCTAAAGCACCCTTCAGGCTCTCTGCAGCCAGGAAATACCTGTCTTTTTAACGTGATTCGTCATGATTTGATTCAGGTCAAATAAAATTTTTTCGAAACATTCGGGAATCAGGTCGAACCAAATTTCAACAAATTCACCTATCCCTAGTATGCACCCATATTCACTAAGAGGTGGGGGGAATTATAAGACTGACATTCCAGATGTCGGTCTTAATGAATTCCCCCTTTGTGTCTAGAGACAAGCTTATAAACCAAGAGTACTGATTCAAAGAAACACAGCCTCTACAGCTTCTGTCAATGTAGAAGTACATTTACTTTATTTAAGTTATTTAAAAATAACTTCTGTATTTTTGATATCTAGAGGTTGGATTATTCATAATGCTGAAAGCTTTAACCCCTTGCCGCTTTCCACCTTAATGACAAAGCTATTTGTCTGGGGTTTTTTTTGGTGATGCCTTCTGCAAGCGATAACATTTTTCTGTCACTATTGCTGTATGGGGTATTATTTTCTGCAAGACAAATAGTATTTTTTGATGGCAAGATTTTGAGTTTTACATGTCTTAATGGGGATATTTTACCAACCATTACTGTACAGAATTTTAATGTGCACCGTAAATAAACGTAAAACATTTTCATCTGGTTCAATACAAATTTAGCAATACCAAATTTTATAGTTTTTTTTCTAAAATCATGACCTACATTTATACAATTAAATCTTATTTTTGAGAGGGGAGACGCCTAATTTTAGCACAAAAAACTGAAAAACCTATTGACTCGAGTATAAGCCGAGGGTGGGTAATGCATTGGTCACAGCCCAAGTATATATTCATCCATCCCCTATAGTATATAGCTTGCCAGCCCCTGTAGTATATAGCCAGCCAGCCCCCTGTAATATATAGCCAGCCAGCCCCCTGTAGCATATAGCCAGCCTGCCCCCTGTAGCATATAGCCTGCCAGCTCCTGTGGTATATAGCCTGCCAGCCCCTGTGGTATATCGCCAGCCAGACCCCTTGTAGTATATAGCCTGCCAGCCCCATGTAGTATATAGCCTGGCAGCCCCTATGGTATATAGCCTGGCAGCCCATGTGGTACATAGCAAGCCTGCCAGCCCCGGTGGTACATAGTCAGCCTGCCCCCCTCTAGTATATAGCCAGCCTGCCCCCTGTTTTATATAACCTGCCAACCCTGTGTAGTATATTGCCTGGAAGCCCCCTGTAGTAAATAGCCAGCCCATAAAAAAATATAAACTCAGTACTCACCGGCCAGGTCGTGCACACGGTGCTGTCATGGACTCGGTGCCGGTATGAAGTAAGAAAAGGTGCTGCCGCGGACCTCCCACGAACATGAAGATAGAAGAGGAGCATCCCGGGATGTCAGAATGGTGAGTACTGAGGGTTTTTTTATATATACCAGAGAATAAGCTGAGTGGGGAATTTTCAGCACAAAAATTGTGCTGAAAAACACGGCTTAAACTCGAGTATTTACGGTATATAACTTTACTATCCTGCTATTATTAAAATAAGTATTATTTATTCACAGAGCACTATTAATTCATTGATTCTGTATATTTGAAAATGTGCACCCATTTATAGCATAAGAAGCACAAATAATTACAAAAGAAACAAAACTATACTGAACTGGATCAAGTAGAAGAAGGACCCGATCTGTGAGGGGTCACAATTTATATGAATATAAGTCTATAATAGTTCACAAGGCAAAATATGTGTTGCTAGTTATCGAAATGCATCACATGCATTTCAAAATTCAAAAAAATTAATTGGCATGTTTTTTTGTGACCTAGTTATCATTTATACAAAAGCATCAGCATAGACATTGTACAACAGTGCTGAACAGTAGAGTTGAGCCACTATGGTTGAAATTTGAGTTTGCCAACTTTGTCAGAATATTGGGGAAGATTTAGTTCAGCACGTACTTGAATCTGAACACGATCCCCGTTGACATCAAAGGGAAGCTGAATTTAAACACCCAAAAACGTAAAGTTTACATGAAAGCTTATGGACACATAAACATTTCCACATCTGCACATGATAGTTTTATGTCCAATCATCAAACCTCTCATAGAAAATAGGATGTTAATTTGATACCCCAAGAAACTGCCTTCCTTTTCAATACACAGAAGACAGTTTTTTCCTTAAATAATTTACCAACTTGAAAAAAAATTGAATGCTCTAGATCAGTGATTTTCAACCTTTTTTGAGCCGTGGCACACTTTTTATACATAGAAAATCCTGGGGCACACCACCAACCAAAATAGCACAAAATGACACTAAAACAGTAATAAAAGGCCTCCCTTTACTAATAAAAAACCCCTAGCGGCCTCCCTTTACTAATAAAAAACCCATAGCGGCCTCCCTTTACTAATAAAAACCTCTAGCGGCCTCCCTTTACTAATTAAGAGCCCCTAGCGGCCTCCCTTTACTAATTAAAAGACCCTAGCGGCCTCCCTTTACTAATTAAAAGACCCTAGCGGCCTCCCTTTACTAATTAAAAGGCCCTAGAGGCTTCCCTTTACTAATTAAAAGGCCCCAGAGGCCTCCCTTTACTAATTAAAAGGCCCTAGAGGCCTCCCTTAACTAATAAAAAGCCCCAGCCTCCCTTTACTAATAAAAAAAAGACCCTAGCTGCCTTCCCTATACAAATAATAACCTTATATACTTACCCTTGATGTCTTCTTCCGCGTACCTTCACTTCTAATGGCGATCCGCCCACCTTCTGTAGCTCCTGCACCGCCCGCCTCTGGTCACAGGACTTACGCGACCTGACGTCAGATTGCGTCAGTCATGTGACACGGGCCGCACGGTGCAGGAGCTACAGAAGATGGGCGAATCGCCAATACGGGGCTTGTAGGTAAGTATGGGGGCAGAAACACTGGGCGCGGAGGCAGCGCTACACAGGGGCACCATAGTTCGGGGAACTTTCCCCGCGGCACACTCAACCATCTAGATCACATCAGCCCAGTACCTGTGCAGCTTGGGGCACCTCCAAGTCATGTGCACCAGATAAGCATCAATTAACATCAAACATTTTTCCTCCTGCAACTTACCAAAAGTGTTAAGTCTTGTTGGTTTACAATTAGCTCAATATAGTAGACACAATTGATATAAATACCATATGATGGTATATACCATATTCCTTGTTAGTACCCCAACCATTTTAAATTCCTCAGACCATTCAGACAACAGAGATATTACCCAGTTGATCCTACACTTAAAGGAGCATTCCCATTTTTGCTAATTAAAGTTATTATGAAACATTATACAATTCGTCATGGTTTTCTAAATATCTGCTTGTTGTCCTTTTATAGAAAGCTTGTTTCCAGTAGATAGAAATCTGACCATGGTTACATTTTTGATAAATAAATCTACATTACTACTTTACTAGTGAGCTGCAAGTGAAATCTGGGGGTATGGGCAAGCATCTGATAAGTGGAGATGTATATATTTTTCTAATGCTTAAAGGGGTTGTCCGAGAGCTATGAAAATTAACTAAAGGTGGCTGGAGGGGGCTGCTTAAAAAAAATAAAGAACTACTTACCTTCCGGTGCCCTCTGGTGTCCCACGCTGCTGACGCTCCGGTCCGGGCTCCATGTAAACAAACATGGCCGCCGGAGCAGTGCTGGACTCAGCTTCTGGCCAGCCGTGGCCGGGCATGCTTATCCGTCCCTATTCACAGCATTGTGAATGCAGGCCGGAAGGTTTTCGGCAGCCATGTTTGTTTACATCAGTGATTTTCAACCTTTTTTGAGCCGCGGCACACTTTTTATACTTAGAAAATCCTGGGGCACACCACCAACCAAAATAGCACAAAATGACACTAAAACAGTCATATTATACATAAAGTTAATAATATAGATTCTAAATTTATTTTACTCACTCATTGTGAAACCTGGGCCTGTTTCGATAAACACAAAAGGGATATCCTGGCAGGAATGGTGGAAAGACACACACGAAGCTCTTCCTCTCAGTTTCTCCCTGTTTTTAGTATATGGTGCTGATTATTATGTGGTTCATATACTGCAAAATAAAGGGGTACAATGAGAAGTACTATGGCCATGAGGCTTATATACTCAGCATATGAGCTGGTACTTGTAGTACTCCAGCCTCATGACTATAGTATTTCTCATTTTACATTTCTCATTGTTACATGCAGTATACTGCTGGAGTACTAAAAGCACCAGCGCATATGCTGAGTATTCTGCCAAAAGCTCATACAGTCAGCATTATTGCTAGGCATTACCTTGGCGGTGGGCAAATGCGAGAGTCTCTCCGCTCTCAGGATGATGCGCCGGCCTCGGTGACGTCATTTTGTCGCGCGAGGTTCAAAGCTTATTGTACACGTCTCCTATATTGTAAGAAGCCGTGACTGGGCATCGCTGCGCATTGCCGGGAAACAAAACACAGGGGGCACCATAGTTTGGGGAAATTTCCCCGCGGCACACCCGACCATGTGTCGCGGCACACTAGTGTGCCACGGCACACTGGTTGAAAATCACTGGTTTACATGGTGCCCGGACCAGATCAACAGCAGCGTGGGACACCGGAGGGCACCAAAAGGTAAGTAGTTCTTTATTTTTTTAAGCAGCCCCTCTGGACACCTTAAGTTAATTTTCATAACTCTGGGACAACCCCTTTAACCTATTGATTTATGCAAAGATCTTTAGCCCCTTACCTACATTGGACGTAGTGCTACGTCACAGGTGTCAGTGACTTGCTGCATCGTGACGTAGTACTACGTTCCGTTTGGCAGCCGATGCCAAAAGCTGTGGGTGTCGGCTGTGTATTATAGCCGACACCCACCATCAGAGATTCCTCCGATTACAGATGTTAACTCCTTACACTCCTTAAAAATAGCAAAAAAGTAGCATTTACCAACTGTGTGTTGTCAGGGTCGGTGGTGGTAGACCCACTGAACCACCGTGAGTGATGATGTAAGCCGATACATGGGATCGAAATCTAAATGGCACCCAGGATTCACCAGAGCCCTCCTCAAAGCGGGTTGGACTTGCTGTGGTAGGATACCACCAGGTCGCACCACAGGCTTGCAGTAGTGGCCAAGGCAAGGTACAGAAAAGGCAGGCAGAACCAGAGTTGTAGTCAGGCAGGAGGTCAGGACAGACAGCACAGGATCGGAGTCAGGGACGTAGCAAAAGGTCAAGACAGGTGTCAAAGAATCGAGGTCAGGAATGGAAGCAGAAGTCTCAACAGATAATCGTAAGAGTCTCAGAATGAGCTTTCTCTCAGGCATCAAGGCACAAAGAAATACCCGAGAAGAACAACAAAAGAGGAAAAAAGAACACAAGGCTACGAAATAACTAGTAAGAAATGGTAATCTTTATTACAAATAGAAACCATGAAATGTATGAATAAAATGAGTGTATCATAGGATCCCTTGACAAAGACCTGCTGCGGTTGAAACGCCCGTGTGGGTTGCACGCCTGGTAAAAGTTATTCCTCTTTTCTGTCACCTCAGCGCTACTTTCGCCACTTTTTGGCATCTATCTGTCTATCACTAGTTGTGTTGTGTTCCTGTGACTTTGGGCCTATATTTGTTTTTAGCCTTATACAGTTTTTACAAAGTTGCTATTTTAGCATGTATATGTATACTGGTTTCTGTATTGTACTACTCTTGGCCTCATTACATCTGCTCTGGTGATTCTATACTATTCACTATTTGCACTATTTTCGTTATATTTTCCTTATTCAGGACTTATTACCTGCCGTGCATTGTGAGTCTTGTCCTATAATGCATTTTATATATACATTTTATGGTTTCTATTTGTAATAAAGATTACCATTTCTTACTAGATATTCCTTCAAAGGAAGTAGCAGAGCTATATAGCAAAGCAGCAGCTGGCCAGCCCAATTAGTGGCACGCTGGCCCTTTAAATCTCACAGAGTCAGCATGCACTAGGGGGCGAGGACGAGTGTGCTGAACCGCAAAAGTCATTGCTGGAGCGAGGACCGATAAGTCTACCTGCAGATCCCATGCCATGGCACCCCCACATAGAGGCACAGGGGTGCACCTGTGACGCAAGACATGGTCACAGGAGCACTTGTGTCACACCCCCATTCAGCTTCCCCCTCTTCTTGGTTTTAAGGAACCTTTGAAGAACACAGCGGTCCAGGATGTTGTCTTCAGGTTCCCAAGATCTCTCCTCTGGCCCAAACCCTTCCAGTCAATAAGAAAGGAGCACTTCTCTCTAACTGATTTCATGTCCAGAATTTCCTTTATTTCAAAGGCATTGGGGGTCATTTACTAAGGGCCCGATTCGCATTTTCCCGACGTGTTACCCGAATATTTACGATTTGCGCCGATTTCCCCTGAATTGCCCCGGGATTTTGGCGCACGCGATCGGTTTGTGGCGCATCGGCGCTGGCATGCACGCGACGGAAATCAGGGGGGCGTGGTCGACTAATAACCCGACGGATTCGGAAAAACCACCGCATTTTAAAAAAAAATTGGTCGCACGGGCCATACTCACATGCACCACGATGAAGACGATGAACTCCGGGGCACCTCGGCGCAGCAGTGACACCTGGTGGACATCGGGCGCAGGACCTTCATGAATTGCCGGAAGACCCGAACGCTCGTCGGAGAAGCCGCCGCTGGATCGCGAATGGACCGGGTAAGTAAATGTGCCCCATTGTTGGAATCAGCCTCAGGAGAAGGAGGTGCTACTTGCTGGGAGAAGCGATGCAGGATCACAAGTTTTGGAAAAGAGACATGGAAGGAGTTCGGGATGTGCATTGTGGGAGGAAGACGAAGCTTGTAAGCTTCAGCACCTCCAATGGACCCAGGAACCGAGGACCACGTTTGTAGCTAGGAATCTTTATCTAGACATAGCGGGAGACTAGCCTCATAAACCTTAACTTTTAATATTATATCTGTTAAAAAAATCACTTAATATATACTGTATTAAGTATAAACACAATAATAAGCACAATAGTTTAAAAATGGAGCAGTCTTACCAGTTCAGACGACGGGCTTCGAGATCTGTATCCCTTTAGTGGACCTTAGAGGGAGATATGTAGATCTATATATACTTGCCCTCAACACTGATATGGTCCCTAGCGCCCCAATTGCTCCCGTCCTGACAAGGACAGTACCTGTATCATCCCTCAACCAGTGTACTGTGTTGCCCTAAAGGTATGTCCTAAAAAAAGGTGCTCCCCGTCCTTCCCTTCCCAACGTGTTTCATCACCATTAAAGTGAATCATCAGGGGACTAGTTAGGACCAGAAAACTCCAAGGGGAGGGAGAGAAATAACATCTCTGGGAAAACCATGGAATCCTGGAATTAGGTCACACACAGGCCTTCCGATGGTATTACCCCAGGATAGTTAGGTCCTCATGGTTAGTGTACCTGGCATTGGCCCTTTGAAATGATTCTCCTTATATCTAATAAGCCACACCTATCTATCTCTTATAGGGTGGATGGTGGTTTAACCTGATCCCTACATTGTTTCCGGACGCCACCGGAAGTATCCCCGTTCGGTCTGTGAGATACATCTAAAGATGCGCGCCATTTGAGAAATGTGTCGCATGTTGTTTTCAACTTTCGATGTCAGACCGTCATCTGTTGCGCCGGAAGTACTCGCCGAGCCCTTCCAATGGGAATGGCGCATGCATGCTATCATAGGAACTAGCTCATGCGTATTAAATGACTGTGCGGTCCACCTGTTAAGCGCATCATATTTACATTTTTGCGCATGCGTGTTAACAATTTATCTACATAGGGATAGATAAATTGTCAACACGCATGCGCGAAAATGTGAATATGATGCGCTTAACAGGTGGACTTCACAGTCATTTAATACGGGGTGTTTTGTCTGAATATCGCAGCGCATGATGTAATATATCAAAACGTAAGGGTAAGTAGGTCGGTCATCTATTACTCTTAATGACCACCTGCTATATAGAGGAGTGTCATATTAGCACAGAGTACACTAGAGACATAATTTATTTCATATATTTATGTTACTCAACTTACTGAAGTGATAATAAAAAAGAATCAGAGAGTCTCCCACTTCCGTAAAAATCATAGTTTAACATTATATAAATCAGAAGTATAGTATCAATTTCGGGGGAGTACATAAAACCTCCATATATCCACTACTTCTTTTATTTCATAGGTGTATAATTGATTAAAGTGTCATCTCTGTCTGAGGTGACACCAATTTGGACAATTTCTGTCCAAACTAGGCCTATTAATGGCTGCTGAGTTATTCATATACCCATTACTTGTATGGCCTGTTTAAAGATTATATCAGTTTATTTGGCTGGACTGCCCCTCAAGTCCCTTGTAGAACTAGAGGGGTTGTATACAAAATGACATGCAGATGTGGGATGGAATACATTGGAAAGACAAACAGGGAATTGAGGAGACGGATAGGGGAACACTTGTTGGATATTGACAAGAACAATGATACATCAATTGCGAGACGCATAAACCAAAAACATGGAGGGAACAGATCGGCTATATCCTATTTGGGCATAGATATAGTGAAAAAGCCACTGAGAGGGGGTGATTGGGAACAAATGACTCTACAAAAGTAGTCATACTGGATTTTTGTATTACAAACAGTGAGTCCAAATGGACTGAATGAACAATTTAATTTTAAATGTTTTCTTTAAGACCTTTTTATAATACCTCATAGACGATCTCCCTGTTTGGGACCTGAGGGGAAGTCCAGCCAAATAAACTCGTATGATCTTTAAACAGGCCATACAAGTAATGGGTATATGAATAACTCAGCAGCCATTAATAGGCCTAGTATGGACAGAAATTGTCCAATTTGGTGTCACCTCAGAGAGAGATGACACTTTAATCAATTATACACCCATGAAATAAAACAAGTAGTGGATATATGGATATTATCCCTTCAGTAAGTTGAGGAACGTAAAAATCTGAAATAAATTATGTCTCCAGTGTACTCTGTGCTAATATGACACTCCTCTATATAGAAAGTGGTCATTAAGAATAATAGATGACAGACCTACTTACCCTTACGTTATATTACATCATGCGCTGCGATATTCAGACAAAACACCTCACATAGGGATAGATAAACTGTCAATACCCATGCGTGAAAATGTGAATATGATGCGCTGAACAGGAGGTCTGCACAGTCATTTAATACGCATGCGTTAGTTCCTATGATAGCACGCATGCACAAAAATGTGGAGAGGATGCGGCCCTCCAGAGCGCATGCGCCATTCCCATTGGAAGGGCGTGGAGAATACTTCCGGCGCAACAGATGACGGTCTGACACCGGAAGTTGAAAACAACATAGATACTTCCGGTGGCGTCCGGAAACAACGTAGGGATCAGGTAAAACCACCATCCACCCTATAGGAGATAGATAGGTGTGGCTTATTAGATATAAGGAGAATCATTTCAAAGGGCCAATGCTCACTAGCCAGGTACACTAACCATGAGGACCTAACTATCCTGGGGTAATATCATCGGAAGGCCTGTGTGTGACCTAATTTCAGGATTCCATGGTTTTCCCAGAGATGTTATTTCTCTCTCTCCCCCTTGGAGTTTTCTGGTCCTAACTAGTCCCCTGATGATTCACTTTAATGGTGATGAAACACGTTGGGAAGGGAAGGACGGGGAGCACCTTTTTTAGGACATACCTTTAGGGCAAGACAGTCCACTGGTTGAGGGATGATACAGGTACTGTCCTTGTCAGGATGGGAACAACTGGGGCGCTAGGGACCGTATAAGTGTTGAGGGCTAGTATATACAGATATCTCCCTCTAAGGTACACTAAAGGGATACAGATCTCGAAGCCCGTCGCCTGAACTGGTAAGACTTATTATTGTATTTATACTTATGAAGTGATTTTTTTTACCAGATATAATATTAAAAGTTAAGTTTTATGAGGCTAGTACTATGCTTTCTTTTGAAGTTGCTTTAAGGCCAGGACACCATTATTGTGTATTCACTATACAAAAATAGATTTGGCTTTATTGTGTAGACATACCTGGAGGACAAACACACTTTATCAGCTGGAGAGAAGACTGAGGTAGGCCTGCATTTTTTTGGGCCTGGGATTTGGTGCGGGCAGATGCCCTAAGAAGAGACTCCGAGTCTGCTCACAGATGGATCTGAGGTCTCATACCAATTCATCCACGTCAGGAGCACCAACAGGCATGAAGAGAGGAAGACATGGGCGTGGATGATGTCCATATACTACAAATAAAGGAGCGGCTCCTGGAGACTCAGAGTCCAGAGAATTGTAGGACAATTCGATCTGTCGAGTGGAAACAAAATGATGTAGATGGCAGCCGATAGTGTGATTGACTCTCTCCACTTGCCCATTAGACTGCATATGATAGGCAGAAGAGAAGTCCAGCTGTACCTGAAGTTGGTTGCACAAAGAACGCCAGAATCTAGAAACAAATTGGACCCCTCAGTCCGAGACAATATGCTGAGGAAGTCCATAAGCTGGAAAATGTGAAGAAAGAACAAGCTGGCAAGACGATGAGCTGACGGCAGACCAGGCAGAGGAACAAAGTGAGACATTTAGGAAAAATGGCCTGTAACCACCAAGATGATGGTATTAATGGAAGATGGCGGAAGATCTGTAACAAATGGAATCTCTGGAAGGCACGAAGTCTCACTGGGCGGGGCCACAAAAGTGGTGCAGACAATTTAGTGGGATCCATCTGTAGTCCCTTGCCAGAGATGATATACCCGAGGAAAGGAAGACTCTTTTGGTGGAATTGACACTTCTTGAGCTTGGCATATAGGTGATTGGGCCTTAGGCACCTGAGAACTCGTTGTACATGAACTTAATGTCAGCAGAGAACACCAGGATATTGCCCAGATAGACCACAACACAGGTATATAGCAGGTCTATGAGAATGTCATTAGCAAACTCCTGAAATACACCTGGTGCATTACAGAGTCCTAATGGCATGACAAGGTACTCAAAGTGTTTGTCACAAGTATTGAAGGCGTTCTTCCATTTGTCACCTTTATGGATGTGGATGAGTTTATACGCACCATGTAGGTCTAATTTGGTGAAGACCAGTGTAGTGTAACAGACGAACGCATAAACTGTCAGCTGGTGGCATTGGGCAGCCCTTGAGACTGTCAGGGAAGGTATCAGATCTTCCTGGTAAGTGTTAATGTTTGATGCATGAAGTCAACTCCCATTATTCAGTACTATTACATCAACTGTCAGGAAGGGGTTGAGTAAGTAAAGTCTTACTGTAAGAAATCTTTGAATTGATCATTTCTGCAGTGTTCTGGGGTTGGGACAATACTGTACTTGAGACTGTAAAACTAGCTGCCTCTCTGAGCTGTGGTGTGTCACAGGTGACTTTTGGAGTAATGGAGAAATGAACCAGTCGGCTGCAAGGTTGGTTTCCAGGCACTCAATTTAAACTCACTCATGTGTTAATCCAGGGCCTGATTTAGGTTTTTCTTAATCTTGTGGATTACTTCTGTGATTCTGACTTTTGCTTGTATCTTTGATTTTGCTTTAGCCTTACAATTTTGTACCTTGACGCTATTTTAGATTCAACCATGTTTTTAGCCCTTAACTTGTTATTTGCATTGTGTCTTTCTGTTTGTCTAATTTGAACTGTGTACTTATTTAGAGTAGGTTGTTGTTACCATCTAGTAATACTTGTTGCTTGCCTAGCTCAATTCTGGCAAGTAGGCAGGGACATAATTTGTGGGAAGCTCAGGGCTCACACATTTTGCTTGACACTAATACAATAATCTAAGCTACTGCCATGCTAATATAATTAGCTTAGTAGTAAGATAAGGAAAAATACTTTATAAGAGTAATAAAGAGTTCTTATTGCTTCATTGTATTGCACTATTGCTTTCATTTAAATTCCAAGTCATATTTATAAACTTGTGTGGGTATAGTACTTTATCTCCTCATTCTTCTATGCAAATATAATTTAGAAATTGGTAAATTACCAGTTGATCTATCTCTGAAGCAGTTGCCAGGAAACAAAGGCACTAATATTCTCCAGGGAATTGGATAACAATACAATATTTTATCTGTATAAGAGTAACACAGACTGTTTAATAGTTCTGGGTTTGAATAACAATTCCTGAATAATTATGTTATTTAGAAGCACCTGTTGTCACATTCATGTCTATAAAAATGAAGGTCCATCAATGAAAATCATGCATGATAATTGGATGTACTAAGTATGTAATTATGTTTTGTTAGAAATACATATTTTAGTGCTAAAACTAAAAAGCTATTAAGTCCCCATTTGTGAGATCCTACTACCAAACCCTTTCTTTGTAATCACTTCTGCCTCAGCAACAATTTTTTTTAGTTCCTATAAAACAGTGGTCTAGTTTTAAGTAGTTAGCAGGATCCTGGAGAAGCTTTCATATCATTTTATTTTTCTAAAACATTTGCTATAGCTAGCAGCACTTGTAAGTAGATTCATAATTGGCTAAAAGACTATGTTCAAACAGTGGTCATGAAAGGGCAATATTAAAGTTTAACCTATGTTACAAAGTAGAAAACCCCATGGGCCAGCACTAAGACCTTTGGGGCGAGTTCCAAGGTATTGTAAAGTATGAGAAAAGACATAGCTTTTAGTGATAAAATAAAGTTAAAGGAGTTGCCCCCATTTTAATGAATCTGTTCCATTAGACAGGTCTCTGCATGTATATTTACCTGTGTCTTTGCCTCTTGTGAGAGCCTTAGCTTTTCCATGTTGTGCTGGACTCTCTACACAACTTCCTGTTTCTTTCTCCTTCAGTCCTTCATTATGACAGCCTCCAGTGTGTCTTTTTTCTCTCCGTCCATCTCACTGACACACACAACGAGGTGGGTGGGAGCAGCAGGAGGAGTCATCACCTCCTGCTGCAGGTCCCTCCTATTTACCATTGGAGGATCTTTGTTTAAATGTCTATGCAGATGAATGAGCATTCAGGGATTATTATTATCAAGGCAAATTATCAGTGGCCAAACCATTTAAAAATATGTTTTACCCCTTGATTAAAAGCAATTCTACAACTGTCTTTTGACAGTTTTAACAACGTACGCCATAACAATACGGTGCGCGTCAGCTGTGGCTGCTTGGAGAGGGCTCACAGGCTGAGCCCTCTCCATAGCCGGTAAATCTTTGCTGCATATTGCTAGCACCAATTGCGGGTGTTATCCTGTCCATCGCTATCTTGGTGAAGTTCGGCACTCCCCATGACGTCATCGACGAGCCACGATCAGTTGCCGTGACAGCCTCAAGTCTTCTGAAGACTCACAATTTAATAATGGTTTTTCATTGCGTTTAATCCCGTAGCAGAAAATAGCGCCTGAAGTTGAAAATGGCCCTATTTAGCCATTTTGAAAAATATAAAAAATTCAATAAAAAGTGATCAAAAGGTCATACAGTCCTAAAAATGGAAGCATTGAAAGTGCCATCAAAAGTCACAAGAAAGCTGGCTGATTGTGCCTGTGTGATTATCCTGATCTCTCGTTGTGACCTCAATCCGTCTCTGATTCGCTCCTGTGCTGCCTACTGACCTTCTGTCATCCCCGACCTCCGCTCTGTGCAGCACCCCCTGACCTTCTTGATACGTCCCCGACTCTGAGCAAATTCAAACACGCTTTGCCCCGGTGGGCTCTGGATGAAACCAGGTACCACTTATGACTCCACCGTTGGTCCCAGGTAGGATGGAGCGAGACTAAAATGCCGCTAGTGCTCGTTTTCGTAGACGAACTTTTCCAGATGTCGAGTGTCGCTCGAATAAACGAGCCCCGATTAGTCAATGTGAGGACCGGCAGTTTTTCAAGGGACCCATGGTTTCAGGAATAAAATGTGTTATTTAAATTGAAAAGAATGTCTCTGATAAGTTAGCAGCTGTATGCAAACTCTGCATCTTATTCTTCACTGTTTGCGCGCTAGATTAATCTCCCCGGACAAGTTATCAGATGTTGAAGAACAGTGAGAATAGACCATAAAAACAGTGAACACAGGATCATTTAGTGAAAAAACACAGTGAAACACAGTGAAAATAATTACAGATGTGCAGCAACATCTGCTTACTGTGTCTGGTGTGATTACGCGTTCCCGGGATCCGCTCCTCTCTCTTCACGAAGTCTCCCCGTGGCTGCCGGTGTCTCCCCATACTGCCGATTGTCCACCTTGCTGCCCGAGTCCTCCCCGGCGCCCGGTCTCCCCGTGTGCCCGATGTCCCCCCCGTCTGCCCGATTCCTCCCCCGTAGCTGGCCCGATGTCTCCCCAGCGCGCGCCGTGCTCCCCCGCGCTGTCCCGACTATGGTCTCACCCGCGCTTGCCGATGTCTACCCCCGCTGTCCCGAGTGTCTCCCCGTGCCTGCCCGATGTCTCCCCCGTGCTGCTTGATGTCTCCCGCTGCTTGATTGCTCTCACTGAACTGCCCGGTTCCGCGCGTATCTTTTCCCACAAGTAAGCAGTGTGCCAACATCTGTAAAATCTATGTCTCACTGTGTTTCACTCGTTCTTTTCACTTAAATGGAATGGCTGTAAAGGGCGTTATCGTCAGGTAGGTATTGTCAAGGAAAAACCACCCTTCACTGTGTTTTTTTTAATTAAAGCTCCGGCGTCTCGGCAGGGGAAATCACTCGTCGAGCCACGAGCGCTTTTCGAGTACCTTACTACTCGAACGAGCATCAGCTTTGGACGATTAATACTCGCTCATCAAGTCCAGGTGTTGGCTTACGTCATCGTCTGCGGTGGTTCAGAGGATCCACTACCTCTGATTCTGACACAAATTAGTTTTTTAACCCCTTCCTGCTAATGTCTGTTTTGTTTCTATTTTTTTTTTGCTCCCTTCTTTAAAAATCTATAAATATTTTATTTTTCCATTTACAATGCTGCAAGAGAATTTCTTTTCTGCATAAGAAGTATATATATATATATATATATATATATATATAAAAGTATTATATTATAGAACTACTATATAAAAAAAATTCAAATGCATTGAAATTGATGAAAAAAAAAAACACTACTGTACACTACAAATGACACCACACCTTTATTCTGTGGCTTGAGTTTTGTAATGTTTGTATTTTTCTGCAGTGGTGATTCAGACATAAAAAAGGGCGTTTGGGTGCCATTAGAGGTTAACCACTGGGAATAACCGTTTTTAATTTAATGTTGGCACTTTTGGGATGTGGCGATACTAGCATTTTTATGATTTTTTTTTTATTATATCGATCTTAGGGAAGAGGGTGATTTTAATTTTTAGGGTTCTTTAAACATTTTTTTACAGTTTTTATCAGCATAAATAATTGCAGTGGTCTTTATCTTTCACAATATTTATGTACATACATGTTTCTCTTCAGCCTTCTCTTAGATAACCTATTTTTATAACAAAAATCTTCCACGCCATATATTAACCCTTAACTGACTGCCCTTTTTGTTTTTTAAACTTCCATTTTCACTTCCCACCATAAAAATCTATAACTTTTTATTTTATATGTAAAGAGCTCTGTGACAGCTGTTGTGCATAACAAATTGCACTTCATAGTGATTGTTTAATATTTTCCATGCCTGTACTAGACAGCGGAAATAAATTCCAAATGCAGGTATTTGTGAAAAACACATTTGTACTTTCTTGTGGGCTTGGATTTTATGGGATTATGTATATTTTTTCATTGTTTTTTTTATTACATCTACTGGCGCTGTAACTTTTTTAATTTGGTGTACAGAGGCTTTGTGGTTGGATACAGTCCTAAAAATGGAAGCATTGAAAGTGCCATCAAAAGTCACAAAAAATGACACCAACCACAGCTCTGTACACCAAATTATAAAAAAGTTATCAGCGCCAGTAGATGGTAAAATAAAAAAAACAATGAAAAAATATACATAATCCCATAAAATCCAAGCCCACAAGAAAACGGTACAAATGTGTTTTTCACAAATATCACTGCATTTGGAATTTATTTCCCGCTGTCTAGTACATGGCATGGAATATTAAATACAATCACTATGAAGTGCAATTTGTTATGCAGAAAACAAGCTGTCACAGAGCTCTTTACATATAAAAATAAAAAAGTTATAGATTTTTATGGTGGGAAGTGAAAATGGAAGTTAAAAAACAAAAAAAGGCCAGGTTATTAAGGGGTTAATATATGGCGTGGAAGATTTTTGATATAAAAATAGGTTATCTAAGAGAAGGCTGAAGAGAGAACATGTATGTACATAAATATGTGAAAGATAAAGACCACTGCAATTATTTATGCTGATAAAAACTGTAAAAAAATGTTTAAAGAACCTAAAAATTAAAATCACCCTCTTCCCTAAGATCTGATATAAATTTTTTTTAAAAAAAAATCATAAAAATGCTAGGTATCGCCACATCCCAAAAGTGCCAATCCATTAAAATATAAAAACGGTTATTCCCAGTGGTTAACCTCGTAATGGCACCCAAACGCCCTTTTTTATGTCTGAATCACCACTGCAGAAAAATACAAAACATTACAAAACTCATAGCCACAGAATAAAGGTATGGTGTCATTTGTAGTGTACAGTATGTGATTGTTTTTTTTTCAATCAATTCAATCATTTGAATTTTTTTATATGTAGTTATATATAATACTTTTATATATATTATATATATATATATATATTATTATATACTTCTTATGCAGAAAAGAGTTCTCTTGCAGCATTGTACATGGAAAATAAATATTTATAGATTTTTAAAGAAGGGAGCAAAAAAAATGGAAACAAAACAGACATTAGCAGGAAGGGGTTAAAAAACGAATTTGTGTCAGAATCAGAGGTAGTGGATCCTCTGGACCACCGCAGACGATGACGTAAGCCAACACCTGGGACCGGAGTCTAAGTGGTACCTGGTTTTCACCAGAGCCCACCGCAAAGCGTGTTGAATTTGCTCAGAGTCGGGGACGTATCAGAAGGTCAGGTCGGGCTGCACAGGATCGGAGTCGGGGATGTAACAGAAGGTCAGGATGGGCAGCACAGGAGCGAAATCAGAGACGGAATTGAGGTCACAACGAGAAATCAGGATAATCACACAGGACATCAGGAAAGCTTTCTCTAAGGCGAAAAGGCACAAAGATCCGGCAGGGAGTGCAGGAACAGGCAGATTTATATAGAATTCTTGGAAAATCGGCACCGCAATTAACGGCCATTTAACCTTTCTCAACCCGGTGCGCATGCGCCCTAGGAGACAGGGTCACACGTGCATGGCCGAGGTCCGGAATCAGACGTGGGGAGCTGTAAGAAGTGCGCACACAGAGGGGCAAGGGTGAGCCCGCGACCCGAGATATGGGTCACAGGAGCACCCGTAACAATATGTTTGTGTGTCACTATATTTTGAGAGCTGCACCTTTATTCTCAATCAGAAGATCATTATTAGGGCTTGTTTTTTGCAGGATAAAACAATGCTTTAATAAGTATTATTTGTGGGTACATTCAACTTTTCATTTTACATCGCTTTTTATTACATTGCATTAAAATGGCATTTTAGGCATGTTTTTTTTTTAAACTCGTTTTATTAAAAGTGTACAACAATCACAATAAAAAAATTTACCACAGTATATCATATTATGTTTTACATATCATGCGTACACAAATAAATACAACCAAAGCAAAAAAAAAAAAAAAAAACAGCAAAAACAAACTAAAAGAAAACCAAAACTCTGCAGTGCTGCTGCTAGACCACCTCCATAGTTTTCGATTGTAAATGGGGTATCAGTTTAGAAGACCAGTTCCCATAAGTTATTTAATTATTTCATCCCTCCAATTCTTTTAATATTCGCGTTATTAAACATCCTGTAATGCCCTTAACTGTGACGTGAATGCATTCACGGAATAAAGTGTAGCCAAGGAGTCACACCATTGTCCCCACACCTTATTAAACTTATCTGGACAGAGGAGGCATGCTCTATTTAAGCTCACAAGTAGTGAAGGGCCATCAGGGACACGATGACATCACATAGGGGCCGGCAACAAAGACATTCATCCAATCATATATCGCAAACACATACACTCACATCAGATATCCTTAACCATCTCGAAACAGATAGTGCAAAACCTTTTGTACAGTTTATCGGCGCCTTATACAATCTATAAGCGCTAATAGTCAAACACATCATAGAAACCAAAGTAAATGAATAAGAGTAGTGCTGCGAGACTATGACAAGTCGCGCGACACTATTAGACTGCGCCAAAAAAGTGTCGCTCCGTAATACGCGCATGCGCGTAAACAGAGGCGCACAAAGTGTCGCCCCCCGTCGTGCGCGCATGCGCAAGTGAGAAGACGCGGCAGGAGAGCCTCTATAGGAGATGAAAGCAAGTGCAAAAGCAGTGCCACAGAAGTGATAAAGTAGTGAGGATAGTGGTGAGGTGCACAGTGAAGGTGAAGGTGCAACATGATATGGAAGGAGGAAGTGAGAAGGGAATAGGAATAGTATGTAGTGTAGAGAAGAGGTTCAATACAATACCTAAGACTTGTAGACGACTAGCCAATGTAGCAGCCACAAGATTATAAAATTATGAAACATGCCGGTGAATAAAGCACACTTGCACACACACATAGTGGGAACACAAACATACACAAAATGTGATACAGGACCAATATAGTGATAAATATAGCATCATATAAAAAATAGTGAAATGAATATATGCTAATCTGTTCCTTGGTCTTTGGGACATGAGGAGGTCCAATATGCCATGGATATATCAGAGGGCATCTGGTTATCCCTGGAGCGCTTTATTGACGATGTTTTGTTATTTGGCAGGGCACCGACCAATCTTTGGATGACTTTCTACATATATTGAACTTTATGACCAAAATATCAAATTGACGCAAGTGATCAGCAAAAGCAAATGGAATTTCTGGAATTAACGTTACTGTAATAATGATGGCACATTGATACATCAGTGTTTCGCAAAAAAACTGCCGTCAATGCAATTGCATTCCTCCTCATCGCACCCACTCACACCATTCGTTCTATCCCTGTAGGGCAGTTTTTACGGGCCCGCCCGCCGATCTGTGACACGGAAGAATATTTTGAGGATGACCCAACATCCTGAAACACGATTTAAACAACGCGGAATTCTAGAGAGATCGATTGCAGCATATGGACGTGCGAAAACTGCTAACCGAGACCATCTACTCAGGTCTAAGCCACGTCGACCAATTTTATCTGCAGATCCAGATCTGAACGCCCATCTGCCGCCACGTCCACAACTGTGCCAGAGAGCAAATCCATTGGCGATATGTTGGTGAGGAGCCATTACACTTCCCTCATTCCAAACCGTACCTTTTGGTGTCGAAGGGCCCCAAGTGGGTTCTATCCGTGTGGGCATTGCCAATTTGTAAAGTTGATGGTGAAACTGATGTATTTACAGATCAATATGGAGATAAGACCTTTCAAATTGTGCATTTTATCAATGGCAGTACGTCCGGTGTTGTATACCAGCTGTCGTGCCCATGCGGACTAAAATACATTCGGATGACCACCCGAGAATGCGAATTAGGATAAAGGAACATCTGAAAGATATTCGAGCTGCCTCAAGAAATCAGTGATGATGACCATCAGGCATTTTCCAAATTGAAATGTATACCGAAGCATTTCCATGAATTTCACAATGACAGATATCGGATGTTCAAGTCTGTGGCATGATAAACTCCTCCTGGGATCACGCGGGGGAAATGCGTTTAAGAAACTGGAGGCGTATCGAGACCAAATGGATCGTCAAACTCCAGACAACTTCACCATTTGGGCTGAATGAGAAACTGTCCTTCGCATCATTTTATAGGATCGTATCTGCGTTCATCACCTCTACTTTAATTGTTTATAATAATTGGTTGGCATTTACATTGTGGTTATATACAGTTTTTTGTAGGCATGTAGGACTGGTAGAAGGTCTACTATAGTTTTGATTGTTACGCATAGTGACCGTGTCGCATTCATGTAGGTATCCATCTGAATCTTATTTCTTATTTATTATTTTTATACACACATTTATGATAGCTATATTTTATTATGGTTGTAATATAGTGCTATATCCTTCATCACTCCCATATGGTGCCATTGCCAACTATTATTGGATAGTATTTGTCGGGTATAGTACTATATATTCATTCACTATTTTTTATATGATGCTATATCTTATCACTATATTAGTCCTGTATCACATTTTTTGTGTATGTTGTGTTCCCACTATGTGTGTGTGCAAGTGTGCTATTACAGGCATGTTTCAAATTTAATCTTGTGGCTGCTCATTGGCTAGTCGCTTACAAGTCTTAAGGTATTGTATTGACCTCTTCTCTACACTACACTATTCCTATTCCCTTCTCACTTCCCTCCCTTCCATATCACGTTGCACTTCACCGTGCACCTCACCCTATCCTCACTTACTTTATCACTTCTGTGGCACTGCTTTCATTGCTTTCATCTTCTATAGAGGGCTCTCCTGCTGGTCCTTCTCACATTGCGCATGCGCGCACGGCGGGCGACACTTGTGCGCCTCTGTTTACGCGCATGCGACACTTTTGGCGCAGTCTAAATAGTGTCACGCGACTTGTCATAGTCCTCGCGCAAC
This sequence comes from Engystomops pustulosus, assembly GCA_019512145.1. Taxonomy (NCBI): domain Eukaryota; kingdom Metazoa; phylum Chordata; class Amphibia; order Anura; family Leptodactylidae; genus Engystomops; species Engystomops pustulosus. The sequence goes on from CM033643.1 coordinate 173,779,097, forward strand.
TACGGATTGCGATTTAACTTGGTTTCTATGATGTGTTATGACTATTAGCGCTTATAGATTGTATAAGGCGCCGATAAACTGTACAAAAGGTTTGCCCCATCTGTTTCGAGATTGGTTAAGGCTATCTGATGTGAGTGTATGTGTTTGCGATATATGATGGATGAATCTTTTGTGTGCCGGCCCCTATGTGATGTCAGCGTGTCTCCTGATTGGCCCTTCAATACTATTGTGAGCTTAAATAGCAGACATGCCTACCTAAATCATTACCCCCTGAGGAAGCGACGGCGAAACGCGCGCCGGGGTTTTCTGGTACAGCGCAACATCTCCTGTTCAATATGCAGCCTGGTTGGTATATATAGCTACTCTGCACGATGCACTTTATTTTGTCTATTTGGTTTATATGACCTCCTACAGGTTCTATGCTATATAGATTAGGTTATATTTAAACCTCTTGTTTGCACTGGTATATTACTATACAGGCGTTCCCCTACTTAAGGACACCCGACTACAGACGACTCATAGTTACAGACGGACCCCTCTGCCCACTGGGACCCTCTGGTGAAGCTCTCTGGAGGCTTTACTATAGTCCCATGACGGCAATGATCAGCTGTAAGGTGTCTGTAATGAAGCTTTATTGTAATCCTTGGTCCAATTACATCAAAAAAATTTTAACTCCATCATCTAGATTTCACTTGGGCAAAAAAAACAAAAATTGTCTGGAGCTACAATTATAAAAATAACATTCCGACTTACATACAAATTCAACTTAAGAACAAACCTACAGACCCTATCTTGTACGTAACCCGGGGACTGCCTGTATTGACTGACTTGTGTGTTACATTGAACCTATGTTTTACACTTGTAACGTATTGAGCTGACGTGGTATTCAATGTGATTGTACAGGATGGCTGCGTACTTTTAGTCCACCAGGGATTGATTTAGGGTTGTTTTTATTTCAGTGATTATATGTGTATTATTTGTTCAATAAAATTCTTTGTCTTTCATAATATGGTTTTATGCATATCTATTGTGTGTACTTTGTTGTACAAGGCCTGTATATAGGTACATATAGTTGGTGTTCATAGCAGTCCTGCTTTTCACACATTTCCTGGATAATTGGTATTGGATACATACACAAATGCCCGCTTAACCAGAGTGTAAATTTAGTCTGTATGTTAGCTACGAATCACCATTTTGTGTAATATCTTATGTGGGGTACATGCATCTTATTATTTTCTTTGGTGTAATTGAGGCTTTTGGCAGGTATTTTTTTTGCGCCTTGTATAATCATGTCTTTTTTCTTGTGATACATGTTTTAGCTTTCCTGTCCTGGCAGGACTTTTGGGGTTTTTTTGAGAATTTTTGTTGCAAATATCTCAAATCCACGTGGACAAAACGCCATGTGAGTGGGGTTATGTACAAGAGTGGACACTACTGTAAGTTTTGGAGGCTGCGGTTTACACATGGTGTTAACACATTGCATTTTCAAATGCATCACAACAGCTGAGAAGAGGAGATTTGCCTAATTACATTGATGTCAAGATGTTAACACCCATGTTAACATAACGTTAGATACATGCATTTGCTATATATGTGCTAACATTTCGTTTTGTAAATGCCATGTTCACAGCAATGTAATTAGGCAAATCTGCTGTTCTCAATGTTGTGATGCGTTTGAAAATGCATTCGTTAACGCAAGTATATCCTTTCATCCCGCACAAAAATGGCCCTACTAACAGAACAAATAATTTCATGGCCTCAAAAGGCGCCATTGAGGAATCTAAACTAAGTTCTATGGGATAAAACTGTCAGCTGCAGGGCAACTCCTTCCCTTTTGCTGCTCGCTGTGCGCCATGCAACATGTAACATCCGTATGTGGGGTCGCTCCATACTCAGGATTAATTGCATAACAAATTTTGGTGTTTTTCCAAATTTTCCAAAATCTTTGGAAATGTGCAAATTTAGGGCTGAAGAATGACTACCATTTTGTTTTCATTACTATGCAGCGCTCAAAGGGGTAAAAATCTTCCTTAAAGCAGTTTTTAATAGTTTGAAGGGTGTAGTTGAAACAGGGGAATTCATGGGATAATACATATTGTTACTATACTATAAAACATTTAAACAATAGATCTCACATTTCATGTGAAATTTCAGAAAAAATTATAGCCGCCATTTGTAAGGTGCTAACATCATATAAGAATAAATGCTTTTAAACCATTATGAAACCATAAAGTTGAGATATGAAAGTGTAGTTTCACCCCTAATTTGGTTACTTACTATCTGTCTCAAAAGCTATTATTTCAAATTTGAAAAAAAAGTGCCCCACCACCCAAATTTGTTTTCACACTAATACATGATCCAACAACCACATCACTCCGAACAAGCTACAACCCCAATATCCCCACCTATTTCACTCCATATGACCGCACAAACTACAACCCAAACATCCCTCGAAAGCGAAGACAGACCCCAAATAACAGTATTACACATTAGCAAGTTAACTACAAAGCTGTCATGAAGGTAAATCTCAAAAAATGCTGTGATTATTATTTTTTTTTTACTAGTTCGCCTAAATAACATTGATGATATTACAAACATGTCTACAAACTCAGCACTAAGCTGTTAATTCAAAGATACAGGTAAGATCTTCTGTGTAATGACTGGTGACAGAAAAGAAAGTGTGTAATATCTGTCTAGTTCAAAGATACAATACAATATCCCTGTATTTTTAAAACCCTTCTTGTACTGATACAACTTTGCAAAATCATAATATTTTATTTTTGAGAATGTAACATAGAAAAATATTTTTAATATTGTAAAAAATCTATTTGTTGTGAAATGAACCCAATTAAATTTATAATCAAAAAGTAACCCAAAGCATAGACTTTATCTCAAATATCTATATTATATGGTTTATATCAACTAATTATATGTTGGTTATACAATTTGCAATTAACTATATCAGTAACATACACATGTTTAAATTACTATAACGCATGAATCCGGTAAGCATAATCTTTACATCTACTTACAGAAAACTTTCCTTATATCAATGTCCTGTTTACCTCTGAAACTACATTGATCCAAGATATTAGATATATACCAACCAGGCTGCATATTGAACAGGAGATGTGACGCTGTACCAGAAAACCCTGACGCGCGTTTCGCCGTCGCTTCCTCAGGGGGTAATGATGTTAGGTAGGCATGTCTGCTATTTAAGCTCACAATAGTATTGAAGGGCCAATCAGGAGACACGATGACATCACATAGGGGCCGGCACACAAAAGCATTCATCCAATCATATATCGCAAACACATACACTCACATCAGATAGCCTTAACCAATCTCGAAACAGATGGGGCAAAACCTTTTGTACAGTTTATCGGCGCCTTTATACAATCTATAAGCGCTAATAGTCACACACACATAGTGGGAACACAACATACACAAAAATGTGATACAGGACCAATATAGTGATAAGATATAGCATCATATAAAAAATAGTGAAATGACCAATATAGTGATAAGATATAGCATCATATAAAAAATAGTGAAATTAATATATAGTAGAGGTACGGCGATGGGGGCCACTTGTGCCCCCTCGTACGCTAACCTGTTCCTTGGTCTTTGGGAACATGAGGAGGTCCAATATGCCATGGATGTAGTCAGGCAGGAGAGGTCGGACAGAAAGCACCGGATCGGAGTCGGGGAGTAGCACAGGTGTCAAGACAGGGTGCAAAGAATCGAGGGTCTAGGAATGAAGCAGAGTCTAAACAATTAATCGTTAAGAGTCTCAAAACGAGCTCTCGTCAGGCATCAGGCACAAAGAAATACCCGAGAAGAACAACAAAAGAGGAATAAAGAACAGAATGCTACGACAATAACTAGTTAAGAAATGGTATCTTTATGACAATAGAACATGAAATGTATGTAATAATGGTGTATCATAGGATCCCTTTGGACAAAGACCTGCTGCGGTGAACGCACACAGTGTGGGCGTTGCAACCGTGTAAAGTTATTCCTTTTCGTCACCTCAGCCGGCTACTCACGATCGCGCACTGTTTCTGGCATCTTACTGTCTATGCACTAGTTGTGTTGTGGTTCCTGTGACTTTGGGCCTATATTTGTTGTTTTACTTATACAGTTTTTACAAAGTTGCTATTTGGCATGTATTGGTTACTGGTTTCTGTATTGTACTACTCTTGGGCCTCATTACTCTGCTCTGGTGATTTCTAATTCACTATTTGCCTATTTTGCGTTAATTTTCCTTATTCAGTACTTATTACCTGGCCGTGCATTGTGGCGTCTTGTCCTATAATTGCATTTTATATTTAATTTTATGGTTTCTATTTGAAGTAAATGGATACCATTTCTTACTAGATATTTCGTAGCCTTTTTTTTTGTCCCTCTTTTGCTGTTCTTGGGTATTTCATGTTATCTCTTTAAGAGGTTTTTTGGCTTTTCTGGTATCCATTTCTGTCTTTTCTTGGTAGATTTACTGTTCGATTACTTATAGTTGTGGATTAATGTATGCCCACTTCCTTGTGGTTTTATCAAGGCCAACAAGATCCGGCAGGGGTCAAAGGAAAGTAGCAGAGCTATATACAAAGCGCCGCTGGCCAGCCCAATTAGTGGCACGCTGGCACCTTTAACATCTCACAGAGTCAGCATGCACTAGGGGTCGAGGGACGATGTGCTGAACCGCAAACAGCCATTGCGGGAGCGAGGACCGATAAGTCTCACCTGCAATCCCATGCGCATGGCACCCCACATAGAGGCCAGGTGTCACTGCGAACGCAAGACATGGTCACAGAGCACTTGTGTCACACCCCCATTCAGCTTCCCCCCTCTATCTGGTTTTAAAGGACCTTGAAACAAGACCGGTCCAGGATGTGTTTCTTCGTTCCCAAGATCTCCCCTCTGGCCCAAACCCGTTCCAGTCAATAAGAAGGAGCACTTCTCTCTAACTGATTCATGTCCAGGATTTCCTTATTTCAAAGGCATTGGGGGTCATTTACTAAGGTGCCCGATTCGCTGTTTTCCCGAGTGTTACACATACCCGAATTTTCCGATTTGCGCGCGATTTCCCCTGAATTGCCCCGGGATTTTTGGCGCACGCGATCGGTTTGTGGCGCATCGGCGCTGGCATGCACGCGACGGAAATGGGGGGGGTGGCGTGGTCAAGACAATAACCCAATGGATTCGGAAAAACCACACACGCACCGCTATTTTAAAAAAAATTGGTCGCAACGGGCCATACTCCAATGCACCACGATAGACGACATGAACTCCGGGGCAACCTCGGCGCAGCAGTGGACACCTGGTGACATCGGGCGGCAGACCTTCATAATCGCCGGAAGAACCCTCACGCTCGGTGAGAAGCCGCCGCTGGATCGCGAATGGACCTGGGTAAAGTAAATGGCCCATTTTTTGAATCACCTCAGGAGAAGGAGGAAGCTACTTGCTGGGCGGAAAGCGATGCAGGATCACAATTTTTTGGAAAAGAATGGAAGGAGTTTCGGGATGTGTCATGTGGGAGGAAGACGAAGCTTGTAAGCTTCAGTCAACCTCCAATGGACCCGGAACCGGGACACGTTTTGTACTGGAGATCTATAGCTAGACTACCTGAGACTAGCCTCATAAACTCTTAACTTTTAATATTAGATCTGTAAAAAAAATCACTTCATAATTAAAAACACCAATAATAAGCACAATAGTTATAAAATGGAGCAGTCTTACCAGATTCGGACACGGGCTTCGAGATCTTACCTCTTTAGTGGACCTTAGAGGAGATATGTAGATCTGTATATACTTGCCTCAACACTGATATGGTCCCTAGCGCCCAATTTGTCCCGTCCTGACAAGGACAGTACCTGTACATCCCTCAACCCAGTGTATGTGGTGTTGCCCCTAAAGGTAGTGGCCTAAAAAAAGGTGCTCCCCCTCCCTCCTTCCCAACGTGTTTCTCACCATTAATTGAATCATCCGGGACTGTAATGGACAGCAGAAACTCCAAGGGCTAGGAGAGACAATATCCATCTACTGGAAAACCATGGAATCCTGGAATTAGGTGTCACACACAGCCTCCGATGGTATACACCCAGGATAGTTAGGTCCATCATGTTAGTGTCACTTGCATGGGCCCTTTGAAATGATTCTCCTTCTATAATCATAAGCCACACCTATCTATCTCTTATAGGGTGGATGGTGGTTTCACGCGATCCCTACATTGTTTCCGAGACGCCACCGGAATTCCCCTGTTCTAATCTGTGAGATACATCTAAAGAGTGCGCCCATTTGAAGAAATGTGTCGCATGTTGTTTTCAACTTCGATGCAGACCGCATCTGTTGCCCGGACGTACTACTGCCGAGCCCTTCAATGGGAATGGGGCATGCATGCTATCATGAACTAGCTCATGCGTATTAAATGACTGTGCGGTCCACCTGTAAGCGCATCATATTTACATTTTTGCGCATGCGTGTTAACAATTTATCTACATAGGGATAGATAAATTGTCAACAACGCCATGCACGAAAATGTGATAGGGTTATGCGCTTAACAGGTGACTTCACAGTCATTTAATACGGGGTTTTTGTCTGAATATCGCAGACGCATGATGTATATATCAAAACGTAGGGTAAGTAGGTCGGTTCATCTTTACTCTTAGTGACCACCTGCTATACTAGAGGAGTGTCATATTAGCACAGAGTACACTAGAGAACATATTATTTCATATATTTATGTTTCCTCACCTACTGAAGTGATAATAAAAAAAATCAGAGGTCTCCCACTTCCGTAAAATCATAGTTTAACATCTATAAATCAGAGTCATATATCAATTCGGGGAGTAACATAAAACCCTCCATATATATCCACTACTTCTTTTTTATTTCATAGGTGTATAATGATTAAAAGTGTCATCTCGTCTGAGGTGAAAACCAATTTGGCAATTTCTGTCCAAACTACATAGCCTTAATGGCTGCTGAGTTATTCATATACCCATTACTTGTATGGCCTGTTTAAAGATTATATCGTTTTATTTTGGCTGGACTGCCCTCAAGTCCCTTGTAGAACTAGAGGGGTTTGTATAAAAAGACATGCAGATGTGGGATGGAATACATTGGAAAGACAACAGGTATGAGGAGAACGGATAGGGGGAACACTTGTTGGGATATTGGACAAGAACATGATACAATCAATGGAGACGCATAACCAAAACATGGAGGAACAGATCGCTATATCCTATTTGGCATAGTTAGTGAAAAGCCACTGGAAGGGGGGTATATTGGAACAATGACTCTCAACAGTAGTAATATACTGATTTTTGTATACAAACAGTGAGTCCAAATGGGACTATGAACAATGTATATTTTCAAAAATTCTTTTCTTTAAGACCTTTTATAATACCCCTCATAACGATCCTCCCTGTTTGGGACCTGAGGGGAGTCCACCAAAAAAACTCTTATGATCTTAAACAGGCCTACAAGTATGGTTATATGAATACTCAGCAGCCATTAATAGCCTAGTATGGACAGAAATTGTCCAATTTTGGTGTCACCACTCAGAGAGATGACACTTTATCAATTATACACCCATGAAATAAACAAGTAGTGGATAATGGATATTATCCCGTCAGTAAGTTGAGAACCGTAAAAATCTGAAATAAATTATGCTCCTCCTGTACTCTGTGCTAATATACACCTCTCTATATAGAAGTGGTCATTAATAATATAATGACAGACCTACTTACACCTTACGTTTTGATATATTACATCAGTGCGCTGTCGAATTCAGACAAAAACACCTCACATGGGGATAGATAACTGTCAATACCCATGCGCGTGAAAATGTGAATATATGATGAGCTGAACCAGGTGGTCCGCACAGTCATTTAATACGCATGCGTATAGTTCCTATGATACACGCATGCACCAAATGTGGGGATGTTATCCACTGATGGACCGCAGCGGCCCTCCAAGGCGCATGCGCCATTCCCATTGGAAGGCGTGGAAAACTTCCGCGCCACAGATGCGGTCTTGACACACCGGAAGTTGAAAACAACTAGATACTTCCGGTGGCTCCGAGAACAACGTAGAAGTATCATGTAAACCACCATACACCCTATAGGAGATATATGGTGTGGCTTATTAGATATAAGGAGAATCATTTCAAAGGCCAAATGCTCACTAGCCAGGTACACTACCATGAGACCTAACTCCTGGGGTAATATCATCGGAAGGCTTGTGTGACCTAATTTCAGATTCCATGGTTTTCCCAGAGATGTTTTTTTCTCTCTCCCCCCTGGAGTTTTCTGGTCCTAACTCTTCCCCTGATGATTCAACTTTAATGGTGTGAAACACGTTGGAAGGGAAGGACAGGGAGCACCTATTTTTTTACATACCTTTAGGCAAGACAGCCACTGGTTGGGGATGATACAGGTACTGTCCTTGTCAAGGATGAGACAACTGGGCGCTATGGACCGTATAAGTGTTGAGGGCTAGTAATATACAGATATCTCCCTCTAAGTCCACAAAGGGAACAGATCTCGAAGCCCGTCGCCTGAACTGGTAAGACTTATTATTGTATTTATACTTATAAAGTGATTTTTTTTTTAACCAGATATAATTTAAAAGTTAAGTTTTATGAGGCTGTACTATGCTTTCTTTTGAAGTTGCTTTAAGGCCAGGACACCATTATTGTGTATTCACTATACAAAAATAGATTTGGCTTTATTGTGTAGACTACCTGGAGGACAAACACACTTACAAGCTGGAGAGAAGACGAGGTAGGCCTGCATTTTTTTTGGGCCTGGGATTTGGTGCGGGCGGGATGCCCTAAGAAGAGACTCCGAGTCTGCTCACAGATGGATCTGAGGTCTCATACCAATTCATCCACGTCAGAGCACCAACAGCATGAAGAGAAGAAGGAAGAAGACATGGGCGTGGATGATGTCCAGTACTAAACAATAAGGACGGCACCTGGAGACTCAGAATCCAGAGAATTGTAGGAGAATTCCGCTCAAGGTACCAGGTTGGACCATTCGTTCTTTCGAGTGGAAACAAAATGATGTAGATGGCAGCCGATAGTGTGATTGACTCTCTCCACTTGCCCATTAGACTGCATATGATAGGCAGAAGAGAAGTCCAGCTGTACCTGAAGTGTTGCACAAAGAACGACAAATCTAGAAACAAATTTGCCCCTCAGTCCGAGACATATGCGAGGAAGTCCATAAGCTGGAAATTGGAAGAAAGAACAAGCTGGCAAACACGATGAGCTGACGGCAGACCAGAAGACGGAACAAGTGAGACATTTAGGAAAATGGCCTGTAACCACCAAGATGTGGTATATTGAAGTTGGCGGAAGTCTGTACAAATGGATCTCTGGAAGGCACGAAGTCTCACTGGGCGGGGCAACAAAAGGGTGCGCAAATTTAGTGGGATCCATCTGTAGTCCCTTGCCAGAGATGATATACCCGAGAAAGGAAGACTCTTTTGGTGGAATTGAACACTTCTTGAGCTTGGCATATATGTGATTGGGCCTTGGCACTGAGAACTTGTTGTACATGAACTTAATGTCAGCAGAGACACCCAGATATTGCCCAGATAGACCACAACACAGTATATAGCAGTGGTCTATGAAATGTCATTAGCAAACTCCTGAAAAATACACCTGGTGCATTACAGAGTCCTAATGCATGACAAATACTCAAGTGTTTGTCACAAGTATTGAAGCGTTCTTTCCATTTGTCACCTTTATGGATGTGGATAGTTTATACGCACCATGTAGGTCTAATTTGGTGAAGACCAGTGTAGTGTAACAGACGAACGCATAAACTGTCAGCTGGTGGCATTGGGCAGCCCTTGAGACTGTCAGGGAAGTATCAGATCTTCCTGGTAAGTGTTATATGTTTGATGCTGAAGTCAACTCCCATTATTCAGTACTATTACATCAACTGTCAGAAGGGGTTGAGTAAGTAAAGTCTTACTGTAAGAAATCTTTGAATTGATCATTTCTGCAGTGTTCTGGGTTGGGACATACTGTACTTGAGACTGTAAAACTAGCTGCCTCTCTGAGCTGTGGTGTGTACAGGTGACTTTTGGAGTAATGGAGAAATGAACCAGTTGGCTGCAAGGTTGGTTTCCAGGCACTCATTTAAAACTCACCATGTGTTATCCGGGCCTGATTTAGTTTTTTCTCAATCTTGTGGATTACTTCTGTGTATTCTGACTTTTGCTTGTATCTTGATTTCGCTTTAGCCTTACAATTTGTACCTTGACGCTATTTATATAATTCACCGTTTTTTATGCCTTAACTTGTTATCTGCATTGTGTCTTTCTGTTTGTCTAATTTGAACTTGTACTTATTTAGAGTAGGTTGTTGTTACCATCTAGTAATACTTGTTGCTTGCCTAGCTCAATTCTGGCAAGAGGCATTGACATATTTGTGGGAAGCTCAGGGCTCACACATTTTGCTTGACACTATACTATTAGCTACTGCCATGCTATATTACTATAGTAGTTTAAATAAGGAAAATACTTATAAGAGTAATAAAGAGTTCTTATTGCTTCATATGTATTGCACTATGCTTTCATTTAATATTCCAAGTCATATTTATAAACTTGGTGGGTATAGTACTTTATCTCCTCATTCTTCTATCAAATAATTAGAAATTGTAAATTACCAGTTGACCTATCTCTCGAACAGTTGCCAGGAAAACAAGGCACTATATTCTCCAGGAATTGGATACAATACAATATTTATCTGTATAAGTAACCACAGACTGTTTATAGTTCTGGGTTTGAATACAATTCCTGAATAATTATGTTATTTAGAGCACCTGTTGTCACATTCATGTCTATAAAAATGAGGTCCATCAATGAAAATCATGCATGATAATTGGATGTACTAAGTATTAATATTTTGTTAGAAAACATATTTTAGTGCTAAAACTAAAAGCTATTAAGTCCCCATTTGTGTGAGATCCTACTACCAAAACCCTTTCTTTGTAATCACTTCTGCCCCTCACAACAATTTTTTTGTAGTTCTATAAAACAGTGGTCTAGTTTTAGTATAGCAGGATCCTGGGAAGCTTCATATCATTTTTTTTTCTAAAACATTTGCTAAGCTAGCAGCACTTGTAAGTAGATTTCATAATTGGCTAAAAACTATGTTCAAACAGTGGTCATGAAAGGCAATATTAAAGTTTAACCTATGTTACAAAGTAGAAACACCCCATGGGCCAGCCTAAGACCTTTGGGGCGAGTCCAAGGTATTGTAAAGTATAAAAAAGACAATAGCTTTTAGTGAAAAATAAAAGTTAAAGGAGTTGCCCCCATTTTAATGAATCTGTTCCATTAGACAGGGTCCTGCATGTATATTACCTTGTTCTTTGCCTCTTGTGAAGCCTTAGCTTTTCCATTTGTGCTTGACTCTCTACACAACTTCCTGTTTCTTTCTCCTTCAGTCCTTCATTATGACAGCCTCCAGGTGTCTTTTTCTCTCCGTCCATCTCACTGACACACACAACGAGGTGGGTGGGAGCAGCAGTGGAGTCAACCCTCCTGCTGCGGTCCCCCCTATTTACCATTGAGGATCTTTGTTTAATGTCTATGCAGATGAATGAGCATTCAGGATATTATTATCAAGGCAATTATCATTGCCAAACCATTTAAAAATATGTTTTACCCCTTGATTAAAAGCATTCTACAACTGTCTTTTGACAGTTTTAACAACGCACGCCATAACAATACGGTGCGCGTCAGCTGTGCTGCTTGGAAGGGCTCACGGCTGCCCCTCCATAGACCGTAAATCTTTGCTGCATATTGCTAGCACCAATTGCGGGTGTTATCCTGTCCATCGCTATCTTGGTGAAGTTCGGCACCCCCATGACGTCATCGACGAGCCACGATCAGTTGCCGTGACAGCCTCAAGTCTTCTGAAGACTCACAATTTAATAATGGTTTTTTCATTGCTTTTAATCCCGTAGCAGAAAATAGCACCTGAAGTTGAAAATGGCACTATTTAGCCATTTAAAAAAAATAAAAAATTCAATAAAAGTGCATCAAAAGTTCATACATCCAAAATGGAAGCATTGAAAGTGCCATCAAAAGTCCACAAAAATGACACCCACCACAGCTCTGTACACCAAATTATAAAAAAGTTATCAGCGCCAGTAGAGGTAAATAAAAAAACAATGAAAAATATACATAATCCCTAAAATCCAAGCCCCAAAGAAACGGTACAAGTGTTTTTCACCAATATCACTGCATTGGAATTTATTTCCGCTGTCTAGTACATGGCATGGAATATAAATACAATCACTAGAAGTGCAATTTGTTATGCAGAAACAACTGTCACGAGCTCTTTACATATAAAATAAAAAGTTATAGATTTTATGGTGGGAAGTGAAATGGAAGTTTAAAAACAAAAAAAAAGGCCAGGTTTTTAGGGGTTACTAATGGCGTGGAAGTATTTTGATATAAAAATAGGTTTATCCTAAGAGAGGCTGAAAGAGAACATGTATGTACTAAAATATGTGAAAGATAAGACCACTGCAATTATTTATGCTGATAAAAACTGTAAAAAATGTTTAAAGAACCTAAAATTTAAATCACCCTCTTCCCTAAGATCTGATATAAAAAATAAAAAAAATCATAAAAATGCTAGGTATCGCCACATCCCAAAAGTGCCAATCCATTAAAATTAAAAACGGTTATTCCCAGTGGTTAACCGCGAATGGCCACCCAAACGCCCTTTTTATGTCTGAATCACCACTGCGAAAATACAAACATTACAAAACTCATAGCCACAGAATAAAGGTATGGTGTCATTTGTAGTGTACAGTAGTGTTTTTTTTTTCAATCAATTTCAACATTTGAATTTTTTTATATAGTAGTTATATAATAAATACTTTTATATATATATATATATATATAATATATATATTATTATATATTAACTTCTTATGCAGAAAAGAAGTTCTTTGCAGCATTGTAAATGGAAACATAAAATATTTATAGATTTTTAAGAAGGAGCACAAAAAAATGGAAACAAACAGACATTCAGGAAGGGTTTAAAAAACGAATTTGTGTCAGAATCGAAGGTTGGATCCTCTGGACCACCGCAGACGATACGTAAGCCAACCCCTGGGACCGGAGTCTAAGTTGGTACCTGGTTTCACCAGAGCCCACCGCAAAGCGTGTTGAATTTGCTCAGAGTCGGGGACGTATCAGAAGGTCATGTCGGGCTGCACAGGATCGGAGTCGGGATGTAACAGAAGGTCGATGGGCAGCACAGGAGCGAAATCAGAGACGGAATTGAGGCACAACAGATCAGATAATACACCAGGATATCAGGAAAGCTTTCTCTAGGCGAAAAAGGCACAAATTCCGGCAGGGAGTGCATGCGGAACAGGCAGATTTATATAGAATTCTTGAAATCGGCACCGCAATTACGGCCATTTAACCTTTCTCAACCGGCCGTGCGCATGCGCCCTAGGACGGGTCACACGTGCATGGCGAGGTCCGTATCAGACTGGGAGCTGTAAGAAGTGCGCACACAGAGGGGCAAGGTTGAGCCCGCGACCCGAGATATGGTCACAGGAGCACCCGTAACAATATTTTTGTGTGTCACTATTTGTTGAGAGCTGCACCTTTATTCCAATCAAAAGAATTTTAGGGCTTGTTTTTTGCAGGATAAACCATGCTTTATAGTATTATTTGGGTACATTCAACTTTTCATTTACATCGCTTTTATTACATTCCATTAATGGCATTTTAGGCATGTTTTTTTTTAAACTCGTTTTTAAATACAACAATCACAATAAAAAATTACCACAGTATATCATATTATGTTTACATATCATGCGTACACAAATAAAAACACCAAAGCAAAAAAAAAAAAAAAAAACAGCAAAAAACAAACTAAAAAGGAAACCAAAACTCTGCAGTGCTGCTGCTGAGACCACCTCCTAGTTTTCGATTGTAAATGGGGTATCAGTTTAGAAGACCAGTCCCATAAGTTTATTAATTATTTCATCCCTCCAATTCTTTTAATATTCGCGTTATTAAACTCCTGTATGCCCTTAACTGTGACGTGAATGCATTCACGGAATAAGTGTAGCCAAGGAGTCACCCATTGTCCCCACACCTTATTAACTTATCTGGACAGCCTCTTCCTTTTATATATCAGTCGTGAAAAGGGGGGACCGAATTCACTATTTCCTCCACATTATAGGGATGGTGGTTGTGTCGCCATCCATTTAAAAGCTATGACCTTCCTAGCCAGAACATACCTCTCTAAGAAATACCGCTTGTGATGTTGCCATGCTTCTTCATCACCACACCCATAAGCAGAGCTCTGGCGTAGAGTGGACAGTATATTAAGTACATTAGTTAGCAGTAATATCACCCCTGCTCATATGCCTGAATGGTCGGCACCATGTCCACACCATATGCCAAAAGTCAGCATATACTGCAGAGCATCGCAGACATCCAGGAGTCTGCTTCCTTCCCATTCTATATAGTCTGGCTGGGGTCAAATAACATTGATGAAGAAAGAATACTTGTATTAGCTTATTGTTAGCTGCTGGAGACACTAACATGGCTGACTCCGTCAAACTAGGTATAAGGGTTTTCCATTTTTCCAATGCTGAAGAGGGATTGGCCGAAATCTTGTCGGTAATAAGATGGGAATATAATATGGACACTGGTCCCCTAGGACCTTGTGATCTAAGTACCCCAATAAGTGGATAGCTTGATATGAGTAGGGGAGAATTTGGGCATTGTACCCCTAAGGCGTGCCTGAGTTGCAAATATCTAAAAAATTGTGTCTGTGGAATATCATTAGAGCTTTTCAGTTGCTCGAATGAGTATAGAATAGAGTTATCATAGAGGTCTCGCAATTCTCTAATACCAAAATCAGCCCATATTCGTAGGTCTGGGAGTTTAAATATTTCAGGCAGGCTTGGATTATTCCACAGTGGAGTCTCCGCAACAACTGCCGTAAATTTTGACAAAGACTTAGCCTGCTGCCAGATTGACCTAGCCAATTTGTGTATTAGGATTATAGTAAGCCGCAACGGAGCTCAGCTTACATGCGTCCGAACCGCTCGGCCGCTAGCCACGCCCCTAGGCATGTTTTTTAATCTTCATTCTTGCTGTTCTTCAGAGCACGAGTATAGCATAATTTACTTTTAGCCAGTGTCTAGCTAATGCAGCCAAACCCATTATGTGTGTTTTTGAATCAGGTCTTATTTAAAATATATTATTATTTATGGGGAAAGGGTAAATTTTTATTATTTTATAAAGCTTTTATTCATTTTTAATGTCCAGTTAAGGGACTTGCACATGTGATCATATCATCACTTATGTAATATCCTGCCATACTTCTCAACCTTGCTCATGCGCCACCAAACAGCGACGCAGTTTATTCCAGGAAGACTTATTGAGCGACATATGGTAGGCATCTCTTTTTATTGGTTTGAATAGACTTTATATACTGCTACCGGGTCAGCCTTACATCACCCCCAGATGAAGGCTTGATGGCTGAAACGTACGTCGGGGTCGGCGTGTGGTTTTTACTCATGGGTAAGGATTTTTGTGTGCTAATTAAATAGTACTGCATTGCTATTTGTCCCCACTGCATCACTTCCTCCTCCTCTCCCATATATACATAGCACTAAGGACTTTGTTTCATTTGCAAATTATACAGTAATTGATGTTTGACCGGTACCCACGCCATTTCCAGCCAGGGATATTGTCCCCTCATCTGTCTAATTGTATTAATGATTTTAGATACTTGAAATAAAATTGTTTTTTGTCTACTTTACCTATTGTGGTGGAATTTTTGTTTCTTTGGTTTAATTGTTGTTCTATATTCCACATCTCTGATATGTTCAGTACATCACTGGCAACTTTTGGCAAAGAATGCAATTGTTGGTTTTCTGAATTTCAATTTCTTGCTTGCCTTTAGATCAATCAGCAATCTTTAAAATGGATTTTAAAACCCGGGAAAAATCCTGGCTAGGAAAATTGGACTCCGTGTTCAGGGATGAGTCCCTGTCGGGTGGCTCGGGTGATCGCAGGGGTGTCGCGGAGCTACAGACCTCATTGAGAACCCTCTATCACCGCAAAACTAAAGCATGGTGGAACAAAGCGTTCCTAGAAAAATATCTACATAGGGGATTAATCCCCCGTGGCCTCAGGATTTAAGTGTTCCCGTCATTTGGCATTCAAGATGACTCAATCGTGACCCAATGGGAAAATATATGTAGTTCCAGTTCGCACAAATTCATGGAGTTACTTATTACCATGGACAGAAAAGTAATGGACGATGTGGATAAGGAGATAGAGGTTCAACAGGAAGGCCTCAAAAGTAAAATCTCTTCAGAAGAATTTTTACAGTTTCAACAACACCTCTCTAGACAATTTGATAAGTGGGAATCAGAGATTCAGGAGGTAAAAACCAAAAAATATCAACGTGACTGCTTGGACTACCAAATGAAGAAAGTGTACCTTTGGAACAAGAGAACAACACCATCTTCCCTGAGTCGTTCCTCATCTGTGTCATCCATCTCCTCTCAGTCAGAGAGTGGACAGGGCCAAAATGCCAAATGGCAAAGTACACGACCAAAAAGGAAGGTTGACTATAGAACTACCCCATATGGTAAACGACGTCCAAAGGAGAACTCTGCACAGAACAAGACCTTACAGGTAATTAATCTGTCCTCGCACAACCTGCCTGAGGCAGCTATTTCCTTACTGTCTAAAGGTTTAACTTTTGTACCGTCTGCACCCTTTGATCCCTTTATAGCCATAAAGGACTTACACCTATTTGCTCGGTCTTTTATTTTTAAGCGATGGTTCTTTAAACGCGACACCAATTCCCTGGACAAACAAGATATGGAAGCAGTCGAAGCACTTGAAGAGCTACTTCAGGAACAAGGAGAGACCATACAGAGCTCAGGTAAAATTCCCGACTGTTTAAAACCTCGATCTAAACGCTACCCATCATTTGCAGTATGTCCAGCCGTGGACCTTTTTGTCAAAACAGTCGCAACTGAATTTGAACAGATGTCGTTTAAAATTAAACATGACAATCTAACCATCAGTGAAAGACAGAGTTTGACTTTCCTGAAGGGTTTAAATGATGTACTGTACAAACCGGCAGATAAAGGGGGAAATGTGGTTGTATGGCCAAAGACCCTTTATGAAAAGGAGGCCAACCGGCAATTAAGAGATTCATCTTGTTATAAAAAATTGACATACAATCCATTGTCTTCCTTCAGTAAGGATTTATACCGCATTTTGAACAAAGCTTTTGACGCAGGTATTATTACTAAGGGGGTATTGGATGCACTTTGGACATCTGAACCGACAATATCAACCCTGTATTTATTACCCAAAGTACATAAGAATGTATCCAATCCACCGGGCAGGCACATAATATCTGGGCGGGGCAATCTGACTGACAATGTGTGTAAATACATTGATTCCTTTCTTAGACCTATGGTCGAGGTATTGCCTTCATACCTACGTGACTCAGCAGACCTGTTACTCAAATTGGAAAACATCCATGTGGCCGATGACATGCTACTGGCCACGTGCAATGTTGAATCGCTGTACACCAGCATTAGACACGCAGATGGCCTGAGAGCCGTACAGTTCTTTCTGGGGATGTCGAATGTGGACAGGGATCTGGTGCAATTCATATGTACCTTAATGGAGTTCGTGTTATCGCACAATTTTTTCACTTTTAAGGGGTCCTTCTTCCTACAGCTCCAGGGGACAGCTATGGGGGCAGCTTGCGCTCCCTCATATGCCAATTTGTTCCTGGGGCTGTGGGAGAGGGACCTCTTCATGACAGATCGTCTGCCGTCGGTGAACCGCGTCCTATTCTGGACGCGGTTCATCGATGACATATTTTTGATCTGGCATGGTTCCAAAGTCGAACTTGACAAATTCCTAACATCTCTTAATGACAATGATGTCAACATCAAGTTGACATGGAAATCTGATCCAAGCCGGATTGAGTTCCTGGATATCCTTGTCAAAAAGGATGACCGGGGCCTGATTCAGACTGATCTGTTCCGAAAGGAGACGTCCGTTAATTCACTTTTACTTGCATCCTCTTCTCATCCCCAGCAACTTAAAAATGCCATACCTACGGGTCAATTATTGAGGACAAAGAGGATCTGCTCATCGAATTTGGACTTCCAGAGGCAATCCAGGGATTTGACCAATCGGTTCCTGGAGAGGGAATATTCTAAACGCATTGTCTCTAAGGCGTTCAAAAGAGCACAAGATACCCCACGTGACAAACTCCTACAACCTCACCCCAAGAAACCGGGTGACACCACAACTAGGTATGTAACGACATACCACAGTAATTGGTCTAAGATGTATCATTGCTTGGAAAAATTTTGGCCAATCCTTCGATCAGATTCCATCTTATCACAGATTGTGCCTGATCGTCCATCGTTATCAATTCGGAGAGCTAGAAATCTACGTGACCACTTGGTCCATAGCTTCTACCCTCCTAGTCCAGTACAACCCCTATTTGGCGCATCGAAACCCAGATGGGGCTGCAGCCCTTGTGGAAAATGTGTGGCATGTACCAATATTGAGACCTGTACCACTTTTTCCAACTTGGATGGTACAAAAATTTTTGACATCACCTGGCCCATCATATGGTACACAAGGGGAGTCGTCTATTATGCAGTATGCCCTTGTCCGAAAATTTATATTGGACTCACTACGAGAGAATTCAAAATAAGGGTGCGAGAGCATGTGATTGGGATAGTCAATGCAAAAACCATCGAAGATGATCAGATTGAAAGTCTAAAAACCATCCCTCGTCACTTTTTTCAGTACCACGGAGTGTGGATCCAACCTATACGTTTTCGGGGAATTGATCACGTTGAAACAACTCGATGGCGGTGGCTCCTTGATGAAAAAATTACAACAGATAGAACGAAATGGATTCGGCGTCTAAAAACCATGCAACCTCTGGTCTCAATGAGTGTCTGTCTTTTGCGGCATTTTTGTGATCTCCGAAGTACCCCTGATGTTGGGTTTATGGGGGACAATTGTCCCCTGGGCCGGTTTTAAAAATTTCACCATTATATTTGTTTTTATGTGTTGTATTTAATTTATCTTTCTTTTTGGCAGAGTTCTTTAGTGTGAGATGTTATGTCATATCAGCTCCTCCTCTCCTACAGGATCTCGTCTTGGTGTTTGTCCTTTTTATTTCTCCATTTTCAATTCATTTTGGATCTCCATAAATATATAATGTTCATACAAACGACAAGTCCCCTTGTTATTCCTTCTGTTTTTTGCACACTCAGGGTGTGCATCCTATCTAGTGTATGTCTTGCACATTGGCAGTTTATCTCCAAATGTCCACACAACAAGTTTGTGCACTCCCATATATTTCACGCTTTCAGCTTTGTGTTAAATTCAAACAGGCTGATCAACATTGCATTACCCAAACATTGGGACTTGGGATGCAATAACGAAGTCCAGAATCAATTTATCATGCACAGGCCACTTTACTCATCGTGGGTTCACACATTTTACAACACCCTGATAATACAGGTTCTTTGATCAAACACACCTCATTTCAAGATATAGGACATATCATCAGCTGCAAAATTTATGCTACTCACTTTACACATTTTTTAATATTGAGTTATTTTTTATTACATCACTTTATAATCTTTCTTCTCCCACTTTTTCACACAACCTATATATAACGTTATCAGTTTCGCACACTTATACAGTGACAGATTTTAGATAGTGGGGTCATTACACTATTTGATGTGCTTTTTATGAGTTTTTATGAGTTTTTTATGAGTTTTTTATGAGATTTTCACGTTTTTCCATTTACATACATTCTTAATGTAATTATATGAATATGTAAGCACTGGTCACTTTATGCATGGTCACTTTCCTATTGTCCCAATTTTGGAGGTGTTGACTGGCATTTGGGAATACAATGCACATTCTACTGTCAGACCCACTTATTGGTTATCATACTACTACTAATAAGATTCATGCATTATATACAACGACAACCCAATGGTATGGAGGGTGGTTTATAAATATCTGGGTCGATATTCACCAGGAGGTCACTTTTTTTCCTGCTTTTAATACCAATCCTACCAGTGTCAGCTCAATTGATCACTCGCGCTGAGTGCACATGCACAGGCGGAACGGCAGATTGAGACCGGGTCGGCATCTCGTGACATGGAGACGCTCTGTGCTCGGAGATCTGGCACCCATGCGGCAACTTCCGTTCTCGCCAGCCGGATTTCAACCTGTCATGCGCCACCAAACAGCGACGCAGTTTATTCCAGAAGAACTTAAGAGCGAATATGGTAGGCATCTCTTTTATTGGTTTGAATAGACTTTTACTGCTAACGGGTCAGCCTTACATCACCCCCAGATGAAGGCTTGACGGCTGAAACGTACGTCGGGTCGGCGGGGTGTGGTTTTTAATCATGGGTAAGGATTTTTGTGTGCTAATTAAAATAGTACTGCATTGCTATTTGTCCATACGTATGAATTGACCACTGCATCACTTCCTCCTCCTCTCCCATATATACATAGCAACTAAGGACTTTGTTTCATTGCAAATTATAAGTAATTGATGTTTGACCGGTACCACGCCGTTTCCAGCCAGGGATATTGTCCCCTGAGCATCTGTCTAATTGTATTAATGAGTTTAGATACATTGAAAATAAAAATGTTTTTTGTCTACTTTAAGTGACCCTATTGTGGTGGAATTTTTGTTCTTTGGTTTTTGTTGTTCTATTTTCCACATCTCTGATATGTCCAGTACATCATGGCAACTTTTGGCAAGAATGCAATTGTTGGTTTTCTGCCATTCTTTTGGACTGCAGTATTATATGTCAGTTTGAACACTAACATCTAGGCCTGTTTAGACCCAATTTCAGGCTGTGTGTCATAGTCTTCTGTACTTGGTAGACCCAAAGGCCATGATCAATTGTAATTGCATTGCAGCCCACAGCATCCAGTGTTTAGGTTGTAGAGTCTATCTGGAGGTCTCTTACATTGTTTGACTCCTTAGTTGTCATGATCACCATGGCAGCTAAGAAGTTGCACAGCCATGTACAGAACTCCTTGTCCGAGGGCCAGAATAAGCAAGTGTCAGAACTGTTTATACATTCACGGTACCCATTCAATCGTCGCATTGGTATAAAGTGTGCTCATCATGATGTCCCCATTATCAAGACATTTTCATCAACCAATATTCATACTGTGCAGGCCACTGGTTGCTAGGTAGATGGGATAATCTCTTGTCAACCAGGATTTGTTGTTGACACATTCAGTACCTGCCAAAAACTGAGTAGTTTCATGATATTCATAGTCTGTATACATAAATTCCAGTTGTTTTCTTACTTTTAAAATAATGCATAGCACAAAATATATATTGCATAAAATTTGGTTACAATTTGCTTCTAGTTTCAGCAGAAATAGAAGAAACCACGCAGAATTGATGAGTGAAGGATGAAGGATGTTTATGAGTTCAGTGGATGGTGCCAACATATAAATATTTCTTACATTTTAAACTGGTAAGACAGATGCTTTTCCTCTTTTTCTAAGTCACAGATATAAAAGAGACATACCCTGACAGCAACAAAGCAAACTCTAGAAGGCAGGTCAGATTTAATGTAAACTAAAATGTTTCAATACCAATAGTATTTGTTAGACACTACAAACATTTGTTTGGCTTAACATTTGAATAGTGTTGGTCAAAAGATGGCTTGTGTGAGGGATATGTTCTAGGTATGGGAGGGATTGTTATATTAACCCATGTAACGTTAATGACTGACATATCACGATTTTGTTTGGCTGCTCATTAAGGTTACTTATGGATCCACGGAAAGTAAGCAACTGGAGTGATGGTGTGTGTGCTTGGTATCAACGCAGCCTACAAACGACCCCAGATGGGACTCGGCGGGACACCGCAACAATCCCTGGTTAGGGGAGGCGCAGTGCCATTATCCAAAGTAAGTAGGCCAATGGAGGGGATTTCTGAAGCAGCCGACACGTAGCGCTGAGCACTTAGTTTTTCTTTCAAACAAATCAGTTACACCACTTGATTTTCTAAGAAATGTTTTCTTGTTTGCAAACTGCAAACTATCTGAAAACATGGGTGAAGAAGCAAGAAGAAGAACATGGAAAAGCAAAAGAACTAGGCACGTTTCCCCAATGATCATGTGGGGGTTCTTCTCGCTTGTGCGGTTTTTTTTGTTGTCGAGTGTTATGTCACGCCCAGGGCCCCGCAATAACACCGGGACCCTTGTGGAAAATGTGTGGCATGTACCAATATTGAGACCTGTACCACTTTTTCCAACTCGGATGGTACAAAAAATTTTGACATCACCTGGCCCATCACATGTTCCACAAGGGGAGTCGTCTATTATGCAGTATGCCCTCACTATTGGACTCACTACGAGAGAATTCAAAGCAAGTGTGCGAGAGCATGTGATTGGGATAGTCAATGCAAAAACCATCGAGGATGATCAGATTGAAAGTCTAAAAACCATCCCTCGTCACTTTTTTCAGTACCACGCATGTGATCCCAACCTATTACGTTTTCGGGGAATCGATCACGTTGAAACAACTCTGCGAGGTGGCTCCTTGATGAAAAAATTACAACAGATAGAAACTAAATGGATCTGGCGTCTAAAAACCATGCAACCTCTTGGTCTCAATGAGTGTCTGTCTTTTGCGGCATTTCTGTGATCTCCGTAAGTACCCTTGATTTTGGGTTTATGGGGGACAGCTTGTCCCCTGGGCCCGGTTTTAATATTTCACCATTATATTTGTTTTTATGTGTTGATATTAATTTATCTTTCTTTTTGCAGAGTTCCTCTTAGTGTGAAGATGTTATGTCATATCAGCTCCTCCTCTCCTACAGGATCTCGTCTTGGTTGTTGTCCTTTTTATTCTCCATTTTCATTTTCATTTTTGGAGGCTCCCATACATATATAATGTTCATACAACGACAAGTCCCCTTGTTTATCCTCTTTCTTGTTTTTTTTGCACACATCAGGGTGTGCATCCTATCTAGTGTATGTCTTGCACATTGGCAGTTTATCTCTCACATGCTCCACACACAAGTTTGTGCACTCCCATATATTTCACGCTTTCAGCTTTGTTTAAATTCAACACAGGCTGATCAACATTGCATTACCCAAACATTGGGACTTTGGGATGCAATAACGAAGTCCAGAATCAATTTATCATGCACAGGCCACTTTACTATCGTGGGTTCACACATTTTTACAACACCCCTGATAATACAGGTTCTTTGATCAACACACCTCATTTCATAGATATAGGACATATCATCAGCTGCAAAATTTATGCCTACTCACTTTACACATTTTTTAATATTGAGTATTTTTTTATTACATCACTTTATAATCTTTCTTCTCCCACTTTTTCACTACACACCTATATATAACTGTTATCATTTCTGACACTAATACAGTGACAGATTTTAGATATGTGGGGTCATTACACTATTTGATGTGCTTTTTATGAGTTTTTTATGAGTTTTTTATGAGATTTTCACGTTTTTCCATTTACATACATTCTTTGATGTAATTTATATGAATATGTAAGCACTGGTCACTTTTATGCACGGTCACTTTCCTATTGTCCCAATTTTGGAGTGTTGACTGGCATTTGGGATATACAATGCACATTATACTGTCAGACCCACTTTATTGGTTATCAATACTACTAATAAGATTCATGCATTATATACAACGACAACCCATGTATGGAGGGTTTTATAAATATCTGTGTCAGTATTCACCATGGAGGTCACTTTTCTCTGCTTTTAATACCAATCCTACCAGTGTCATGCTCAATTGATCACTCGCGCTGAGTGCACATGCACAGGCGGAACGGCAGATGAGACCGGGTCGGCATCTCGTGACCATGGAGACGCTCTGTGCTCGCGAGATCTCGGACCCATGCGGCACTTCCGGTTCTCGCCAGCCAGATCTCAAACTTGCTCATGCGCCACCAAACAGCGACGCAGTTTATTCCAGGAAGACTTAATGAGCGACATATGGTAGGCATCTCTTTTTATTGGTTTGAATAGACTTTATATACTGCTACCGGGTCAGCCTTACATCACCCCCAGATGAAGGCTTGACGGCTGAAACGTACGTCGGGGTCGGCGTGTGGTTTTTACTCATGGGTAAGGATTTTTGTGTGCTAATTAAATAGTACTGCATTGCTATTTGTCCATACGTATGAATTGACCACTGCATCACTTCCTCCTCCTCTCCCATATATACATAGCAACTAAGGACTTTGTTTCATTTGCAAATTATACAGTAATTGATGTTTGACCGGTACCCACGCCGTTTCCAGCCAGGGATATTGTCCCCTGAGCATCTGTCTAATTGTATTAATGATTTTTAGATACATTGAAAATAAAAATTGTTTTTTGTCTACTTTAAGTGACCCTATTGTGGTGGAATTTTTGTTTCTTTGGTTTAATTGTTGTTCTATATTCCACATCTCTGATATGTTCAGTACATCACTGGCAACTTTTGGCAAAGAATGCAATTGTTGGTTTTCTGCCATTCTTCTGGACTGCAGTATATTATAATGTCAGTTTTGAACTAACATCTAGCCTGTTAGACCCAATTTCAGGCTGTGTGTCATAGTCTTCTGTACTTGGTAGACCCAAAGGCCATGATCAATTGTAATTGCAATTGCAGCCCCACAGCATCCAGTGTTTAGGTTGTAGAGTCTATCTGGGAGGTCTCTTACATCTGTTTGACTCCTTAGTTGTCATGATCACCATGGCAGCTAAGAAGTTGCACAGCCATGTACAGAACTTCCTTGTCCGAGGGCAGAATAAGCAAGTGTCAGACTGTTTATTACATTCACGGTACCCATTCAATCGTCGGTATAAGTGTGCTCATCATGATGTCCCCACTTATCAAGACATATTCATCAACCATATTCATACTGTGCAGGCAACTGGTTGCTAGGATGGGATAATCTCCTTGTCAACCACCAGTATTTGTTTGACACATTCAGTTACCTTGCCAAATAACTGAGTAGTTTCATGATATTCATAGTCTGTATACATAAAATTCCAGTTTTCTTACTTTTAAAATATATGCATAGCACAAATATATATTGCATAAATTTGGTACATTTGCTTCTAGTTTCAGAGAAACTAGAGAAACTCTCTGCAGCAAGTTGATGAAAGGATGTTATGAGTTCAGTGATGGTGCCCAACATATACATATTTCTTACATTAAACTGATAAAGACAGCTGCTTTTCCTCTTTTTCTAAGTCACATATATAAAAGAAGACATACCCTGACAGCAACAATAGCAACTCGAGAAGCCAGGTCAGTATTAATGGCAAACTAAAATGTTTCCAACATCCAATACGTATTTGTTAGACACTACAATACATTTGGCTTAACATTTTGAATATTGTTGTAAACATATTGCTTTTGTTATCTGTTCTCTTGTGCTGTATTTAACCCCTTAATGACTGCCCTATCAGATTTTTTTGGCTGTCATTAAGGGTACTTCTGACGTGGCGCCTTTCTACGGCGGCGCGTCAGAAGAAGATTTTGGGACACCGGGTCTCGCTTGTGCCGGTGTCGAGCTGTGATGTCACAGCCCAGGCCCCGCACTAACACCCGGGATCGGAAAACCTCAGATCCCGGGTGTTTAACCCCTTATACGCAAGTGTGTCCCCCGTGGACTGAACCCCCCCCCCCCGGTGTGCTTACCGGGGGATCCAATCCCTACTGCCGCTGCCCCGGGGTCCGGCGAGACTTCTGGCTCCTCTTCTCTACGTGTTCTGCTCAGTTACTTACACTATACACTGCAATACAGTGTAAGGGCTTGATCAGATGAACGCTTGTTCAAGCCCAAATATGAAATGTGTAAAAAAATGTAAAAAAAAAAAAAATGTAAAAATCATTTTACAATAACAATTAAAAAAATAAAGTATATAAAACCCAAAAACACCAAAAAAGCATGCATATTTGGTATCAATGCGTCCATATTAAACTGTACAATCAATCTAAATAAATATTGAACCCGCTCGGTGAACGACATAAAAGGAAAACAAAAAACTTCCTGTAATATACAATTTTTCATCAAACACCATCACAAAAAATGTTCTAAAAAGTGATTTAAAAAAATTATGAACTTTAATAGGATTCGACAAAATAAGCCCTCAACCAGATCTGACAACAGAAAAATACACGACTTATAGCCCTGAAAAGTCGAAAAAATATTGGTTTCGCTCAGTAAAATTGAGCAAAGATAAGAAGAACTATATAAATGAGATATCACCGTAATGAACCAGAGAATAAAGATATAATATTAGTTTTACATTACAATCAAAGGGGGGGGGAGTGCTAAAAATCCAAAATAAAAATTTATGATTTTGTTTGTATTCCCCTTTAAATAGTTAATAAGATTTCATATAAATACATACCTAACATTAAATGTACTGCACACCTGGGCTGCATTTGACAGGCACATACACACTTACTGATAAATTAGGGTCGCTTACTGATCAAATTAGACATCTATGTCTGTGTTGACCTGGTCCATCCCAGTATTCGAAAACTAACTCGCCCTACAAAAGCTCAATGGCTCCTTACTTCTGTGGCCCCCACATGTGTCCTGACAGTAGGTTCACCCACATATGTGGGGTGTGTCTTTACTCAGAAAAAACTGCACAATATATAGATGCATTTTCTACTTTTATCGTTTATGGGGTGGTAAATTTTGTGGCTAAATGAATGTATAAATGATAAAATTAGTGAATTCCAATTTCTGTATACATAAAGGATAAACAGCTTCCTTCCGGTTTTGAAAGTTTGAGGGATGAAGTTAATAAGAACGGGTGATATGTGGGGAGTTCTAGTAACAGAACTTGAAATGGTTGTTACCCTACTAGTAGCCATTGCGTGTTTTTCAGATATCTTGCATTTGATTATTAGGTGTGCATGAGGTTATTCTATGGTTGTCGACCCTCATTTTAAATACCATGAGTAAGGCTTAAGTAATAGCCGAAACGCGTAGGTGTTGGACCTACTATCTACACCATGTACAATTTAATGATGACAATAAAGGAAAGATCATTATTTTTATCGGATGTGCTACGGAACTCTCTTTTTTGGATCTTGAAATGGAATGGCCCCTATAATAATGATGATTCTAAACAATCTTTGAAAATTTAAGAGGATGCTGTTCGATTTGTGATCCTTCTAGAGCTTGTAATAAAACAAAAGGACACTTCTAAAATGATGCCAGCACAAAGCTGAGATATGTTAAATGTTAGTAACTAATTGGGTAGTAAGACTTTTTTTTTTTTTTAAATGTTTACCAATCACTTTTTTCAAATAAATGGGAATATATCAACCAAAATATCGTACTATTTGCAGTGCAAAAGTAACGGAAAAACAAACTCAAAAACACCTGGGTAAGTTTAAGCCTTCTAAAGTTAAACATGGATAAAGTGACCTGTGCTGGTTTGAAAAAAAGGACTTGGCCTCAAAAATACGGCTCAAAATGTTATCATTTTAACTAGCAATTATAATGAATTTTTATGGTATTGGGTTATTAAAAGAGTGTGCAATTGACCCTTCAAGGCCAACAAGTTTTCAGATAATGATACGTTGTACCTGCATGCCACAAATGCGTATGTGATCTAAGAGCTAACTCTTATTGTAGGGCTACAATCAAGCTCCAGCAATGGTTGTTCCCTTGTAACAATAGTTAATCCCTTATCACTGACTGTTTCAGCCTCAATGACCAGACTCGATTTTTCGAATCTGACAATGTATACGATAATTGGTTAGAACTTCGGAACGCTTTAACAATATCCAGGTGATTTTGAGATTTTTTTCCCGTGACCCATTGTATCTTCATGTTAGTTGTAAATTTAAGTGATAGTTTTGCGTTTCGTTCTGAAAAAAAATAAAAAATTTGGCAAAAGTGTGTAAAATTTTTTCATTTTCAAAGTTTAAAATGTTCCGCTTCCCAGACAGGAAATAAAACTACCAAAAAGCTTTAGAATAATTTACGGAATGTAGCTTTATGTTGAGATGATATTTTATGCTTCCGGTCACTTTTTCTAGGATGTTATGAGGCGCGAACGTTAGGTGCAATTTTATCATTTTCATGAAAAATCGCCAAAACTCACATTTTGGGACCAACTAGCTTCAAGTGACTTTGAAAGCCTTAAACAATAGTAAACCCCATAAATTACCCCACTTTAGAAACTTCACCCCCTCAAACGTATTAAAACAACTTATTAAGTTATTAACCCTTTAAGTTTTCACAGGGTTTTAAACAATATGGACCTGCGATTAGAAACTTTAGAATTTTTTGGGGAAAATGCATTAATTTAGGCCAAACTGACACTTTATAATGAATAAATGATGACACGCTCTGCAAAGTTTGATGCCCAATTTCTCGCGAGTGTAGTGATACCCCATATGTGGGGTGTTAACTTCTGTACTGGCGCAAGGTCGGGCATAGAATGGAATGAATTCACAGCAGATTTGTATTGTCACAAATACAGGCTATAAAATTTACATTTTTTGGTAATGCGATCATATGAGGGGATATTATTTGCGGGGTGATAAAACATTGTAAAAATAATTCATTTTGGGGTCTATAGCTATTAATGATTATGATTTTGTTTGTATTCCCCTTTAAATAGTTAATAAGATTTCATGAATAAGCTATAGACCCCCAAAATGAATTATTTTTACAAGTGTTTATCACCCCGCAAATAATATGCCCTCATATGATCGCATTACCAAAAAAATGTAAATTTTATAGCCTGTATATTGTGACAATACAAATCTGCTGTGAATTCTATTCCATTCTATGCCCGACCTTGCGCCAGTACAGAAGTTAACCACCACATATGGGGTATCACTACACTCGCGAGAAATTGGGCATCAAACTTTGCAGAGCGTGTCATCATTTTATTCATTATGAAAGTGTCAGTTTTGGCCTAAATTAATGCATTTTCCCCAAAAAATTCTAAAGTTTCTAAATCGCAGGTCCATATTGAATAAGCTATAGACCCCCAAAATGAATTATTTTTACAAGTGTTTATCACCCCGCAAATAATATGCCCTCATATGATCGCATTACCAAAAAAATGTAAATTTTATAGCCTGTATATTGTGACAATACAAATCTGCTGTGAATTCTATTCCATTCTATGCCCGACCTTGCGCCAGTACAGAAGTTAACCACCACATATGGAGTATCACTACACTCGCGAGAAATTGGGCATCAAACTTTGCAGAGCGTGTCATCATTTTATTCATAATGAAAGTGTCAGTTTTGGCCTAAATTAATGCATTTTCCCAAAAAAATTCTAAAGTTTCTAAATAGCAGGTCCATATTGTTTAAACCCATGTGAAACACTTAAAGGGTTAATAGACTTAATAGAAGTTGTTTTACATACGTTGAGGGGTGAAGTTTCTAAAGTGGGGTAATTTATGGGGTTTTACTATTGTTTAGGCCTTTCAAAGTCACTTGAAAGCTGAGTTGTCCCTCAAAATGTGAGTTTTGGCGATTTTTCATGAAAATGATAAAAATTGCACCTAACGTTCTGCGCCTCATAACATCCTAGAAAAAGTGACCGGAAGCATAAAATATCATCTCAACATAAAGCATACATTCCGTAAATGTTAATTCTAAAGCTTTTTGGGTAGTTTTATTTCCTGTCTGGAAAGCGGAACATTTTAAACTTTGAAAATGAAGAAATTTTACACACTTTTGCCAAATTTTTTTTTTTTTTTCAGAACGAAACGCAAAACTTATCACTTAAATTTTACAACTAACATGAAGTACAATGGGTCACGGGAAAACAATCTCAAAATCACCTGGATATGTTAAAGCGTTCCGAAGTTCTAACCAATTATCGTAATACATGTCAGATTCGAAAAATTGAGTCTGGTCATTGAGCTGAAAACAAGTCAGTGATAAGGGATTTACTATTGTTACAAGGGAACAACGCATTGCTGGAGCTTAGATTGTAGCCCTACAATAAGAGGTTAGCTCTTAGATCACATACGCATTTGTGGCATGCAGGTACAACGTATTCATGTATCTGAAAACTTGTTTGCCTTGAAGGGTCAATTGCAACCTCTTTTAATAACCCAATACCATAACATGTCAGATTCGAAAAATCGAGTCTGGTCATTGAGCTGAAAACAAGTCAGTGATAAGGGATTAACTATTGTTACAAGGGAACAACGCATTGCTGGAGCTTAGATTGTAGCCCTACAATAAGAGGTTAGCTCTTAGATCACATACGCATTTGTGGCATGCAGGTACAACGTATTCATGTATCTGAAAACTTGTTTGCCTTGAAGGGTCAATTGCAACCTCTTTTAATAACCCAATACCATAAAAATTCATTATAATTGCTATATTTAAAAATGATAACAGGTTTGAGCCGTATTTTTGATGACCAAGTCCTTTTTTTCAAAACCAGCACGTGTCACTTTATCCAGTTATAACTTAAGAAGGCTTTAACTTACCCAAGTGTTTTTGAGTTTGTTTTTCCGTTACATTTTGCACTGCAAAATAGTACGACATTTTGGTTGATATATTTACCATTTATTTATGAAAAAAGTGAATTTGGTAAACATTTAAAAAAAAAATAAAAGTCTTACTACCCAAATTAGTTACTAACATTTAACATATCTCAGCTTTGTGCTGGCATCATTTTAGAAGTGTCCTTTTGTTTTATAACAGCTCTAGAAGGATCACAAATCGAACAGCATTCTCTTAAATTTTCAAAGATTGTTTAGAATCATCATTATTATAGGGGCCATTCCATTTCAAGATCCAAAAAAAGAAGAGTTCCGTAGCACATCCAGATAAAATAATGATTCTTTCCTTTATTTTGTCATCAATTAAAAATTGTACATGGTGTAGAGTAGGTCCAAACACCTACGCGTTTCGGCTATTACTTAAGCCTTACTCATGGTATGTTAAAATGAGGGTCGACAACCATAGAAATACCTTCATGCACAGCCGAATAATCAAATGCAAGATATCTGAAAAACACGCAATGGCTACTAGTATGGTAACAACCATTTCAAGTTCTGTTACTAGAAACTCCCCACATATCACCCAGTTCTATTAACTTCATCCCTCAAACTATTCAAAACCGGAAGGAAGCTTGTTAATCCTTTATGTATTTTACAGAAATTGGAATTCACTAATATTTATCATTTATACATTCATTTAGCCACAAAATTTACCCACATAAACTGAATAAAAGTAGAAAATGCATCTAATATATTGTGCAGTTTTTTCTGAGTAAGAGGACACCCACATATGTGGATGTAACCTACTGTCAGGACACATGGTGGGGCCACAGAAGGTAAGGAGCCATTGAGCTTTTGTAGGGCAGAATAGTTTTCAGAGTACTGGGATGGACCAGGTCAACACAGACATAGACGTCTAATTTGATCAGTAAGCGACCCTAATTTGATCAGTAAGTGATGTATGTGCCTGTCTAAATGCAGCCCAGGTGTGCAGTACATTTAATGTTAGTATGTATTTATGTGTGGTTATTTATTCCTAAAGGCCCCCATCTTACCATAATTTTAGTTAATTACAAAACCCATTAAAACCAACCACTCATGGCTACTTATATTAATCGCATGGAGAACTCGGGATGCAAGTTCTAACAATAGGTGATGATTTTAAAGATCGACACTCAACTTGCATTGATAGTATAAATAAATAAATATATGGTGTATGTGATGTGTATGGTAGGATTGTGGAAGGGTATATATCTCTCTTGGTTTCCAGGTAAGAAATTGAGTCTAAATTTTATTTCTTTAGAGTAACATAGGCTGTATTTCTAGGCCTGAGGAGCAAACATTTAGTGGGAGTCTTCCATTCCACACCCATAGTCCACCACGCGTGCTTACCCTATTCCATGGTGTTCTCGGTTGAGGCTTACTGAGATCATCAGTACATGATGAACTGTACAGAATGGGGCACATTTAGAATACTTTAAAGGGGTATTCCAGGAATAAGCATAATTCATATGCAAATGCATACTCAAAATATAAGCTAATGTGTAATTAGTTGTTATTTAAAATTTTGCTCCCCTTAGCAGAAAAATGCTGATGACATAGACTGTAATGAAGAATTAAAATGCTACTGGCCCTTTAATCAGTCCATTAATTTCCTCCGCGCGGTCCGTCGCAGAACAGAAGATGGCCGCTGGTCACATGTCCACATCACATGTCCTGCACCTGTCTGGGCAGGTCATGTGATCACCACTATGTTTGGCTGTAGTCAGTTGGTTGCAGTGCATCCAGTATGACCAGTGTTGTGGTGATGGCAGTTACACATCATTACTATGGTAACAGTGCAAGAAAACCTGTTACATCATCACCGGGAGCAGAGCCTGAGAGGTAGGAGGAGTTACTGAGAACAAAAGGATCATGGGACTTGTATTTTCCAGTGGCGGCCATCTTGGTGATAACTCCACCTACTTTAGAAAGGACATAAAATGTTGTGAATCATAAAATCAAACTATTTAAGCTTCATTTTGTGACTAATGACATTGAGTATTGTTGCATTCATTTATTGATATCATCATGGGTTTTTGTGTCAGACATTCATATTCCTGGAATACCCCTTTAAGCCCTACACCTCCACTTTTATCTACATCCTCCCTTCCTTTATTGTGATCTATTCTTTTGGCCTAAAAAGGTAATACTCTCCTGACCCTGGAATGGGGACCTGACTGTATTAAATATCTGCCAGACAGGGCAGATTCAGATTCACTGGGGCACATTTATTAAGGTCCTTGCGCCAGTTTTCTGGCGAACTTTGCACGTTCTTTCATGTGCAAACTGCTTGCACATGTATTTTAGTATTTACATATGAGACTCATTTGTGTTGCGGCTGTACTATTCTACACGCGACTCAAATTTTGTCATTAAAAGGGACATTTAACATGCAAATTCTGACCGAAGTTTGTTGTACAACTCATGTTAAAGGTGCACCAAAAATGTTGTTGCACTCTATCGGGGCAGTGCAGGGGTCACCAGATTCATGAATAAGCGTACCCAAATGTCTTTTGGGGGGAAGTAAGCCTGAGAACAGGCCACCTACTTGACACCTGTATGATATGAACAGGATAGGATTTAGTTTTTTGTTTGGGTGCTGACATTTTAGAAATAAAAGCACAGTTTCAATTTGAACCTTGCTGTCTATAAAACCTTTGTTGATCTCACTGTATTGCCCCCCCCCCCTCTAAGAGCTAAACCCTACAAAATAAATATAAATATATGTATATTATATATATGCAGACATACATACACAAATGTAAACATAAGGTTTCAATGTAACACACAAGTCAGTCAATATAGTATATTACAAGTGCAAACAAGAGGTTTAAATATAAACCTAATCTATATAGCATAGAACCTGGTAGGAGGTCATATAGACCAAATAAGACAAAATGAAGTGCATTGTACAGAGTAGCTATATATACCAACCAGGCTGCATATTGAACAGGAGATGTGACGCTGTACCAGAAAACCCTGACACGCGTTTCGCCGTCGCTTCCTCAGGGGGTAATGATGTTAGGTAGGCAGAAACTGCTCGTTGCTCGGACCAATACTTCGTCCGCCTCAGAATGGCAGCGCCCAGTAAAAATTGCGTTTTGGCGGCCGGACACATCGCCAATCACAAGCCATGAGGACCTGCACTCCACCCACATCACTGTACCCTTCACACTCGATAGCAGTGTTGGCTGGCAGATCATGTGACCCTGGAAGACTAGCCGCGCCCGGCGGCTCGGATCATTCTGTGTCCTGGATGCCGCTAGGGAGAGCGCTGCTGTTCATGGAAGCGTTAGGGTGTTCTATGAGCTACTGTTAGCGGATGATGCTCCAGACCCAACAGCCCTTTTTAGGGCTCCAATAACGTATACGTTTTTTTTTTTATTTGCCTATTACCATATTGTGAGAATTTTGCAGGGACTTGCTCCCGTTGTTTTTAGCTCTTATTGACAACCACCATATCCACCTCAAACCCAAAGTGGGAAATTTATTCGGGGTTTGATTCAATTCGCACAGTCTGCCATTTACTTTTTACTTTCCTTTTATTTTTTTAATACCTCGGTACATCTTCATCGTTGCATAGTGTTGTGCTTTCCATACTTTTCTATACAAATAGCCATAGAGAGACCACACGGCTTACTTACGCCTACAGTAGGCGTTATATATCTTTGATTTCTGGTTGATCTGCTGGTGGCTGTACTTGCTGCAGTCATCTACTAGGCAAATTGGAGCACTTTGTAGTGAGACTTGCGACCGCTGTGTTTTGCGCTTAGTGAGCACATATCCATGGCAAAGACCAAGTGGAAATTTAGTAGGGGTTGATTTCAATTAGGCACAGTCTGCCATTTCCGTTTTGATTTTACGTTTATTTTTTTAATAACTCAGTGTATTCATCTTGCCAAAGTAGTGGTGCTTTCATACTTGGCTAGAAATAGCCAGAGGAGAAATTTAAACGTCTTACTTACGCCGACAGTACATAATATATTTGATTTCTGGTTGATCTGCTGTGGCTGTAGCTTGCTGCAGTGCACACACATGTGAAGCAATTTGAGTGAGACTTGCGACCGCTGTGTTGTGCGCCTAGTGACGCAATACCTTCGCAAAGACCGAAGTGTGAAATTTATTAGGGTTGGATTTCATTAGGCACAGTCTGCCCTTTCCTTTTTTATTTTACGTTTATTTTGTTTAATAACTCAGCGTCCATCTCATCTGGCTATTAGTGTGCGTTCATACTTGGCTAGAACTGCCAAGGAGAATCCAAACGGCTTGACTTACGCCTACAGTAGCGTTATATAATTTGATTTCTGTTGGATTCTTCGGGTGGCTGTACTTGCTGCAGTGCCTCACTAGCAAATTGTGAGCAATTTGTAGTGAACTTGCAACCGCTGTGTTTGTCGCTTAGTGACGCACCTATCCATTGCAAAGACCGAAGTGGAAAATTTATTAGGGGTTGATTCAATTAGGCACAGTCCTGCCATTTCCTTTTTTATTTTACGTTTATTTTGTTTTAATCCTCAGCGTCATCTCCTCTGGCATAGTAGTGTGCTTCAACTTGGCTAGAAAATATCCATAAGGAGAATCCAACGGCTTACTTAGCCTACAGTAGCGTTATATATTATTTGATTTCTTTTGATCTGCTGGTGGCTGTACTTGCTGCAGTGCATCTACTAGTCATTGTGAGCATTTTGTAGTGAGACTTGCGACCGCTGTTTTTTGGCGCTTAGTGACGCACATATCCATTGGCAAAGACGCGAAGGGGAAAATTTTTATGCGGTTGGAGTTCCATTAGGCCAGTCTGCCATTTTTTTCCTTTTTTATTTTACGTTTATTTTTGTTTAATAACCAGCGTCATCTCATCTGGGCTAGAAGTGTGCTTTCATATACTCTTGCTAGAAAATAGCCATAGCAATAGGATAGCATCGTTTGATGGGTTTGAAAAACTACAAACCCAAAAAAACGTTAAAAAAAATTAAAGTTATAACTCTCATTTTAAAAATGTTTTACCCGGGGGCCAGGGGTAAGGAACGGGGCGGGGACTGGCTTCCAACTACTGGCAGGGGTCAGAGCCGTGGTCCTGGCGGGTGAGACACCACCTCTGCTTATGAGTGAAAAAAGTGCAAAAAAAGGGGAACTCCGCAGAGCTACACTCCCTATGTTCATGTCTTAAGTTACTGGACTCGTGTTAAGAGCACTGTTGTGCAGAACAGTGCGAACAGGTGATTTCGTGGATTGCCGGCATGCTCGAGCATTTGTCCACCAGCATTTCTTCCGCAGTCCCACCCTTCACCGGAATCCGGCATCTTCCTCCACTCCTGCACTCAGCCTCCTCCCCCCCAGTCCTGGCCCCCTCCAAGGAAAATTTGGCATTTTACCGCATACTCTGAGGAACTGTTTTCTGGACCTTCCTTCCCAACAGTCACAAACCACTGTCCGGTTGCTGCTGAAGCAATTTTCCGATGCCCAGTTTTCCACCAGTCCCTCTGTGGGGGGAGGATGACCTTCTTGACGTAGTAAGAAGTGTCTAACTATGTGTCTCGACGATGAGGAGCCAACGGTTGATCAGACATGGGGAAGTTGTTGTCATGGCAGAAGTCCGAGGGGGAGTCAGACGAGTGATCGGAGGATGAATGAGGTTACAGACCCAATGCTGTTTTTGATACGGCCGGGGTGAACCAGTGCTTCTTAGACAGAGGAGAGTCCCGACCAGAACGGTTGGAAGAGGCAGTGGTGGGTGCCAGCCGGATAGCAGGGCCAAGAGCTGGTGCAGTCAGCGCCAAATTTGTCAAATATGAGCTCCCGTGGCGAGGCTCCTGCGGCAGGGCTAGATTTTCAGAAGTCTGGAGGTTCTTAGGAACACCTGGATGAACCTACGGACTGTGGTGTGCAACATTTGCCAAACCAGATCACAGTGGTTCCACACTACTATCTTAATACCACCAGTATGCCGCAGGCAAAGGGGGGGGGGGGGGGGGAATGAATGCTAAACACCCCACTCAGTGTCAACAAGGCCCGTTCACCTCCGGCCGTGCACACCACTGCTACTTCCCTGTTTCAGCTGATGTCACCCCTGCCAGGACCCGCCACAACACCCCCTCGTCGCCTCCACGATCCTCCACATCATCACCACACATCGGTCAGACTCTCCATACCCCAGACGCTGGAGCGGAAACGCAAATCTATGCAACCCCCCCGCACGCCCAAGCCCTTAATATGTCCACATCTCAGATTGTTAGCTGTAGATGCGCCCTATAGGCTAGTAGAGACCGAGGCCTTCGCACCTCATGCGGCGGCGCCCCTCGGTAATTCTTAGTCCCCCGCCGCCACTAACTTTTCCCGAGGTGCCGTCCCAAGCCCTGCACCATCACTAGTGTCAGACAACTCATCCGTGCCCGAACCAACGCCGTTTCGACAAGGTCCACCTGACCACGGACACGTGGACTAGTGCTGCCGGGCAGGGCCCTATATATTCTCTGACGGCACATTGGTTAACTTGGTGAGGCTGGACGCGAGTCCTGACTTGCTGGCTGGTCATATACTGACCCGACGCCGATGATTGCGGGTCCTACCTCGTCCAGGTGTTTCGGCCTACGATCCTCCTCCTCCTCCCCCCCCCCCCACCTCCGTCCTCCTCCGATAATACCATCCGTGGCATGGCCGCCATCATGGCGTACTCTAGCACAGCAGCAGAGTGCCGTCGGCTAAGCAGCGCTCAACGCTAGAGCGCTAAGGCTCACACATCGAACCTAGGCGTAGGCCACCCAATAGCTTTTACATGGTCATCACGGGATCAGGACTATCGTGGCGCAACCCCAGTCTGACCGGAAGCTAGCATGGTTGTGTTGACAACGGCTAACCTGGTGTGGCTTCTGCACTCTGGCAGACGCACATTGCCATGCCTGCCCTGTGGTTAGAATCTGAATGTTCAGCGTTTCTCTCAGACATACCCCCAATCTGTCTGATTTTGCTCACGAAGGTGCGCCGTATCTGGTGCGCATTTCAGAGTCAGTCAGCACAGATGCGCCACTCCGCGGCAGCGCGTCTCCTCCAACTGCCCGCTCCACCGACTTTTGTGACGACTGCCCGACGAGGTGAATCACACTGACCAGTTTCTCAGAGTTTACCAGCAGCGCCGACATTTTAGTACCTGCCAGTTCAACTTCCCACAGAAACTGGTAGTCAGGTCGTCACTTCCTCAATCTACATGAGAGATTTGACGTGGATGTCGATATCTGTCAGGTGTGAGTAAACTTGAGTCGTCAAAAGAATGTCAGTGGGATCTTGCCCCATCATCAGCCTCACCACCATCCGCTCTGCTTGGGCCTGTTGAAAAACTCTTCTGTATCAGCATGTATCGGAAGCTTTGCGCTCGTCACAAGAGACAGGGGAAGAAGATTCCCTTGTTTTTTGGGATATCCAAAGCACCCTTAGGTCTGGTTTCTCAGCGCATATCGGAGGAGTGGGGTGGAGGAGGATGAGCAGAGGAGGAGAGATGTTGGTCGATGACACCAAGATGGACCATGTTGATCCTTCACTGTTCACGTGTATTGGGCAGAGAGAAGAGGAGTTGGAGGAGGGAGGAATGGACCAGTCAGCTGAGGGGAGTGAATCTTAGCGTATTGGTACTCGGCGCATATGTCAGTATTTCATGCTATGCTCCTATCCCTGCCCCTCGCGTTCAAAGATTATCAGTCACCGATATGGTGTTTCACTCTCCTGGACCCCCCGGTCAATGCAAAATCCTTTTTTTTTCACTCTCTCACCTGAAGATGAAAGGAGTGTGAGAATGCAGTGAATAACAAGCAGGCCCTGTTTCATCATCCGTGAAACAGTATTTCCTTCTGACAGCGCTAGCGCAGTGCTAGATTTTCCTGCTGACATAGTGCGGGGAGAGTAGGCGAGCAGGCACTTGTCCATCACTGGCAAGGGTACTGCTTTTACAAGGCTTTTGCAGCTTTATGTCATCCCCGCCAGACACTGTCACTGTCCCCAGTCCTCGGCAGAGTAGGGCGATCTTTACAGAAAGATGTGAGTGGAGTACTAGCGTGACCATACATCGTCCTAAATGATCCACACAGCGCCCTACAACTACGGGTTTCAAAAAGCTGGAGCATGTGCACGAACTTGACGCTGTCGCCTGGTGGAGTTTCTTGCCTGCCCTGGCCAGCTATCGTCTTTTCCGACGCGGGTTTTAAGTGCAGCTGTTGGCACATCATCACCATAAGCGTACAAGCCTGTCGACCTGACACGCGCTTGACGGCCTGACGTTATTAGATAAATAAGCCAGAGTTTCTCATAATTTCCATGCTCCACCAGGGATGAAGCTGCCACCTGAATCAATTGATCCACTCCTCCTCCTCCTCATTTCTTTCTCCTTCTCTCCTCTTTGTACAGTAAACAGGGAAACTTGCTATTTTTGACAGGCCCACTGGTCTCTAGCTATTGTACTTTATGCAATTTAATTTATTCTGGAAGGGCCACCTACCGGTCCTGCTTTTTTAAACATTTTGTTGGAGGGCCACATACAGGCACTCAATCTCTGCAATTTTTCTGGATGGCACCTACCCGGTCCTCTGTTTTAAACATTTTTGGGATTGCCACATACGGCACTCAATCTATTCATTTTTCTGGAGGGCCACCTACCTGCTCCCTCTGGTTTGAAAACTTTTTGGACTTGCCACATACAGGCACTCATCTATTCCATTTGTACTGGAGGGCCACCTCCGCTCCTCGGTTTGAAAGTTTTTTGGACTGCCACCATTACAGTCACTCAATCATTCAATTTTTCTGGAGGGCCCCTACCCCCTCCTCTGTGGTTTGAATAAACTTTTTTGGGACGCCAATACGGCACTCATTCTATTTCTTTTTCTGGAGGGCCACCTACCTGCTTCCTCTGTTTGAAAACTTTTGTGACTGCCACATTACAGCACTATCCAAATTAAATTGTCTCCATCGCAGCCTCCACCAATGTTGTCTCCTCATTGCTCCTAGCTTTGGACCACCTCCCTACTACCAAAGGAGTCCCGTCTCGCATATAGCTTAGCCGTCCATACATCTGTCCCCGTTATCAAACGAGGTGTGTCCGGCAGAAATTTGGTTGTTTTCATGGGATTCCCACATCAAGTTTGTTAACTTTGTTGCCCCCCAAGCTCTTGTTCGTTCCATCAAAATAGACTGGCACAACTTTTATATTTACCAATATTATTTCAGCCGTCTTTTGCGGCATACTGTTTACCTTCCCCTCTCACCCGTGCATATCTAAACTTATAAGACGCTACTACACTTGATCTTATACAAAAGGTTGCTTAAATGCTTGTTTGGGGGAGTACCCTAGAGACAGGGGCTGTGATTGGCTGAAAGCTCGCCTGGCAGCGGAGCGCCAGCTCCATGCGCATCATGGCTTCTTGCGCATCGTTTACATTCCCCTCACCCAGCCATATCCCAAACTATATAAGACCTACTACCAACTTAAACTGGTGCAGGCTGGGACCGATCGACCCTGGGGCTTGCATTACTGCCGACGCAGAGAATTCGGGCCTACACTCGGTCCAGGTCTCAAAGTGTCTAGTATAACCTCCTCCTCCCTCCCCCCCCTCCTCCACTCCATCCTCTTCCGAATTACCATCCGTGGCATGGCGGCCATCAGTCGGTGCTACTAGGGCACAGCCGCAGTGCCGTCGCTAAGCGCCAGCAGGCGTGCTCAAACTGCTGAGCCTAGCGATAAAAGGCACACCGCCAAGAGCTATTACAGGCATTCCCCATCAAACTTGTTAAACTTTGTCGCACCCGCTGTGTAATCCACAAAATATAACTTGCAAACTTTTATCATTTACCGATTTATTTCACAGGCTTCTTGCCATCTGTTACATTCACTTCAACCCTCCATATCTAAACTTATAAGAACGCTACTCTACACACTTGATCTTAATAAACAAAAAGGTTCTAGAAGTGCTGTTTGGGGAGTAGCCTAGGACAGGGCTTTGGATTGGCGAAAGCTCGCCTGGCCGGGATCTGCCAGCTCCATGCCCAAGATCCACAACTAACAGAGTTTGAACTGTTCAGGCACCTTATAATCTATTACTATTCACTGCCTCCATACATGGTCCCCTAGCAAACTGAGCTGTTGTCAGGCAAGAATTTTGGGTTGTTTTCATGGCTTCCATGTTAACTTTGTCGCCACCCTCTGCTGTGATCCACAAAATATCTGGCAAACTTGTCATCATGTACCGATATTATTTGAGCGCTTCATAGTTTCTTCCTCACCTCCTTTGGTTCCTCTCTGCACCCATGGTTTGAGCCTGAATCCATTTATGTGTATTCGCCATGACCCACTCTCAGACCTCTCTCGCTCGTCTGCAATGCCGTCCCCTATGTGTCAGGGTCAATTATTGGATGTTTTAGACTGCTATCTAGCTTCTTCTGTCCTCTGTCATGGCCATGCTGTTGCCCTATTATTGGCATAATGGTGCTGATTAGCAGCCTCGAGGCATCCATTCTGCTGCCCCTGCTGGTCTCCTGTCCACTTTTCCGTGGTTGTTTCCAATCCTTTCTAGTTGCCCATGTTTGTTGGCCAAGCTTCCCTGTGCAGGAGCCTTGGTCCCCTTGAAACATGGCTCGAGTCTCCCATTGCTTCAATGGGGCTCGTTATTCGAGACACACTCGAGCATCGGGAAAAGTTTCTCTCACGAATAACGAGTACCCCGAGCAGTTTAGTGCTCGCTCTCTCTATTTAGAATCATCATATTATAGGGGCCATTCCATTTCAAGATCCGAAAAGAAGAAGAGTTCCGTAGCACATCCAGATAAAATAATGATTTTTCCTTTTTTTGTCATCATTAAAAATTGTACAGGTGTGAGAGTAGGTCCAAAACCCTAAGCGTTTCGGCTAATTACCTATAGCTTACTCATGGTATGTTAAAATGAGGGTCACAACTCATAAATCCTTCATGTCAGCCGATAATCAATGCAAGATATCTGAAAAACACGCAAATTGGCTACTAGTATGTAACAACCATTTCAAGTTTCTTTACCCTAGAACTCCCCACTATTACCCAGTTCTATTACTTCATTCACCTCAAACTATTCAAAACACGGAAGAAAGCTTGTATCATTTATATTTCGAAAACATATTTTACAGAATTCAAACAACATTGAAGTTTGATTAGAATCACTAATATTTATCATTATACATTCATTTAGCCACAACATTTACCCACATAAACTAAATAAGTAGAAAATGATCTAATATATTGTGCATTTTTTTCCGATAAGAGGACACCCACATATGTGGATGTAACCTACTGTCATGACACACTGGTGGGGCCACATAAGGTAAGAGCCACTTGACGTTTTTGTATGGGCAGAATAGGTTTTCAATACTGGTATGGACCATGGTCAACACAACATAGACGTCTAGATTGATCCGTACGCGACCCTAAATTTGATCATTAAGTATGTATTCCTTTCACTAAATGCACCCGGTGTGCAGTCATTTAAATGTTAGTAATGTATTTATGTGTGGTTATTATTCCTAAAGGCCCCATCTAACCTTCCATAAGTTTAGTTAATTACAAACCATTAAAACCAACCACTCATGGCTACTTCTTATCGCATGGAGAACTCGGGATGCAAGTTCTAACAATAGGATGATTTTAAAGATCACACTCAACTTGGCATTGATAGTATAAGCTAAATAAATATAGGTGTTATGTATGTTGTATGGTAGGATTGTGGAAGGGTATATATCTCTCTTGGTTTCAGGTAAGAATGAGTCTAAATTTTATTTCTTAGAGTACATCGGCTCTATTTCTAGTCCTGAGGAGCAACATTTAGTGGGAGTCCTCCATTTCCACACCCATAGTGCCGCCAACGCGTGCTTACCCTATTCCATGGTGTTCTCGCTTGGGCTTACTGAATCCATCAGTACATGATGAACTGTACAGAATGGGGGCACTTATAGAATACTTTAAAAGGGGTATTTCCATGGAATACTCATAAGTTAATATCAAGATGCATACTCAAAATAGTAATTGAATGTGTAGTATTGTTATTTAAAATTTTTGCTCCCCTTAGCCAGAAAAATGCGATTGACATAGACTGTAATGAAGAATTAAAATCTACTGGCCCTTCAATCAGTCCATTAATTTCCTCCGCGCGGTCCCCTCGCAAACAGAAGCATGCCGCTGGTCACATGTCCACATCACTTCCTGCACCTGTCTGGCAGGTCATGGATCCCACTATTTTGGCTGTATCCAGTTGTGTTGCAGTCATCCAGTATGACCATTGTTGTGGTGATGCAGTTACACCGCATTACTTATGGTAACAGTGCAAGAAAACCATGTTACAATCATCACCGGGAAGCAGACCGTAGATGTAGGAGGAGTTACTAGAACAAAAAGGTCATGGAGATTGTATTTTCCATGGCGCCATCTTGGTGATAACTCACCTACTTTAGAAAGGACATAAAACTGTTTGTGAATCATAAAATCACAACTATTTAAGCTTCATTTTTGTGACTAATGACATTGGAAGTATTGTTGCATTCATTTATGATATCACATGGGTTTTTGTGGTCATACATTCATATTCCTGGACATACCCTTTAAAAACCCCCTACAAAAACCTCCACTTTTTATCTACATCCTCCCCCTTCCTTTTTGTGATCTTCTTTGCCTAAAAAGGTA
This sequence comes from Engystomops pustulosus, assembly GCA_019512145.1. NCBI lineage: Eukaryota > Metazoa > Chordata > Amphibia > Anura > Leptodactylidae > Engystomops > Engystomops pustulosus. The sequence goes on from CM033643.1 coordinate 173,822,442, forward strand.
ATACCTCCTGCCCTGTAATGGGGACCTGACTGTAATTAAATATCTGCCAGACAGGGCAATTCAGATTCCTGGGCACATTTAATAAGGTCTTTTGCGCCAGTTTTCTGGCGACTTTTGCACGTTCTTTCATGTGCAAACTGCTTGCACATTATTTTAGTATTTTTTACCTATGAGACTCATTTGTGTTTGCGGCGTACTATTCTAACACGCGACTCAATTTTGTCATAAAGGACATTTAACATGCAATTCTGCCGATGTGTTGTGTACACTCTGTTAAGGTGCACCAAAAATGGTTGTTGCACCTGCTATCGGGCAGTGCAGGGGTCACCAGATTCAGATAAGCGTACCCAATGTCTTTTGGGGGCAGTAGCCTGAAACAGGCCACCTACTTGACACCTGTATGTATAACAGGATAGATTTAGTTTTTTGTTTGGGTGCTGGATTTAAAAATAAAAGCACAGTTTTCAATTTGAACCTTGCTGTCTATAAAACCCCTTTGTGATCCACTGTATTGCTGAATCCCCCCCCCACCCTCCCAGAGCTAAACCCCACACAATAACTATATAATATAGTATATTATATATGCAGACATACATACACAAATGTAACATAAGGGTTCAACTGTAACCACACAAAGGCAGTCATAGGTAAATATACAAGTGCAAACAAAGGTTTAATATAAACCTAATCATCTAGGCATAAACCTGGTGGGGTCATTAAACCATAAGACAAATAAAGTGAATGTGCAGAGTAGCTATTATACGCAACCAAAAGCCGTAGGTTTTTCCCTCTGCCTCTACTCACGTTTTGACATATATACCACCGGCTGCATATTGAACGGAGATGTGACGCTGGGTACCCAAAACCACTGACGCGCTTTTCGCCGGGTCCGCTCCCTCAGGGGGTATGATGTTAGTGGTAGGCATGTCTTGCTTTTAAGCTCACAATAGTATTGAAGGGCCAATCAGGAGACACGATGACATCACATAGGGGCCTGCAACACAAGAACATTCATGCCAGATCATATAATCGCAACACCATACACTCACATCAGATATCCTTAACCACTCTCGAAACAGATAGTGCACAAACCTTTGTACAGTTTATCGGCGCCTTATAACAATCTATAAGCGCTAATAGTCAAACACATCATAGAAACCAAAGTAAATCGCAATCCAGCTAGTCTGCGCGAGACTATGACAAGTCGCGCGACACTATTTAGACTGCGCCAAAAAGTGTCGCTCCGTAATACGCGCATGCGCGGTAAACAGAGGCGCACAAGTGTCGCCCCCGTCGTGCGCGCCTGCGCATGTGAGAAGGACCGCAGTCAGAGCCCTCTATAGGAGATGAAGCAAGTGCAAAAGCAGTGCCACAGAAGTGATAAAGTAGGTGAGGAATGGTGAGTGCACAGTGACGAGTGAAGGTGCAACGTGATATGGAAGGATGGAAGTGAGAAGGGAATAGGAATAGTATGTTAGTTAAGAAGAGGTCAATACAATACCTTAGACTTGTAGACGACTAGCCATGTAGCACCACAAGATTATAAATTATGAAACATGCCGGTGAATAAAGCACACTTGCACACACACATAGTGGGAACACAACATACACAAAAATGTGATACAGGACCAATATAGTGATAAGATATAGCATCATATAAAAAATAGTGAAATGAATATATGCTAATCTGTTCCTTGGTCTTTGGGAACATGAGGAGGTCCAATATGCCATGGATATATCAGAGGGCATCGTGGTATCCTGGATGCGCTTTATTGACGATGTTTTGTTTATTTGGCAGGGCACCGAACAATCTTTGGACGACTTTCTACATATATTGAACTTTAATGACCAAAATATCAAATTGACGCAAGTGATCAGCAAAAGCAAAATGCAATTTCTGGACATTAACATTACTGTAAGTAATGATGGCACATTGAATACATCAGTGTTTCGCAAAAAAACTGCCGTCAATGCAAAATTGCATTCCTCCTCATCGCACCCCACTCACACCATTCGTTCTATCCCTGTAGGGCAGTTTTTACGGGCCCGCCGCATCTGTGACACGGAAGAATATTTTGAGGATGACCCAACATCCTGAAACAACGATTTAAACAACGCGGATATTCTAGGAGAGACATCAATGCAGCATATGGACCTGCGAAAAGTGCTAACCGAGACCATCTACTCAGGTCTAAGCCACGTCGACCAAGTGACAGTAAGGTGAGGTTGATTACACCTTATAATGCCCAATGGAGGAGAATCCAAGGGATTGTGAAACGCTTCTGGCCAATTTTATCTTCAGATCCAGATCTGAACGCCCATCTGCCGCCACGTCCACAACTGGTGGCCAAGAGGAGCAAATCCATCGGCGATATGTTGGTGAGGAGCAATTACACTTCCCCTCATTCCAAACCGTACCTTTTTGGACCGAAGGGCCCCAAGTAGGGTTCTTATCCGTGTGGGCATTGCTCAATTTGTAAAGTGATGGTGAAAACTGATGTATTTACAGATCAATGTGGAGATAAGACCTTTCAAATTGTGCAATTTATCAATTGCAGTACGTCCGGTGTTGTATACCAGCTGTCGTGCCCATGCGGACTAAAATACATTGGGATGACCACCCGAGAACTGCGAATTAGGATACAGGAACATCTGAAAAATATTCGAGCTGCCTCAAGAATCAGTGATGATGACCATCAGGCATTTTCCAAATTGAAATGCATTGATAAACTCCTCCTGGGATCACGTGGGGGAAATGCGTTTAAGAAACTGGAGCGTATCGAGACCAAATGGATCGTCAAACTCCAGACAACTTCACCATTTGGGCTGAATGAGAAACTGTCCTTCGCATCATTTTTATAGGATCGTATCTGCGTTCATCACCTCTACTTTTAATTGTTTATAATAATTGGTGGCATTTACATTGTGGTTATATACAGTTTTTGTAGGCATGTAGGACTGGTAGAAGGTCTACTATAGTTTTGAATTGTTACGCATAGTGACCGTGTCGCATTCAGTGTAGGTTATCCATCTGATCTTATTTCTTATTTCTTATTTTTATACACACATTTATGATTAGCTATATTTTATTATGGTTGTAATATAGTGCTATATCCTGCATCACTCCCACTATGGTCGGCCATTGCCAACTAGTATTGGGATATATTTGTAGGGTATAGTACTATATATTCATTTCACTATTTTTTATATGATGCTATATCTTATCACTATATTGGTCCTGTATCACATTTTTGTGTATGTTGTGTTCCCACTATGTGTGTGTGCAAGTGTGCTTTATTCACAGGCATGTTTCATAATTTATAATCTTGTGGCTGCTACATTGGCTAGTCGTCTACAAGTCTTAAGGTATTGTATTGACCTCTTCTCTACACTACATACTATTCCTATTCCCTTCTCACTTCCCTCCCTTCCATATCACGTTGCACCTTCACCGTGCACCTCACCCTATCCTCACTTACTTTATCACTTCTGTGGCACTGCTTTTGCACTTGCTTTCATCTCCTATAGAGGGCTCTCCTGCCGCGTCCTTCTCACATTGCGCATGCGCGCACGACGGGGGCGACACTTTGTGCGCCTCTGTTTACCGCGCATGCGCGTATTACGGAGCGACACTTTTTTGGCGCAGTCTAAATAGTGTCGCGCGACTTGTCATAGTCTCGCGCGACTACGCTGGATTGCGATTTACTTTGGTTTCTATGATGTGTTTTGACTATTAGCGCTTATAGATTGTATAAAGGCGCCGATAAACTGTACAAAAGGTTTTGCCCTATCTGTTTCGAGATTGGTTAAGGATATCTGATGTGAGTGTATGTGTTTGCGATATATGATTGGATGAATGCTTTTGTGTGCCGGCCCCTATGTGATGTCATCGTGTCTCCTGATTGGCCCTTCAATACTATTGTGAGCTTAAATAGCAGACATGCCTACCTAACATCATTACCCCCTGAGGAAGCGACGGCGAAACGTGCGTCAGGGTTTTTTGGTACAGCGCAACATCTCCTGTTCAATATGCAGCCTGGTTGGTATATATAGCTACTCTGCACGATGCACTTTATTTTGTCTTATTTGGTTTATATGACCTCCTACCAGGTTCTATGCTATATAGATTAGGTTATATTTAAACCTCTTGTTTGCACTTGTAATATACTATACAGGCGTTCCCCTACTTAAGGACACCCGACTTACAGACGACTCATAGTTACAGACGGACCCCTCTGCCCACTGTGGCCCTCTGGTGAAGCTCTCTGGAGGCTTTCTAATCCCAGACTGCATGATCAGCTGTAAGGTGTCTGTATGAAGCTTTATTGTAATCCTTGGTCCAATTACATCAAAAAAATTTTAACTCCAATTGTCACCTTGGGCAAAAAAAAAAATTGTCTGGAGCTACAATTATAAAATATACAATTCCGACTTACATACAAATTCAACTTAAGAACAAACCTACAGCACCCTTATCTTGTACGTACCGCGGGGACTGCCCTGTATGACTGACTTGTGTGTTACATTGAAACCTTATGTTTACACTTGTAATGTATTGACCGACTGTGGTATTCAATGTGATTGTGCAGGATTGGCTGTGTACTTTTTGTCCACCAGGGATTGATTTTATGGGTTGTTTTTATTTCAGTGATTATATGTGTATTATTTTGTTCAATAAAATTCTTTGTCTTTCATAATATGGTATTTATGCATATATTTTGTGTACTTTGTTGTACAAGGCCTGTATATAGGTACATATAGTTGGTGTTCATAGCAGTCCTTGCTTTTCACACATTTCCTGGATAATTGGTATTGGATACATACACAAATGCCCGCTTAACCAGAGGTGTAAATTTAGTCTGTAATGTTAGCTACGAATCACCATTTTTGTGTAATATTTTAATGGGGTACATGCATCTTATTATTTTCTTTGGTGTAATTGAGGCTTTTGGCAGGTATTTTTTTGCGCCTTGTGTATAATCATGTCTTTTTTCTTGTGATACATGTTTAGCTTTCCTGTCCTGGCAGGACTTTTGGGGTTTTTTTGAGAATTTTTGTTGCAAATATCTCAAATCCACGTGGACAAACGCCATGTGAGTGGGGTTATGTACAAGAGTGGACACTACTGTAAGTTTTGGAGGCTGCGGTTACACATGGTGTTAACACTTGCATTTTCAAATGCATCACAACAGCTGAGAAGAGGAGATTTGCCTAATTACATTGATGTCAAGATGTTAACACCCATGTTAACATAACGTTAATACATGCATTTGCTAATATATGTGCTAACATTTCGTTTTGTAAATGCCATGTTCACAGCAATGTAATTAGGCAAATCTGCTGTTCTCAACTTTTGTGATGCGTTTGAAAATGCATTCGTTAACGCCAAGTATACCTTTCATCCCGCAAAAAATGGCCCTACTAACAGAAACACATAATTTCATGGCTTACAAAAAGGCGCCATTGAGGAATCTAAACTAAGTTCTATGGGATAAAACTGTCAGCTGCAGGGCACTCCTTCCCTTTTGCTGCTCGCTGTGCGCCCATACAACATGTAACATCCGTATGTGGGATGTCTCCATACTCAGGATTAATTGCATAACAAATTTTGGTGTTTTTCCAAAATTTTCCGAAATCTTTTGGAAATGTGCAAATTTAGGGCTGAAGAATGTACTACCATTTTGTTTTCATTACTATGCAGCGCTCAAAGGGGTAAACATCTTCCTAAAAGCAGTTTTTAATAGTTTGAAGGGTGTAGTTGAAAACAGGGGAATTCATGGGATAATAATAATTTTATATACTATAATACTCATTTAAAACAATAATGATCTCAAAGATTTCAATGTAGAAATTTCAGGAAAAAAATTATAAACGCCATTTGTAAGGTAGCTAACATCATATAAGAATAAAATGACTTTTAACACATTATGAAAACATAAAGTTGAGATATGAAAAGTGATAGTTTCACCACCTAATTTGGTTACTTACTATCTGTCTCAAAAGCAGATTATTTCAAATTTTGAAAAAAAAGTGCAAATATTTGTTTTTTTCATAAATAAAAGCAAAATATCTCAACCAAAATTTACTACTAACATGAAGTACAAACTCAAAATCATTTTGGTGATGAAAAGTTACACCCATATAGGCCAAGCCTTAACTTACAAATTGGCTGGGTCTTGAAGGGGTTAACCACCTGAAAATGCTGTTATTATTTTTTTTTTACTAGATTCGCCTAAATAACATTGAGATATTTACAAACATGTACAAACATCAGCACTAAGCTGTTAATTCAAAGATACAGGTAGAGATCTTCTTGTGGTAATGACTGGTAGACAGAAAAGAAAAGTGTGTAAATATCTGTCTATGTGTCAAAGATACAATACAATATCCCTGTATTTTTAAAACCCTTCTTGTACTGATAACAACTTTGCAAAATCATAATATTTTATTTTTGAGAATGCTATACATAGAAAAATATTTTTTAATATTGTAAAAAATCTATTTGTTGTGAAATGAACCCAAATAAATTTATAATCAAAAAGTAACCCAAAGCATAGACTTATCTCAAATATCTATATTACTATGGTTTATGATCAAACTAATGTAGTATGTTGGTTATACAATTGCAATTAACTATATCAGTAACATTACACATGTTTAAATTACTATAACGCATGAATCCGGTAAGCATAATCTTTACATATACTTACAGAAAACTTTCCTTATATCAATGTCCTGTTTACCTCTGCAACTACATTGATCCAAGATATTATGTATTGTGAAGCAACCTGAAATAGCAACTGAATCCTAAATATAAAGCCACTGCACATACAGGTAGGAAAATACTTTTAATGCTATGCAAAAACATAGTAAAAAAAAGCAGTCTGCACTAATTAAAACCTATGAGATAAGATAAAACTAAATTACCTTCTGACAGAGTTAAAGAATAATAAATTCTGCATAGAAAATGCCCTTCCGTTGAAATATCTTCATTCTTCTCCCTCTGCCTTTCCTTGTCTGCACTAGTAGATTATCCATTATGAAATACCAGCCATTCCCACAGCAACAGGCTGATGTCACGGAGAGAAAATGAGGACTCCTTGCTAAGAGCTAGCCGAAGAAGGCACAATCATCAGAGATGAACGTAATTCAGGTTTGATTATATTAAATAAAATAAGACAGTATCTATATGGTAAAAATAAAGAGAAGAGACTGTGAGCGATTGTTATACATTTCAAATGGGTGTGGCTTACTAAATAACTAAACTACATGCAGTAAAATAGTAACAACTATCTATAGCACATAAAATTCTCTGCATGATTTAAGAGAACACAATGGGGGTCATTTACTAAGGGCTCGATTCGCGTTTTCCCAACGTGTTACCCGAATATTTCCGATTTGCGCCGATACCTGAATTGCCCCGGAATTTTGGCGCACGCGATCGGATTGTGGCGCATTGGCGCCGGCATGCACGCAACGGAAATCGGGGGGCGTGGCCGAACGAAAACCCAACGGATTCGGAAAAAACGCCGCATTTAAAAAAAGAATTGTGTCGCGAAAATTTCACTCACCTTCATCCAGGATAGGCCGGTGTATTTCGAGGCATTCAAGCGGACTTCAGCGCAGCAGCGCCACCTGGTAGACGGCGGAGGAACTACCATCATAAATTCCGGCCGGACCCGAATCCAGCGCAGAGAACGCGCGGCTGGATCGCGAATGGGCCGGGTAAGTAAATCTGCCCCATTGTCTTCAATCCAGCTATATTTCATTTATATTCAAATAAAAGGAAGAATAAGGGAGATTTATCAAGCTGTCTGTAACAGAATTCTAGCATAATTTGTGCCCAAAAAGTCTGAAATGCCACATTTATTGGGGGAGATGTTCCAACTGTCTACTACAAAAATTTTGAGTCATATGCACATGAAACATTTATTGAAGTTTTTAGACCTTTTCAGACCATTTTTTGTCTCCACCTTCTAAGGGTTGTACACCACACACACCGGAAACTTGCTATTCCACATGGAATACCTTCTTTATTTAAACACACTTGAGCTTAGGACTAGGATTCAATAGTCCGAAACGTGTTACCGCTGCATTTTTTGTTTCGTGCTTTTTGTCTTTTTCGTGTCCATGTCCACTTTGGGGCAGATTTACTTACCCGGTCCTGCGCGATCCCCGAGTTGCGTTCCCCGACTCCAATGCACTGCTGCTGCGATTCACTAAGATCGTGCACCCGATTTCCTGCATCTGTCGCTTCCTCAATCAGGTCCGCCGGAGTTCACCTTCTTCTTCACGGTGCATGTAAGTGCTTGGTCTTGCAACACAAATGCAAAGTTAAATCCCGGGGTTTTTTCTGAATCCATCTGATCGTCCGATGGCCTGCCCCCCGATTTCTGTCGCATGAAAGCCGGAATTTCCTGCATCTGTCGCTTCCTCGATCAGGTCCGCTGGAGTTCAGCTTCTTCTTCCCGGTGCATGTAAGTCTGATCATCCAACGGCGCCCCCCCATTTCTGTTGCATGAAAACCGGTGCCAATGAGTCAAAATCTGATGGCGTGTGACACAATCCCCGGTGCGATCCTCGAAAGGTCGGAAAACACGGTGAAGACGCGGCTGTGGGGCCCTTAGTAAATAAGCCCCTATGTGTTTTTTAAATGGATTCAAATACATTTTTGGCAATTTTTTAACAGCTATATGTAAATGCAAATAAGAATGCAATCCGCTTCTACTGCAGGAATTCTGGCCACCTGATAAGATCATGTGCTATAAGACCAGCGCCAGAAATCTCTGGCACTTAAGCAACCTTTGGAAAAGTCTCTTGGGCACACATGTATTTCCTGGTCCAATCTTGAAAGTTTTATTACCTATGTGACCTCAGTTAGATGTCTGTTTCTGACAAGGCGTTTGTTTCTTTAGGGCTCACTGCAGTTTTATCTCATTTGAATTATGTGATGGCTCTTGTGCAACACCCCTGCCAATGCATTAGCAGGTGGGTAGTTGAGGATAGCGCCCTCTCCATGTCAGGATCTATCTGGTGAACCTGCGCAACTCATCTAGGAGATAATGCTAGCAGAACTTTGTGTAATTGCAGCTGTAGAAACTGCCTGGAAAGGCAACAGTTAACTGGTGTATGTAATCAGCCAATGATCTGTCTGCTATGAAAGCTGGAGAGTGATTGGAATGGTTCTACCACCTGACCAGAGGGAGTATAAAAAGATCCCCTGGGTGGAAGCACATGGTCTCTGGTCAGAGTAGAGTCAGACCTCATGGTCTGTGGCCTGTCTCAGTAAGGAGAGTGTGCAGCACACCTTCAGTGCTGCCACAGCGGTTCAACCCCAGGAACTACTAGTGCATCAGGACTACTGCCTGGCACACAGGGCAAAACTGTAGACTTGAGCCCAGAAGCACTGCAGCTTCCACTACTTGGACAAAGTACCCCTAGCCCCCCCCCCCCCCGGAACCAGCCCAGTGTGCATCTACTATCAGGCTGTGTGCACTTTCCAGCGGACCAACTCTACATGAGCATCCCAGCTTCCAAGAAACTGCTGTGTTATGGTGTTTGGCCGTTGCCTACTGTTCAATAAAGAACTGTAAATTTATTTGCACAATGTTGCCTCCGTCTGATCCCTGGATATGGCTGCTTACCACCACAGGCTTCCCCATCCATTACCCAGGGACTCATCCTACAGACACTCAGGGGTTGCCCCAGGGAGAAACCAGTACATCAGCCTCTCTCTCCTTATTTCTTGCACACGCCACCTGCTGGAGACCTGTCAGGCTGTAGGTCAGCCCTCCGGTCCCCATACCAAGCCCAAAGCCACACTAGTCAGCCATTCTGATATTCTGGGCCCCGGCTGCCTCCAGGCCCCCAAGAAAAGGCTAGGCCCTGGTGGGGTATGTACTTGGTTTAGACTTGGTTACATTGGATGCTCCATTCTGAATGGCTGAATAGCGTTTTATCCACCAATATAGTCTTTAATGTGTTAATACTCTGCAGGGCCTCCTTGTATACATAGTATCAGACCGTTACATAGTCACAGTATGTCACAGTGGGCATTTATTTTAGCACATTTAAAATTTTGTTCTTATGTCTGTGTCTCATGTATCTAATGTTGGATGCTTCTAATAAATCTGTCAGAATGTGTTTTACACATTACTACACTTTTACAAAAATTTTCTCTGGAGGTACTCCAGTCTGACACTGCAAATATACCTCACAACTTTGGGACTGATATCCTGCCCAGGTCCAAATATCCCAAGAGTAGGATATTAAATTTGTCCCCTTGAACAAATGAGGTTACTTAGCAATAGATTAGAATAGACAGTGTACAAAAGGGACATATCCATTAGTCTAACTCTCCAATGGGGTAGGGTTATTTTTCTTGATAAGAAAGACAATCTCAGAAATTGTATCGAATTCTGCAAGCTTAATAATATTACTATAAAAAAATCAACATCCTCTCCTGTCGATCCCTGACTTGTTCATAAGATACTGGGTGCCCATTAATTCTCTAAAATGAATCTGCAAGGAGCCTACTATCTGATTGGTATCAAGGAAGGAGATGAATGGAAGACTGTGTTTAATACTCTTGAGGGACACTTTGAGTACCTGGTAATGCTTTTTGGCTTGCGTAATGCTCCTGCAGTCTTCCAACATCATTTTTAAATTATATTCTGTGAAGTTCTGGATCCTTATTTTGTGGTTTATTTTAGTTTATTTTGGGCCACTCATACACAACTCTTCTGGAACGTATTGTGTAGACTTGTCAGAATCAGTTGTCTGCTAAGTTATGTAAATGCTTATTTAGAGTCCAAAAAATATCCTTTCTCAGTTCTATCATCACTCCTGAATCTTTTTGTATGGATCCTGTCCGGTCACAGCTATTCGACAAATAGGAACGGTTCACTAGTTTGAAAGCAAGATTTTTGTGTATTTTTTTTAAAATTTTCCTGTTCTGGCCAAGCTGTTGATAGATCTCACTAGGAAAGGTGCTGATGTAACTCCAGAGGCATAGTGGCCAGTGGCCGTCTTTTCCACAAACCGCAATTATAATGTAGTTAATTGTGAACTCCTTGCAATGCTTCATTCTTGCAGAGTGCAGTGGAAAGGGTTTGACGAACATGAATCTTTGGAAGAGATCTTCATGCCCTATATGTCTTCAGGCCGTTTCATCATTGGAAACCCTGCAAACCTGGTGGTCCTAATGAGGGTCTGGTGGTCCCTCGTAAGTGGGGGGTACTGTCAGGTCGACGTCATCCTCAGTTCTCGCTAGACGTTGACTTTTTCTCTGATTCATTCGTCCCATGGTGTGAGCTGGGCGCTAGTGGTAGACTGACTTTGTGTTCACCACACCTATCTCTCTTCACTCTGCCTTTGACTTGTAAGAGTTAACCGTATGACTGTGATTGCCTGCTGCTAATGAGAGGTCAGAGCCTCTCACTATAAGTATTCGGTGCTCACTTCAAACTGTGCTGTTCAAATTTCGTCTGTCTGTTGTTTGTGCTAATCATCTGGTTTCTGTTCTCTGGCCTTTATTTCTGACTTCTCTTTAAGATTGCACAGAGTCCTGGGAAGGGATTGTCTTCAAGTTGTTCATGTTATTAGGTTATGCTGCTGTAATAGGTGGGTGTGGAATTCATCTGTAGACAATAAAGAAAGGAGCTGCCTGCACCAGCAGATTCAGAGTCCAGGGAGTTCTAGGAGAATTCTGCTCATGGGAACAGAGTGAACCGGTCTTCCTGGTGGGCAGAGACAAAATGACAAAGGTAATAGCCCAGAGTTTGGTTAACTCTCTCTACCTGTCCATTTGACTGCGGATGCAGAAGAGAAGTCCAAATTAACTTGTAGCTGTTTACATAGAGATCGCCAGAAGCGGGAGACAAACTGGACCCCTCGATCCGAAACGATGTGCAGCGGAAGTCCATGTAGCCAAAAGATGTGTGTGAACAGGCTGGCAAGGCGAGGAGCAGATGGCAGACCTGGCAGCGAGACAAAATGAGACATCTTGGCGAACCGGTCAGTTACCACCGAGATGATGGTATTCCCAGAGAAATATAACAATCTTAATGTGTTGCACACTTGGCTCCTAGGAGCTAACAATGACTTAATGACTCAGGACCGGTCCACAAACAGTCCCACAATTAAAACAAAATAAAGAGAAAAATGACTTTGACCGGACATCCTTTATAAATTTGTATATTGCTTGACGCATCGATCCTTTTCAATGAGTATTGCACGTCTCCACAGGTTTCTGACAAGAATAGGTCACCATTCAGACCAACTCCATCACGTTTCCTAATCCTCCTTCATTGCCATCTCTCTTTAAGACAATTTCACTAGAAGAAATACACGTACGGATAGTGTTTTTGATGCCCAAACCTGGAATACAGTAACAGTAGGAGGAAGAGCAGCACCTTTAAATTATTTGTCTCAACCCATTATGATCCACACCTGCTTTTGGGTTCAAAAACGCAGGGGTGAGGAGTTTTTGCAGCTCAAAGATGTGTTTGAACCTATTTTCAATCAGGAATAAGCAACACGTGTTTTGTATTGTTTGATCAATTAATCAATTTATGTTTCTCCCACCACTTTTGCTTGCATGAGATATAATAAGAGTCTCTGGCTGCTTAGTATATCTGGTAGACATCTTCACTGTCATACCTGGCGTAGAATTTCTCTATAGCCAGCGACAGTAACTGAAGTATGCTATAGCTAGCGCACTGGCTGTTCATGGCCCAGTACACGCCTCTCTACACTCCCTTGGCGTGGAATTGGCGTCAAGTGGAAAATAGTCACAATTCCTGACCTTACACCAGGAATTGTGACTTTATCAATCCCCTCCCCTATGGTGCTCATTTCTGATTGCAAGCGTTTAGGTCTTAGGGTGACCACACTTGTCACAAGCTGAATGTGGATTTGCCATGCAGCAAATCTGTAGTATTATTCAGTAGCATTGGAATGTATGGGATTGATAAAAGCGGAAAAAAAACTTTGATCGGCAGCAAATAAGGGAACATCATTTAATGTTGCTTATCCCACGGCAGAAATTAAAGGTAACCTGTCACCAGGGACTTCATTTTCACTAAAGACAGGTTGCAGAAGCCCATTACACCTGCAGTAGTAGTCACAGGGGTTGGGCTTCGGTTGGGCTTCGCATTTCAAAAAGCAGCATGTGACTTGTCTGTGCTGCAGAATCCTCAGCTCTTGGCCTCTACCTTTGTGCTCCTGAACAGCTCCACCCCCTCCCACTGATTTCAGCTCACCACGCTGTGACCTCTGTGAAGGAGCAGTAGGGAGGAGCTGCACAGGAGCACAAAGGTGGGGGCCAAGATCTGAGGATTCTGCAGCACAGACAAGTCACATGTTGTTTTTTGAAATGCATCCAAACCAAAGGATTCAAACAGAGGATTCTGACAGGCTGCAAGGTAAGTTATAACACACAATTATAGTGTAATGCAATTACTTAGAGACGGCAGAAAGGCATATGTGAAAAGCAGCTGTAATAGGCTTCTGTAGTGAAAATGAGGTCCCTGGTGACAGGTTCCCTTTAACCTTTACAATACATAGGATGATATACGCCCACTGGGCATTTAAAAATTGTGGCATTACATGGTTTAGAACCAACTGATTGCTTGCTGGCTTCTAAATTACCCACAGCCATTCTGCAACACATGCAGATACCCTGAGGCCACATTCACACGTTGCATTTTGGTTGCATTTAAAATGCATTACAACAGTTGAGGAGAGGTGATTTGCCTAATTACATTACTGTTAACACCGTAAACGTGATGTTAATGCAGATGTTAATCACATTATGCATTAACATATGTAACATCACATTAACAAATGTAAACAGTTCCTCAGCTGTGGTAATCCTTTCCAAAACGCAATGAAAATACAACCAAAACGCAATGTGTAAAAGTGGTGCTGTCACATGCATTCATGCGTTCATGGTGTGTTCTTGGTATGTTTTTAAACTAAAACAACTAAAAGCACAACAATTTTAAACACAAGCCTGGTTACTGATCGAATATGTTTCCCTGGAAAAGCAAATGTGATCGGACCAAGGCCTGCCCCCTGTGTGCTAGTGTCGCGTTATGAACGTGTGATTGCGGTCTAATTTGTACTCTGGACTGATTATGCTTTAAGGTTTTTCTGTCTTCGGCTCGCTGTATCAATAACTTTTACCTCTGTCCTTTCAGACATTACTTCGACAGACTCAACTACGTTCACTCAGCAAGTCTGACACCAAACTGCATGAAATCAAGAGGCCACGACCAGGAGATCCCCGTAAGTGTGTATCGTCTACTGCATTTTCCAAGGACTGTCAGTCTTGATAAATATATCCCCTGTGTGCATACAGAATACTACATACCCTATACAGATCCTTGCAGGCTTTATCATACTCTAGAGCTGCACTCACTATACTGCTGGTGAAGTCACTTCTAAAAACTGTCTAGAATTGTCCTCCTTACCTACAGCAACTGAAAATTAAATCTGAGCTATGATTGGTTGCTACAAAGATAAGTTTACTGTTATTATCAGGACTTTACAATTATCAGGAATTGCACACCAGTTTTTGGCTTGCAAGTCCTTAAATATTTTCCCCTTCATGCTACCTCCGCACCAAGTGGTAATTCCTGCTTGTCCTTATTATATGGGCTGTGTACTTTAATAAGTTTGCAGGCTGTGGTGCAAATCTATGCCATGTAGGATAAATGTACACCGACGCAGCCACCCTGCTAAGTGTGGTAAATGTCCCCTTTTTGTACATATATCTCAATACTTATTCTATACCGATTATAAGTTACATTGTGTGTTATACTCCAGAACTGCACTTATTATTTATCTAGTACATTGATGGCGAACCTTTTGGAGACCAAGTGCCCAATCTGCTGTATCACAAGTTTTAATCGTATTGGCATACTGAGTTCACCAATACAATAGAAAGATGATGGAGAAATTTGGATTGTAGCTACCCTCCAGGGTCCCCTGAGGAGGAAGGATCAGGGGACCCAGAGCAGGAGCTCCAATGACGAGCTATCTCTATCCACACCTTCTTGCTTCTCCTGTAGTCCTGGGAGCCAAATAGTGCTGAGCATGGCACTTCCTGGGCTGTATTGGATCACAGGAGAAAGCCTTGAGTCCTAGCTGGCAAACTCTGTGTTGGGGTGGTAGCTTGAGTACCCACAGAAAGGGCTCTGAGTGCCACCTCTGGCACCCGTGCCATAGGTTCGCCACTACTGATATAGTAGATATCTTGTTTTAGATACATATTATTACATATGCAATACTGATCTTGAATTACATCCTGTGTTTTACCCCAGTGCTTCATTCTGGTCCCTGTTGCTATAGGCCTTATAACTAGTCTTATATATGGACCAGAGCTGCATTTATACACCTGCAGAATATCTGTCAGAATTAATTTTAACATGTTCCTGACTGAGTTTGACTGCTTGTCTTTTATTACCTAATTCAGAACTGAGGCCAGTCAGTATGGATCCACTGTACCATCTCCCTCAACGACCAGCAATGAATGCCTCATCCAGAGAGGATGCCACCTACTCTAATTTAAACTACAACCCTAAGAACTCCCTGTATGAATGTGTGGGGTCTCGGGCAGATAGGGAGCCATCGCTAAGTGAGTCTCAAGTCAATATAGTTACAGCTGAGTATGCCTGTGTTCGGAAGGTAAAAAAAGCTGCAAACCCGAGGTCCCAACACATCACAGAAGATAAGAGCCAACTACCGCCACCTTCTCTAGAACCCTGCATTCCAAGCCGACCAGCCGACCTGAACGTATGTGTTGTCAATGTACTTGGGAACAATCTGCTCTGTTATTTAATCTTCCTAGAAAGGTGGTCTCTAGTGCAGATAACACATGGGTTGCCACACAGCATTTTACACAACTTTTCAACTTCATCAGGAGAAGAAATGTTTGTTTGTTCTTAAAGGGAACCTGTCACCAACACACTATTTTATGGTTATCACATGTTCCAAAAGCCCATAAGATGACAAAAGCATATGTGCTATTGTCATGTTGGGGAGATGTGTAGATCAGATAATATAGCAACTATGTTAAAGTACCAGGTTCCCTGCCAACATCCCTCCTGAAGTCCAGGGGGGCCAGAATTTAAACTTAAAAAATGTCTCCTCGATCACTCTGCATGCCGAATTCCATCCCCTCTGTGATGTCAGATCACTGCTGTATACATTGTCGGTGGCAGGGCTAGCAGCGGTGAGCTAACGTCACAAAGGCATAAAATTCGGCGTGTGGGCTGACGTGATCCAGGAGAAGGCATTTTTTTAATTTGAATCCCAGCCTCCCGGACTTCAGGAGGGATGTTGGAGGGGAGTCAGGTACTTTAGTATAATGCCTATATGCTTATGTCATCTTATGGACTTTTGGAACATGTGATAACCATAAAGTTGTGCGTTGGTGACAGGTTCCTTTAAAAACTCTGAGAAATGTATGCCCTTCTCTTTCCTTTCAAAGACTAAATTTAAGTTATAAAAGGATTTTTTTTTATTGATAACCTATGTTTATAATAGGTGAACACTATCATATAGGATTAACACATGGCAATCTTGGAGATGTTTGTGATAGTTGAACCCCCTTCTATACTATACAATGATGTATAGTAGGTCAGATTTGTATTATAGATCAGTGCCATTCAATTGAAGGCCTCACATAGCTTTGTAAACAGAAAAATCAAAAAGATATGGCATGTGGAAGAAATGGGGATGCAAAAACCTAGAAAAAAACTGGGCTTGAAAGTGTTAATCCACCCAAATTGATTTCCTCTTCCTGGCCATGGCTTCAAAGGGGTTTTCCAACCCCAAACAGTAATGAATGTTCATGTTTTTAGCCTTCTAGTGCTCTCACCACATAGATACTGTTGATCTAGAAACTTGTAGCAGAATTAAGATTTGAGACACAATGCTATATTGAATATCAGCAATTTTGCTAATAAATAAAGCATTAATCGCATAACACCAGTAACTTTTCCAGCTTTTCAGTAGAGTAGTACTTTAGACCATGTATTAGTTAGTCGAGTTTATGACTGAGTTTTCTGGGGTCCTGTGTAGCCAACACCCGTTTTCATGAGTGCACACGCCTTTCTGGACAAGTCAGAAAACTGACTAAAAATGGTCTAAAACCCTCAATAAATTTGACGAGCGGCACACTACTGAATTCTGACATAGCTAGATTGATATTTATATGTGGGTTTGAGAAAAAGCACCCACACACATCTCCATCTCTGTAGTGCTTGATTCAAGTCACTCATCTTCACTCCTATTCAAATGCGAGATGATATGCAGTTACTTGGTTCCTGTTTCATTCTCTGTTTATAAGCTCCCGAAAAAAACTGATCTGGGAAGGGTAGGGGTATACCGGCTGTTGGACACAAAGGAATTTTCTATTTTACGGATGTTATATGTCCAAACTTTTAGCAGTCTGAAAGATGGACACAAGATGGACACCTGAAAGCTCCTCAATTTATAATGCCCCTGCTTAGAACACTCCCTTTTGTGGCCTCCCTTACCCTCACCTCTCCTTTTCCTCTGGATTAGCTCTTTGCTTCTGTCTTTGTTACCACTACTATACGCAGCTCTGAACCAGTGACAGTTTTAGGTAGCAGCCCATGAGATCTCTTTAACTATACCTTTGTCTGTGTTGTTAGTAGCTGCAGGACTGTGAACAATGTAATCATATTACTGCATTAATGGTGTGAGACCTTCACTGAACATAGCACAGCTGCTCCCTCCTGCTGTGAGTAAAAACAGCAGCAGGCATCTGGTTAGATATTACAGCAGAGGGGAGCAGCAGGAAACAGTTTGAATGCAGAGGTTAAAGCTGTGTTAGGAGACACAGAATTCCAAGTCCAGCTACAATCTTGGAATATAAATACATTTCTCACAGCCTTGCTGGTGCAGGTATAGTCCTCCAGAGCTGCTATCTTACACTGTCTGGAACTTTGTATGGTCACAATTGCTAGTAGACTTGCATTGTTTGATATGTGCAGTACTGATTGTGTCCAGCAGATGGTAATTTCACTATTTCTCTCTTAGAAATATATGTAAGGACTTACATAATTGAGCTTAACTGGGGAGAGTACATCTAAACTGCACTTACTGAAAACATAACTGATGTATCTCGACTCAAGAACTCCTTACATCATCTATAGCAAAGATGCTTGGACCAGAGCTGTTTTCATTCTGTGAAATGCGGTTACCACACCATTATCCCCTCAGCCCTTGCACTGGTGCAAAAAAAAAGAAATAATTGCAATGTGAAGTGATCCACATGTCCACATGGGGTTGATTTTTTCCTATTTTGTCTTGCAGCTTGAAGAAATGTACTCAAAAGTACAGAAGAAAAAGAGGCTGCTGGGCACAGAGATCACAGAAGGGTTAATAAAGGCGAGTAATGAAGATCTCCTTCACCCTGGAAGTCCGATTTGCGAACCTGACGAAAACCTCTATGAGACTATAAGCGAGATGAGCAGCCATCAAACTAACTACAGCCCTGCTTATGATACCTATGCTTAAAGGGATACTTTGTGTTTCAAGTCTGCATCATTTTCAAAATGTCTGTTTGCTGTTGGATATTGGAACATTGGACATAGTTGAGGGTTTCTTAATAGTGTGTGCTGTTACTGCTGGGTTGACAGCAAACACCGATTTTGAAAATGGGCAGGAATTGAAGCACATAGTACATTAGAAAGTTGCAGATTTTTTGACCATTTAACACATATTCTTTATTTGTGCTTGATTTAAAGGAGAAATCAAATTTGGGGATGTAGTCTGGAGTAATGGAAAGAAAATCAAAGCGAACCTGTCACCTGGAATGTAATTTTTATCTGGTGACAGGTTCCAATAACCTATATATGCAGATTTATAAAATGCCTGTCAGTATTCTGAATCATTTCAGTAGTTTGTATAAGTTTATTTAACATCACCTGGCTCCTTGCCGGCATTGTGTGGTGAGTTCCAGAGGGGGCAGTGTGTGGTGAGAGGGGCCAGCTGCTGCCTGTGTGTGCCTGTTATCAGTCTCCTCTCATCCAGCTCCTCCCCACTACCTGTCATGTGCATTGAACAGGCCGAGGAAGGAGTGAGATGTTGTGGATTATAGGAAGAATGCATGAGGAGACACAGGCACACACAGATTGCATCTGCACCTACCGCGGGACTCATCAAATGCTACTGACAGGGAGCCAGGTAATTTAACTTAAACTTATATAAAGTACTGAAATAATTAAGAATGCTGACAAAGGCATTTTCACAATCTGCATACCATAGGTTATTGGAACCAGACATAAGCTAAAAATGACATTCTTGGTGCACATTCCAAGGTTGTACTGAAAAAAATGGATACAATACAAGGATAGTATCCCTATAATATATTTTCTGCATTCTCATGAATAATATAAAAATAATAATCTTTATTAAAGGTAGATTCACACAACCATCTAGGAGGACGTACATGAGGACATATAGATGAGAATGGTGGCTGTATGGTGCCACACGTGTGGCATCGTTCTGTAAACGGGGAAATGATAAAGCATGCTGCCGCTGTTTTCTATGGAGAGGGGAGGGTTCACTATATGCCTGCCCGGTCGCATACATGTGTGTGAATGTACCCTTATATAGCGCCATCATATTTTGTAAAGCTTTACAAATCAATATTTTCACACCAAGCACATAATCGCTGCTTGAGCTCGGTGTAGACATCATGTATGAGTTGCTGTACGTGGTCTCTAGGGGGGCCCTTGTGGTGTCACTTTCCCATATGAGAAGACTAGTAATATAAACCATACATTAAAGTTGGGGGCCTGGCACAGACTTTGCACTGGGGCTCATCAGCTTCAAGTTACGCCGCTATGGGTAGGCAAAGGTGGCAATTGCCCAGGCCCCCCTGAAAGGGGAGAATCTCTTGTTTCAAATAAATCTTGAATTTTGTTTCTAGGTGCTATGGATCCAGAGATATTCAGGTTTAAAGTGAGAATATCAGGTGCCATTTTTATATATAAAAATCACTCCCAACGGCAGTTCAACAGTTATTATCTCCATTTTCCTAAAACTTAGAAACACAAGATTCATATAAAAGAGGAGACTCTCTTCTTTCATAGGAAAAAAGAAGTGAGGTTCTATGTGTCACAGAGCCAGAGATACAGCCCCCTGAAGTCCCCTCCCCCTCCAGATACTCCGCCATCAGGCTGCAGGGAGCATTTGCTGCACACAGGAGCTGCTGCACCTCACAGATAATGGAAATATTCAGTTTATATGTTACTACATTTTGAGAAGGAATAGTATGAACTAATATTCATGTTTTTAACCCTTCTCTATGCAGAACTATCTAAGAACACACTTTCTCTCTTATTCCCTTCTATTTTGTGATAGTTATTTTTGTTGGGAAAATTGACTGATATGATGAACATTTGATCCTCTTCGCCTAATGTAACTACATATTAACACCGCAACCCAGAACATGTCCATAAAGTTATATGTAACACCAACAACACACACATGTTCTGGAATAAAGTTTTTATTGAACACCATCCTCCATTACTTACACCAATGTTATGAGGTTCTCACTCTAATTCTTATGAAGCGCAGAGGGTTCTGTTATTGTGCAGATAATACAATGGCGACATCTACAAGTGACTTTTATTATCTCATTAGCTTGGTTTATGGATGTATAGTTATTTATTTGGGTGACTATTGTGTAAGGAGAATACAATGATAGATCTGTGTAAATTTTCTGCAGTTCCCTTTTCTGCATATTTTGGTGAATATCCACATGTGGGGTCTGTATCATCTCCTCACATCTTACTGTTTTAGGAAAGTATATTTTCTTTATATAAGTATCTGGGTTTGTACATATTGTAGAGGAAATTTTGAATGTTAATTGCCAAATGCATCGCCTGGTTGTCTGTTTTCTATTCTATAGGTTTTATTTAGGCGCCTTTACTTTTTATTCTGTTTTATTGATATATTTTGCAGGTTGTGACTGTCTTAAAATTTGTAGCTGAAAAGCAGATATCTAGTTATTACAGTGTTAGTGATATTATGTGGATTAATTTATGTGAACATATCAATATGGGACATTTGTGAACTCTACACATGTCCATGTATTACATTTAGGAGATGTGAAGGTAAATATTTTCTGTTTGGAACAAATTTTTTGCCATCAAAGTCAAATTTGAAAAAAATTTTTATAAAATGTTTCAGTTTAAATCAAAATTGCGCCTATGTCTATAAACTATTTGATGCAATTTTGAAAATGGGGCAAGTGTCTGCTTTCAGAAAATATTGGTCCCTCTCCCCAATGGGCCTCACAGTCTAATCAACCTACCAGTCATTTTTTTGAGTGTTGGAGGAAACCGGAGGACCTGGAGGAAACCCACGCAGACACGGAGAGAACATACAAAATCTTTGCAGATGTTGACCAGCGCTGCAAGGCTGTAGTGCTAATCACTGAGCCACCATGCTGCCCATCAATCTCCTATAAAATTCTCCAAAATTACAGTTTGTTTTACCATACTAAAGGGAGCCTCTTGCTGACTGTGACTGGTCATAAAATAGTTTTATTTTGGGGCCCCATTTTTAGTTTTGCCCAGGGCCCCACTTTGTCTAGAACCGGCCCTGACGCCACTGCCAATAAGGATCCCACTATCGTTACCATCAAGCTTTTTCTGAGTTCCTAAAAGCCCATAGCAGTCCCTGCAGTTACAGTCCATTACCACTACACATAGTAAGGAGTCATCTGCTGTACTGCCTGCGCTAGTAGTAAAACTGAGAGCAGATATTATTCCTGTCCTTGTTTGCAGTTGGGACAGTCTTTTGTATTGTCATTGGGGCATGAGTGGACCTCACCCACTGATAACACGCGGGCCACAAGAAAACAAACCAGGAACCCATTGTTTGCATCTTAACGCAAGACATGTAGGAGTGCAGGTAGGTTACTGCGCGGCAGTTACACGTTCCATCTGCATTGCATTTAAAAGCGCATTCCAGGCCTAATCGCATATGAGAATCGAGCGCCCACACGGAAAGTGTGAACACGGCCTTAGTGTTTGTGGCTTTACTCTGTGACACTGACATGCAGAATATGTCTGGGTCTAGTGATGACAACCCTTCCCCATAGGAGTATAACTGCTATGCGCCCACTGTAAGAATATCTAGGCCTTTACATGGGCGGTGACAATTGTTGCACTATTATTTTTATAATGGATTAAAATGCATTCTAAGTAAATTGTCTGTGTCGTGTTCTGTACAACATCCTATTCATCTACTGCTTGTGACGGGGGGGAGGACGTTCTGGACACCTGTACGGCCTCCATCACAGGTCTATAAGAGCTGTCACCCTGCGCCCTGGATGTGGCAGCGGTAACGCGTTCAGCCCTGTGAGAACAGGTGACGGCGAGCTTCAGTGTCAACAACAAACACAGTCCCGAGACTGCCGGGCCACGCCCCCTCATGCCAAGAAAGAGTTAAGAATCCTCCAGGGACCCGCCACGCCCCCACACTCAGCACGTCATCCGCCGGTGAACAACAACAGGCGGCGGCAGCCAATGGATGAGCAGGGTCTGGCCACGTGCCAGAGAGCGAGGGTGGGCGGGACCCTGTTGATATCTAGCGGTAGCCAATAGCGTGCAGTAAGTTTTTGGGAAGCGGGGAAAGGCGTGTTTTGTGTGGCAGGCGGCATAGTGGGCGGGGTCCCGGTGCGCGCTCTCAGTTGGTCGGTTCTCTCCCCCGCTCCTCCCCCCTTCTCCTCGGGAAGATGGCGGCATTGAGTACCGGAGCTCTTGACAGAGCGCCCGGGGGCACCGGGGTTCCTCTTCGACTTCACCAACCAGCAAATCCTAGCGCCCACATCGATGAAGCGTCACCACCAAACCTGGGAGCCAGTGGGGAGAGAGCGGAGGTATGAGGGAGGGGCAGGAATACGCCGCTGCACGTTACACCCCCCCGCATTAACAGCGGCAGCTACAAACCGGACCCCTCTGACACCCGCCAAGCGGCCTCACCCGGGAGCGACACACCCCCTTCTCCCTTCACATCCAGGAGCTTCCCGCCCTCCTGACAGTGACATCCCCTCCTCCAACCAGGTACATGGGGACACCAGGAAGCCACACACCCCCTTACAGCCCCCCTCCTTGCTAAATACATAGAGACTCCCTGGAGCCACACACCCCCTTACAGCCCCCCTTCCGGCCAAATGCATAGGGACTCCCGAGAGCCACACACCCCCTTACAACCCCCCTCTCGGCCAAATGCATAGGGACTCCCGGGAGCCACACACCCCCCCTCCCGGCCAAATACATAGGGACTCCCAGGAGCCACACACCCCTTTACAGCCCCCCTCCCGGCCAAATACATAGGGACTCCCAGGAGCCACACACCCCTTCTGGAAAACAGACGACTACGAGGGGACATGATTAATTTATATAAATATATGAATGGTCCATACAAAAAATATGGGGGTAAATTGTTCCAGATTAAATCAAATCAAAAGACAAGGGGGCACTGTCTCCGTTTAGAGAAACCAAGGTTTAATCACCGGAGGCGACAGGGCTTTTTTACTATGAGAACTGTCAATCTGTGGAATAGCCTGCCTCAGGAGCTGGTCACAGCAGGGACAGCGGGGAGCTTCAAGAAGGGTCTAGATGCCTTTTTACACCTAAATAACATTGATTGTTATGCTATATAGGATTGTTTCCCCTAAATCCCTTCCTCATCCAATCCCTACCCTTCCTTGGTTGAACTTGATGGACAAGTGTCTTTTTTCAACCGTATAAACTATGAAACTATGAAAACTATGAAACTATGAAACTATCCGAACGGGATTACCGGCGTATAAGATGACCCCAGAGAAGACAGAAGATTTTTCTGTCTTCAAAAGTTGTCTTATACGCCGGAATATACGGTAAATATATTGTGGGATGTAGCATGGTTGGAGAATTTTCTGGAAGAGGAAATTATTCCTGAGGGTCTAAGGTGGCAATTACCACTTAACACGGATATAAACGATGTACATGAACACAAAGCGTGGGAAAAATTATTAAATCAATGTTCATTTAGTGTAATGAGATTCATAATAGAAGTGAGAAAAAGAAAATTAGAAAATATCAACAGGAATATAGATAAATTTAAGATAAAATTGGAACCCTTTAAAGAATTGGAGGATTATGTAGAATTATCAACAGGGGTGTTGGAGGCTGAGTCTTAGTTATTAGGACTAAAGCATTAATAGATGAAACTATAGTTATTATCTTGACTAAACGATAATTATGATTCCCTATGTTGAGGAGATACGCAGGGGGGAGGAAAAGATATGGAGGAGTGGACTAAATGGATTTATTCGTTGGGGACATGATTATTATTTATTATAAAATATCGAATGGCCATAGGGTCCATACAAAAATATGGGGTAAATGTTCAGAAATCAAATCAAAAGAAAGGGTGGCAACTAGTCTGCGTTTAGAGAAACCAAGGTTTCTACTCACCGGAGGCGACAGGTCCGCTTTGTTATGAGATACACGATAGATACTGTCAATTCTGATGGAATAGCGCCCTCGATAGTTCCTCAGAGCGCTGGTCACAGCGGCGACAGTGCGCGGGGAGCTTCAAGAAGGGTCTAGATGCTTTTTTACACCTTAATAATCCATTTGATGTTATGCTATAACGGATTGTTTTCCCCCTAAATCCTTGCTCTTCACGGGATCCAATCCCTTAACCCCTTCCATGTTTGGTGAACTTGATGGACAAGCTGTTTTTTCAACTGTATAAGCTATGATGATTATAACTTATTGAAACTATGAAACTATGAAACTTATACCGTAACGGCGAATATTACCGGAGTATAAGATGACCCAAGAAGACAGAGACGACAGAAGATTTTTCTGTTCTTCAAAAAGCTTGTCTATACGCCGGAATCTTACGGTACAATATGTGGGAGATAGCATGGTTGGCAGAATTTTCTGAAGAGGAAAATTAGTCCTGAGGTTGAGGGTCTAGTGGCATATTAACCATAACAGGATTTATAAATACGATGTGTGTAATGAACACAAAGCGGGGAGTAAAATGAGTAAATCAATGTTCTTAATGCTAATGAGATTTGCTAATAGAAGTGAGAAAAAGAAAAAATTAGAAAATATCAACAGGAACTATAGTAGAGTAAATTAAGATTTAAAATTGGAACCCTTTAAAGAATTGGAGGATTATGTAGAATTATCAACCATATCCCAAAAGAATATTAAGAAAGCAGAACAAGAAATAAAAACAAGGAAATTTAAGAAGTTAAATAAAATTAAGAGAGATTATGCAGATAATAGATTGTATAGATGGAATAAAAGAAATAATGAAGAAAACACGATGACAGATACTGACAAGAAAAGCCCCAAGGCAGATGGGGAGGATGCTCACCATACAGACAAACAAAATTTTAGGGGAAAAGATAGGGAAATAGAGAGAAATTATCAAAAAGATTTTAGGGGAAGAAATTATCAAAATCATTTTAGGGGAAGAGAAAACACACAATATAATTCCCACTATAGTCGAGACACTCAGAGATATGACAATAATCCTCAGAGAACTGAGCGATATGCCTCTGGCCCTCAAAGATGGGAATCTAATGATTATGAGAAAAGGGATTACCATCGTGAGAGGAAACAAGCATACCATGCCACATATGGAGGTAGGAAACCTTATGATAGGACAGACCCCAAGAGAATATAAAAAAAGAAAAACATATACCCCAAGGAGAGAGATAAGAAATGAATATCGGACAGAACCCCGCAGAACAAACTTCAACTCACATAATAGATTCACCCCTTTACTGATACATGAGGAAAGCCCAAATCAAAAAAACCTAAATTTTCCACACCAGAAAATTGGGAATGGACATCTGGACAGTATGAGAACAGGAAAAAGAAAACTAGAGGGGGAGAAGGGGGAGACAGCAGAGGAGAGATGAAAAAAAGAACGAAGGAAACATAGTTCAGGAATCTTCAATTTAAGCTCTATGGAGTTGACCAATGATCATATAACATTACTAAATAAAGCATGGATAAATTTCAGACTTATATAGATATAAATAAATATGTAAGGAATATCAATTTAAAAAAATACTTTTTGAATAAAAATTTGAATGGTGTGAATATAGACACCAGATACACTAAGCTGAAAAACAAGTCAGAATTTATCCCTTCACCTATGGGAAATAATGACTGTATTGATACATTCAAAAGACTGGTCTTGAGAGATTATGGAAATATAAGAGCAGGCAACTGGAAAGATAATTTAAGCAAAGGGGAACGTGTGGCACTTAAAGAACTAAACGAGAATAAGAACATTATAATTAAAAGTGCTGATAAAGGTGGGGGGATAATGCTACTTGATAAATCAGATTATGACAGAGAAATGTATAGACAGTTGAATGACACCCACACATTATTAAAAAGTGATCCCACAAACATATATAAGAAACAGCTTACTAAACTCCTAGAATGGGGAAGAGAATATGAAGTTATTAATGAAAAAGAGTTTTCATATCTCAATATCCATACTCCGAAAATTTCTGTAGTGTACTATTTGCCCAAAGTCCATAAAGACTGGCTGAATCTCCCAGGGAGACCCATTGTCTCGGGCATTAATCCAATCACGTGCCGCCTGGGGGAATATATAGATAAAAAAGATGAAATCCTATCTAAGAGACTCACAACACCTGATAGAGATTCTGAAAGATTTAGATGTAGGACAATAATATTGTATTGTGGTCCTGCGATGTGTCAGCATTGTACACATCCATACCGCAAAATATAGGGATAAGAGCTATAAAAGAAAAATTAGAGACATTAGGTGAAATAGGATGGCAGAAAAGATACTTCCTATTGGAAGCAACTAGGTTTTGCCTGGAGTGTAATAACTTTTGGTTCGATGAACAGTTCTATGTACACCTGTACATGGAAAAATGGGAGGAGGAATTTATTCTTAGTATTTCCAACAGATTTAAAGGAAATATATTATTGTACAAGCAATTTATTGATGATTGCATCATCATTTGGATAGGCATGAATGAAGAACTAGAAGAGTTCATGAAGTATATATCAACGAATATAATTTAAAGTTTACATATGAGAAGGATGCAATTGGTATACATTTTCTAGACCTAGAGTTGTTCCGCGAAGGGAGTGTGATAAAAAACAGAAATTATTTTAAGCCGGTAGATGTGAATAGTTTCATCCAATTTGATAGCTTCCATCATAGACCATGGATCGAAAATATTCCGAGAGGCCAAATTAAAAGGGTAGAAAGGAACTGTACAAACGAGAGAGATAGAAAAGAACAAACAGAAATTATTAAGAAGCGATTTAGGGAAAGGGGTTATCCGGAAGAATTACTTTTAAAAGTAGAAACAAATATGAAAGAATGTAATACAGATGAAAACACAATTAACCCTATGTTTGTTACCACATTTTCAAAGGAAGCACTTGGGGTCCAGTCCATTATACACAAAGAGTGGCACATATATTGAGGGGAAACCCACGTAGGAGCCAAACGTACGGAAAAACCTATGGTCTTTTTTTCCTCAAAGCTCCTCACTAGGGACATCCCAAATAGCTATGTAACTAGGAGGAGGATAATAGCCATAGGACTAGAGAAAAGAAGGTTGTTACATTGTTGTGAAATTGCAAGCGTGTAAGGGATGGAAATAAACATTAAAAAAAAATTGTGCAATAATCAGAATAAGGACAAAAACTAGTATAAATGAGGATGAAGTGATTACTACTAGTATATATTGTTGCTATGTACTTGCAATATGGGGCTATTGAGGAAGGACAGGTCGTAAAATTAAAACCAGAATGGCCGAGCATTCTAGAAACATTAGAAAAGGTCTCATGAGTCACAGTGTCTCAGCACATTTAAAAAAAAGTCCATAATTCAGATCCTGGTGGTATGCAGTTTTTTGCGATTGAAAAAGTTAAATCACACTGGCGGGGGGAACAGATTAACATTAAACTAAGTAGAAGGGAAGGTTACTGGATACACAGACTAGACACATTGGCGCCGGTAGGGTTAAATATAGATTTTGAGCTGAAATGTTAAAAGAATATTAAGATTAAACACATTCACACTGAATTATAGTGCACATTAGTAGGTGAATGAGGATACATTATAAGGTAGTGAAGTTAAGAAATATAAAGATCATAATTAGAGATGAGCGAACTCACTTGTCCGAGCTTGATGCTCGTTCGAGCATTTGCGTACTTGTAACTGCTCGTTGCTCGGACGAATACTTCGCCAGCTCGAGAAAATGGCGTCCCCCGCCGTTTTGATTTTTGGCGGCCAGAAACAGAGCCAATCAGAAGCCAGGAGCCTCTGCACTCCATCCAGCATGACGTGGTACCCTTACACGTCGATAGCAGTGGTTGGCTGGCCTGATCAGGTGACCCTGGAATAGACTAGCCCCTGCCCGCGCTGCTCGCATCATTCTCTGTCTGGATGCCGTTCCGGGTGAACACAGTGCTTCTGAGACGGAGGCGAGTCCTGGACGAGAACAGGTTGGAAGAAGCAGTGGTGGGGCCAGGCGGAGAGGCATGGCCAGAGCTGGTGCATCAGCGCCAAATGTTTCCTGTGGCGAGGGCTAGATTTTCGGAAGTCTGGAGGTTCTTTATAGAAACACGGGATGACCGACGGACTGTGGTGTGCAACCTGTGCCACACCAGGATCAGCAGGGGTTTCACCACTACCAGCTTAACCACCACCAGTATGCGCAGGCATATGAATGCTAAATACCCCACTCAATGGTACCAAGGCCATTCACCTCCGGCCGGACACACCACTGCTCCTTCCCCTGTGTCATCTGCTTCCCCGGCCCAAACACCTCCCGTGCGAAAACCACACCTTCGCCTCCACGATCCTCCACATCATCCACCAATGTCTCCATGCGCAGCGTTCAGTTGTCTATACCACATCTCTGAATTACTTCGCCTGGAGATGCTGCCCTATAGGCTGGTAGAGACCGAGGCCTTTCGCAACCTCATGGCGGTGGCTGCCCCTCGGTATTCGGTCCCCAGCCGCCACTACTTTTCCCGATGTGCCATCCCAGCCCTGCACCAGCACGTGTCAGACAACATCATCCGTGCCCTGACCAACGCCGTTTCTGACAAGGTCCACCTGATCACGGAGATGTGGACGACTGCTGCCGGGCAGGACCACTATGTATCGCTAACGGCACATTGGGTTAACTTGGTGGAGGCTGCGACCGAGTCTGACCCTGGGGTTGGTCATATACTGCCAACGCCGAGGATTGTGGGGCCTACCTCCGGTCGAGGTCTCTCAGGCCTACTATGCCCCCTCCTCCCCCACCTCCTCCTCTGAATTACCATCCGTGGGCATGGCGCCATCAGTCGGAAGCTCTAGGCACAGCAGCAGTGCCGTTGCTAAGCGACAGCCAGCAGGCGGTGCTCAAACTGCTGACCCTAGGCGATAAAAGGCACACCGCCCAAGAGCTATTACAGGGCATCACGGCGCAGACTGATCTGTGGCTGGCACCGCTGAACCTGAAGCCAGGCATGGTTGTGTTTGACAACGGCCGTAACCTGGTGGCGGCTCTGCAACTCGGCAGACTGACACATGTGCCATGCCTGGCCAATGTGTTAAATCTCATAGTTCAGCGGTTCCTCAAGACATACCCCAATCTGTCTGATTTGCTCACGAAGGTGCAGAGGCCTGGCTAGTGCTAGCACGGCCCAATGTGCGCCGGGGCAGGTGTTTTGCCACCGAAGGCGCAGGCCGTGGGGGTCTTAGGACTTGTTACGTAGTGGGAAGAAGGTGTAAAGAGGTGTCGAGACGATGAGGAGACACGTTGGCAGAAAGTGGTGAAGTTGTGTCGGCAGAGTCCGAGTGGAGGAGCAGACTGAGGAATCATCGAGGATGAGGGGAAGGTGGACAGACTCAAGCTGGGTTATAGGCCCGGGTTAACCAGTGGCTTACATCTGATACGAGGCGAGTCCTGGACGAGAACAGGAGGCGAGTACTGCCGACGCTGAGGATTGTGGGGCCTACCTCTGGTCGAGGTCTCTCAGGCCTACTATGCCCCCTCCTCCCCCCAAAAAATACAAAAACATTAAAAAACCACAAAAAAGCACAATTTTTACAGTTTACCCTTTTTAATTTTGAAAATGTTAACCAGGCGGGGTAGGGGTAGAGGACGAGGGCGTGGGCCTCCAACTACTGACAGGGGTCAAGGTCCGTGGTCCGGGGCTGGGTGAGACAACCACCTGATGAATGAGGAGCAGGGAACGCCGCAGAGCTAACCCTCCACATGTTCATGTCTGTAGTTACTGGGACTCGTGGAGAGCACTGTTTGAGGCCAGAACAGTGCAAACAGGTTATGTTGTGGATTGCTGACAATGCTTCTAGCCCATTTGTCCACCACAGTCTTCCACGCAGCCACGCCATGTCACTGAAATCAGCACTCCCTCCATCCCTCCACCTCAGCCTTTCCGTCCCCCCATCCTCCACTCCCAGTACAATTTGGCATTTTGAACCGCATACTCTGAGGAACGTTTTCTGGACCCTTGCAAAGAAAAACAGTCACAACCACTTGTCCGGTTCTGCTGAGCTCTTTTGCCCAATGCCAGGTTTTTCCACTCGATCGCAGTCTGTGGGTCTGATGACATGTGGACGTATGGAAGAAGTGTGTAAATATGTGTCGGACGAAGGGGGGTGGGCTGTGAGAGACACGGTTGTCAACAGTGGTGAAGTTGTTTCAGGGCGGAATTCCAAGGGGGTAGCAGACTGGGTCAGAGCGATGATGAGGTGACAGACCTCAGCTGTTGATAGGCCTGTGACACAGTGCTTCTGAGACTGAGGCGAGTCTGGACTGAACGTTGGAAGAAGCCAGTGGTGGGGCCAGCGGAGAGGCATGGCCAGCGCTGTGCAATCAGCGCCAATGTTTCCCTGTGGCAGGGCTAGACTTTTCGGAAGTCTGGAGGTTCTTATAAAAACACGGGATGAACCGACGGACTGTGGTGTGCAACCTTGGCCACACCCGGATCAGCAAATAGGGTTTTCCACTACCAGCTTACACCACCACCAGTATGCGCAGGCATATGAATGTAAAATACCCCACTCATGGTACCAGGCATTCCACCTCCGGCCGGACACAACACCACTGTCCTGTCCCCTTGTTCATCTGCTTCCCCGGCCCAAACAGCCTCCCGTTTGAAACCACACCTTGCCTCCACGATCCTCCACACATCATCCCCAATGTCTCCAGCCGCAGCCTTCATTGTCTATAACACATCTCCAATTACTTAGCCCTGGAGATGCTGCCCTATAGCTTGTAAGCCGAGGCCGTTCGCAACTCAGGCGGTGGCGGGCCCCTCGGTATTCGGTCCCCCCCAGCCGCCACGACTTCCCGATGTGCCATCCCCCCTGCACCAGCACTGTCAGACAACATCACCGTGCCCCTGACCACGCCGTTTCTGACAAGGTCCACCTGATCCCGGACGATGTGACGACTGCTGCCAGGGCAGGACCACTAGTACGCTAACGCACATTGGTGTTAACTTTGTGGAGGCTGCGACCAGTCTGACCCTGGGGTTGTCATATACTGCCAACGCCGAGGATTGTGGGTCCTACCGTCCCGGTCGAGGTCGCTCAGGCCTACTATGCCCCCCCTCCTTCCCCCACCTCCTCCTCTAATCTATTACCATCCGTGTGCTGGCCGCCAATCAGTCGTAAGCTCTAGGCACACGCAGCAGTCGCCGTTGCTAAGCGACAGCCATCAGCGGTGCTCAAACTGCTGACCCTAGGCATAAAAGCACCAGCTCCGCCAAGAGAGCTATACACTGGCATCAAACGGGGCGCAAGACTGATCTTTGTCTGGCAACCACCGGCAAAAAACCCCGCTGAACCTGAGCCAAGGCCATGGTTTGTGTTTGATCAAACGGTCCGTAACTGGTGGCGCCTTCTCAACATCTCCTCCGGCAGACTGAGACCCATGTGGCCCTAATGCCTGCCAATGTGTTAAATCTCATATCACCGGTTCCTCAATACATACCACCCCACTCTGTCGGATTTGCTCACGAGGTGCGCGCATCTCTGCGCATTTCAGGAATTCGAGCACAATGCTGCCACTCTCAGGGCAGTGCAGCGCCACCGCTCCACTGCCCGCTC
The DNA here is from genome assembly GCA_019512145.1 of Engystomops pustulosus. NCBI lineage: Eukaryota > Metazoa > Chordata > Amphibia > Anura > Leptodactylidae > Engystomops > Engystomops pustulosus. The sequence continues at coordinate 173,854,635 of CM033643.1, forward strand.
ACTCACATGGTGTGCGACGTACCCACACGGTGGAATTCACATAACCATGTTATCCAGAGTCAGTGGTCCATGGGTCTTACGACCTTTGGCGACTCTGGCGCATATGGCAGATTTCATGCTAGGCGGCCTAATTCCCTTGACCCTCCGCGTTCAAGAATTTTATTCCCGCACCCGATTACTCTCTGGGTATTCCTCTCCTCGACCCACTACAAAAGCAAACATTTCAGCTCATCCCTGGAGAGGAAAGGAGTGTGAGAAAGCATGAATACCAGCAGGCCCTGGTGCACAAGCTGAACGTATTCCTTCTGACAGTGCGCTAGCGGCAGAGGGCCGTACTTCTGCGGGACAAGTAGCGAGGGAGAGCGTAGGCGAGCAGGCAGCTTGTCCATCACTTGCAGGGGTACTCTTTACAAGCCTTTGCCAGTTTTATATGTCACCCCAGCAAGACACTGTCACCTGTCCCCAGTCTCGGCTGAGTAGGGCTGATCTTTACAGAAAGATGGTGAGGGAGTACGTAGCTGACCATACCATCGTCCTAAATGATCACACAGCTCCCTACAACTACTGGGTTTCAAAGCTGGACATGTGGCACGAACTGGCGCTGTACGCCTTGGAGGTTCTTGCCTGCCCTGCAGCTAGCGTGTTGTCCGAGCGGGTTTTCAGTGCAGCTGGTGGCATCATCACCGAAAAGCGTACACACCTGTCGACTGACAGCGCTGACAGGCTGATGCTAATCAAGATGAATAAAGCCTGGATTTCTCAGGATTTCCATTCTCCACCAGGTGAAAGAAGCTCAACCTAAATAATGTATGCACTCCTCCTCCGCATCTTCCTCCTTCTCCTCCTCTTTGTACACTAAAGCAGAGGAAACTGGCTATTTTTTGCAAGGGCCAACTGGCTCTAGCTATAGTACTCTATGTATTTAATTTTTCTGGAGGGCCACCAACCTGGTCCTCTGTTTTAAACAATTTTTGGGAGTTCCACATACAGGTACTCTATGTATTTAATTTTTCTGGAGGGCCACCCACCCGGTCTTCTGGTTTGAAAACTTTTTTGGACTGCCACATACAGGCACTCAATCTATTTAATTTTTCTGGAGGACCACCTACCTGCTCCTCTGGTTTGAAAACCAGCCTCTACATGTCGTTTTTATAGCTGCCTCCACACGTTGTCTCCATTGCTACCTCCACACACTACCTCCGCTATGCTATTCTATTATTCCTAGATGAAATATTCAAACAACCCCGCATGCTTTGAAAATTATTTTTTTTTTAAAGTAAACGCTTCTGGCCCCCAGGCTCATTTTGGGTGGGGAGGAGCCGAGAGACAGGGGATTGGACAGGCGAAAGCTCGCCTGGCAGGGGTCCGCCAGCTCCATCCCAAGATTAGGCAGTCTCGGAGGCATCCATGCATACTGCCCCTGCTGTTTCCTGTCCATTTCGCCTCCACGATCCTCCACAGCGTCCACCAATGTCTCCATGTGCAACTTTCAACTTTCAACCCCAGACGCTGGAGCGCGAGAGGAAATACAGCACATCATCCCCTTATCAAACGAGCTGTGTCAGGCAGAATTTTCAGGTGTTTCACCTTTATCCAGAGTTTACCAGCAGCGCAGAGCGATTGTAGACTTCCAGATGTCAACTTCCACCAGAACTGGTAGTCAGGTCAGTCAGCTTCCTCAAGTCTACAATGAGGAGTGGACGTGGATGTCTGATATCTGTCAGGTGCTGAGTAACTTTGAGGAGTCAACACAGATGGTCAGTGGCGATGCCGCCATCATCAGCCTCACCATACCGCTGCTTGACCTGTTGAAAAACTCTCTGGTCAGCATGAAGTCAGTAGCTTTGCGCTCGTCACAAGAGACGGGGGAAGAAGATTCCCTTGTTGATAGCCAAAGCACCCTCAGGTCTGTTTCTCAGCGCATATCAGAGGAGGTGGAGGAGGAAGAGGAGGAGAATGTTGGCGAGACAGAAGAGGGGAGCATTGCTCAGTCCTGCACTAATCAGCGTGTATGGGCAGAAGAAGAGGAGTTGGAGGAGGAGGAAATGGACAGTCAGGCCAGTGAGGGGAGTGAATTCTTGCTAGTTGGGACTCTGGCGCATATGGCAGATTTCATGCTAGGCTGCCTATCCCGTGACCCTCGCGTTCAAAGAATTTATTCCAGCACAGATTACTGGGTATTCACTCTCCTGAACCCACAGTACAAGCAAAATCTTTCCACTCTCATCCCTGGAGAGGAAAGGAGTGTGAGAATGCATGAATACCAGCAGGCCCTGGTGCACAAGCTGAAACAGTATTTCCCTTCTGACAGCGCTAGCGGCAGGGGGCGTACTTCTGCGGGACAAGTAGCGAGGGAGAGTAGGCGACCAGGCAGCTTGTCCAGCACTGGCAGGGGTACGCTTTACAAGGCCTTTGCCAGTTTTATGTCACCCCAGCAAGACATTGTCACCTGTCCCCAGTCTCGGCAGAGTAGGGCTGATCTTTACAGAAAGATGGTGAGGGAGTACGTAGCTGACCATACCATCGTCCTAAATGATCACACAGCTCCCTACAACTACTGGGTTTCAAAGCTGGACATGTGGCACGAACTGGCGCTGTACGCCTTGGAGGTTCTTGCCTGCCCTGCCGCTAGCGTGTTGTCTGAGCGGGTTTTCAGTGCAGCTGGTGGCATCATCACCGATAAGCGTACACGCCTGTCGACTGACAGCGCTGACAGGCTGACACTTATCAAGATGAATAAAGCCTGGATTTCTCAGGATTTCCATTCTCCACCAGGTGAAATAAGCTCAACCTGAATAATGTATGCACTCCTCCTCCTCATTTTCCTCCTTCTCCTCCTCTTTGTGCACTAATGCAGAGGAAACTGGCTATTTTTTGCCAGGGCCAACTGGCTCTATATATTTAATTTTTCTGGAGGACCACCTACCTGCTCCTCTGGTTTGAAAACTTTTTTGGACCGCCACATACAGGCACTGAATCTATTTAATTTTTATGGAGGACCACCTACCTGCTCGTCTGGTTTGAAAACTTTTTTGGACTTCCACATACAGGCACTATCCAAATTTAATTGTCTCCATAGCAGCCTCCACACGTCGTCTTTATAGCTGCCTCCACACGTTGTCTCCATTGCTACCTCCACACATCATCTCCATAGCTGCCTCCCAAAGTCGTCCATATAGCTGCCTCCATACATCGTCCCCTTAGCAAACGAGCTGTGTCAGGCAGAATTTTGGGTTGTTTTCATGGCTTCCAGATCAAACTTGTTCACTTTGTCGCCACCCTGCTGTGTTATCCACAAAATATACTGGCAAACTTTTATCATTTACCGATATTATTTTAGCGCTTCTTGCGCATCGGTTTCCTCACCAGCCATAAACAAAACTTATAAGAACAGTACTACACTTGAACTTATCCAAAAGGTTCTTAGAAGTGCTGTTTGTAGCCCCCGCCTGCTTTGAAAACTATAATTTTTTCTAAGTAAACGCTTCCGGCCCCCAGGTCCATTTTGGGTGAGAAGGAGCCGAGAGGCAGGGGCTTGGATAGGCGAAAGCTCGCCTGGCAGGGGACCGCCAGCTCCATCCCAAGATCCAACTAACATGGTTTTAACTGCAGCACCTTTAATCTACTACTACTTTACTGCCTCCATACATCGTCCCCTTATCAAACGAGCTGTGTCAGGCAGAATTTTCGGGTGTTTCACCACATACATAATGGAACTTGGCCCATCTGTCGCCGCCATGCTGGAGACCTGAAGTTGCAATCATAGCAGCACAATATGGATGCCCCATACTGTCGCTCTTAATCATGGAACCATTTCCGAAAAAAAAATGTAAAATGGAACCGCTATGCTATTCCATTATTCCTAGATGAAATATTCAAACGACCCCGCCTGCTTTGAAAATTATAATTTTTTCACAGTAAACGCTTCTGGCCCCCAGGCCAATTTTGGGAGGGGAGGAGCCGAGAGACAGGGGATTGGACAGGCGAAAGCTCGCCTGGCAGCGGACCGCCAGCTCCATCCCAAGGTAAGGCAGCCTCAGAGGCATCCATGCATGCTGCCCCTGCTGTTTCCTGTCCATTTTGCCTCCACGATCCTCCACAGCGTCCACCAATGTCTCCATTCGCAACTTTCAACTGTCTACACCCCAGACGCTGGAGCACGAGAGGATATGCAGCACATCATCCCCTTATCAAACGAGCTGTATCAGGCAGAATTTTCAGGTGTTTCACCAGATACATAATGGAACTCGGCGCATCTGTCGCCGCCATGCTGGAGACCTGAAGTTGCAATCATAGCAGCGCAATATGGATGACCCATACTGTCGCTCTTAATCATGGAAGTCGTCTCCATGGCTGCCTCCACATGTCGTCCCCTTATCAAACAAGCTGTGTCAGGCTCATTTTTCGGGTGTTTCACCAGATACGTTATGGAACTTGGTCACTATGTCGCCACCATGCTGTGTTATCGACTAAATATACCGTCAACCTTTTGTTCACATAGGAAATCATTTCAGCGCTTCTTGCTCACCTCCTTTGGTTCCTCTCTGCCACCTTAACCAGACAAAATACTGATACATACAGTGCTACTCGTTATCCTTGCCAAAAGGAATTTTTTAAATTGGTTTGAAGCCTGAGTCCATTTAGGGTATGTCGCCATGACACTCTCTAGCCTGCCGCTACTGCCGCTGCCTCTGCATGCCGTCCCCTATAGTGTCAGGGTCAATTATTGGATGTTTTAGATGCTATCTAGCCTCATTCAGTCACTCTGTCATGGCCATGCTGTTGCCCATAATTTTGGCATAATGGTACGTTTAAGCAGCCTCAGAGGCATCCATGCATGCTGCCCCTGCTGTTTCCTGTCCATTTCCGTGGTGTTTCCATCCTTTTCTGAGGTTCCCAGGTGTTTGGCCAAGCTTCCATGTGCAGAGCCTTGGTCCCCTTAAAAAATGCTCGAGTCTCCAATTGACTTCAATGGGGTTCGTTATTAGAGACGAGCACTCGAGCATCGGGAAAAGTTCGTCTCGAATAACGAGTACCCGAGCATTTTAGTGCTCGCTCATCTCTAATCACAGTGCCTCTTGAGCCAGATGACAATATCCTGCTGGGGAACAGACTCATTCCAGAAGATAATGGTGACAGTACCAAGTTTAGAGATGGGGGTGAAGCTAAATTTATTCCACCCTTCAGCATCTTTGACCCTGGTGAAATTTGCCCAAAACCGGTCCAGATTACACATTAACTTAAAGCTAACGTCATATCCCTGGCAGTCTGGGAGGTTTATCACAGCCGGGATGTCATTTGTCGAGAAACCCATCTGGTCACATAGCAGAGATCTTACTACAAACTTCCGGTCAGGTAGGTCTTCCTTGGCCCCTCTGTGCTTAAACCTAACCATGTTCCTCCTCTGAAAAGCCTGACCGGTGTAATGTGAGCCGGACGTAAAGGATGGTGCACCCCGACTCCAGGCATTGCCGGAGGAGGTCTGGTCTAGAACGTTACCACGCTGTGCCTGGGGGCGCTGTGGGGGCTGCTGAGCACCTGCACTAGGAGGGTCCGCACTAACATCAGGGACTAAAGGGGGGAAGTCCTGAGCATTGGACTGCACTACCTCCTCCCCACGATTAGCCATTAGGACTCCAGGCTCCATACACTGCTCTAACTGCTCTATAACAACATCCCAGACAGATGCTGAAGCCCCTTCTTCTGCTGGAAAATCGTCACACACAGAAATATCAACATTAGGATCAGAAATAACCACAGAGGTATCAGCAGTATCAGAGATAGAGGTATCATCAGAGTCAGTAACTGGCACAGCAGAGGCCTGATTGTCCTGCACAGGTGTCACCCGGGAGCTCTGCTGAGCTGCTGCAGTGTTACCTTCAGGGCGCTTTCACACGTTGCGTTTTGACCTGCGTTTTCATTGCGTTTGAAATGCATTACAACAGCTGATGAGAGGTGATGTGCCTAATTACATTGCCGTTTACGTTTGTTAACACAATGTTAATGCATGTGTTAACAAAACGCATGCAGCAATGTCGTGTTTAGGATGCGTTTTGTAAACAGAAATGTTAACAGTGATGTAATTAGGCAAATCACCTCTCCTCAGCTGTTGTAATGCGTTTCAAACGTAATGAAAACGCAGGTCAAAACGCAATGTGTGAAAGCGCCCTCAGGGTTAGATCCACAGTTTTTCTGCAAGGAGATGTCATCTGCGCCATCATCAGGCAGGTGTCCCTGTCATTGCTGCATGCTGGGACTTGTGGTGCCACAGATTTACTCTTTACATCAGTGGGATGGCCGAGATCTTTCTGCAGATTGTAGGATGCTGGGACTTGTGGTGCCTCTGTAAGTGGCTGCTGGTTCCTGGAAAAGTCTTTCCTGTAAAGATCTCCTTCCTGATAGGGGAAAGTCACCGGCTGCAGTACAGGTTTTGCATAGGTCTGCTGGACGCCATTAGCGAAGGTCTCCGGTACAGGGCATGATGATCCTCCATGATGTCTCTGAGCCTGGAATCGCTCCTGGTTCCTGTATGTCTCGGCCAGGGGTCCCATCTGCTCCAGTACGGCCTCTGTCTTGGTGACGTTATCAGCGAGGTCTTTAGCCAGTGTAGCCAGTTTTTTGTCGAGCAGCTCGTGTCGTTCAGGGCGCGTTCACACGTTGCGTTTTGACCTGCGTTTTCATTGCGTTTGAAATGCATATACAACAGCTGAGGAGAGGTGATTTGCCTAATTTCATCACTGTTAACGCATGCGTTAACAAAACGCATCGTAAACGCGATGTTAACGCATGCGTTAACAAAGCGTTAACGCATGCGTTTTGTTAACGCATGCGTTAACATTGCGTTTACAAACGTAAACGGTAATGTAATTAGGCAAATTACCTCACATCAGCTGTTGTATATGCGTTCCAAACGCAATGAAAACGCAACCAAAACGCAACGTGTGAACGCGCCCTCAGGGTTTGCGGTTTTCATTTTATATGCACAGTCCATTTTTTTCTGTAGCAGCAGTTTTTCTTCTTTTAGCTTCTCCAGTGTGGCTGTGCATGCTCAGCCGCAGGACTGGGAGAGGCTGCAGGTGCACGCTCAGCCGCAGGTGTTTGGCCAAGCTTCCCTGTGCAGAGCCTTGGTCCCCTTGAAAAATGCTCGAGTCTCCCATTGACTTCTTCGGGAAAAGTTTGTCTCAAATAACGAGCACCCGAGCATTTTAGTGCGCGCTCATCTCTAATTATAATCACAAAAGTGTGTGTAAAAATGTGAACAAGGCCTTATAGTAGATTGGTCTCTTTATTAGGTCAGGTGCATCAAGTGCAAAGTAGGGAGTGATAATAGTGCACTATGGGTAATCCTAGGTATCCCTAGGATAGGATAGGGTACTGATATAGATTTTGAGTTGGAATATCCTTTAAAAGAATATTAAGATAAAACACATCCACTTTGGGAGTATTGTGTCATATATAGACATTTGAATTATAATGCACATTAGTGGCTGAATGAGGATATATAATAAGGTAGTAAAGTTAAGAAATATAGACATTATAATCACAAAAGGGTGTGTAATAATGTGAACAAGGCTTTATAGTAGATAGGTCACTTCATTATCACTATCAGGTGCAAAACAGGGAGTGATTAAAGTGCACTTGTGAGAGGGTAATGTGAATACATCCCTAGGATTACCAAGGTCAAGGATACTTTTAGTTGGATACCACGAAAATATGGGGTTAGATTGAAATGGATTATCTATATGTTAGTGATACCAGCGTTATGGTTGGTACAGGGTTAAAACTCATATGCTAGTATCTCTGAGAGTGAATAGTATGTGGAAAGGGGAAGTGAATAGTTGAAGGGGGAGTCTACAGGGGTTGGGCAGAATGAAATCATGTGCATCCGCACTATTTCGTCATTTTACAACTTATAAAACTTTATACAGAAAATGTGATCGAAAAGGTTGTACAGTACCTAAAATGGTAGCAATGAAATAATCAGTTAATCCTGCAAAAGATTACACCTTACAGATTGCCGTACACTGACATATGAAAAGTTTTTAGCATCAGAATATGGTAAAACACATTGTGGAAAAAGTTTCAATTTTTGAAATCTATTTAAATCTAAGTTGGTATCTCAGTGATGGTACTGATCCAAAGAATAATAGGGAGGGATCATTTGGAGCGCACAGTGAAAACTTTGAAAATAATGCAAACAAGTAAATGGTGTAAATGTGTTTTTTGCAGCAATATCACAGCATTTGAATTTTTTTCCAGCTTTTCAGTACACAGCATTGAATATTTAAATGTTGTGACCTGTATTTATGCATAAAACAAGTCCTTATACAGCACTGTACACAGAAAAATAAAAAAAACCTTGTATAGCACCACAAAATGTTTAAAGACATTTTATTGCAAGTTTATTGTTTTAGGTGAATGTGTTTTACTGTTTAAATATTGGATTATCTTGTATTATATGGTAGTGTAGTGTAGTGTATTTTTTGGTGAGAGGAGATTGTGGTAAAACATTGGTAGTATATTGTAACAGTAACATAATGGTGACAATGCTTGGCAAAGGGAGTATCTTTTTGAGCTTCTATAACCCCATGTGCTCATGAATGTGTTAACGAAACTGTCTTACTGACATCATTGTCTGAACAATTTAGGAAATTTTATCATATATTGTTGGCCTGCCAACGCACTGATGAAAGTCACATGCAGAGCAGTAACCACAATTGAGGGTTCCTTGGGGTTTTTTACAGATTTCTCTACAGGCTATGTACTAAGAAATTCTTGAGGTTTCTATTATGTTTGTCTGCCTTCTCAGTGAGTAAAATGTCTGAATAATCCATGATGATTAGCGATTTTGTACCCATGTAATATCTGCTGTAGATGGCTTTTCTTTAGGGTTATTCTTACTGTATTGCATTCTGTTACGCTTCCTTAAAAGATCCGCAGTGTGAAGCACAATCTTTTAAAACTTTCGGTACAATCATTGGACATCCTTCTAAACTTCTTAATTTTGCCTTATCCTTAAGTATGGACCTTTGAATATTTTTTACTGAAGGTATATTAAAATAAATTGTCGGTTTTCTTACCATGCACCTCTTTCTTATGATTTCTGCTATAAAATACAGACCTAGGCAATTAGATTTGAGCTCCTCCATGAAATCCAAAAACAACTCCTTGCTTGATGTCAAAATTAGTAGGATGTCAATGATGTATCTCAGCCACCATGGAATATGTTGACTCCAATGATTCATTGCCTCCCCAAAAACAATTCAGTCTTTCCACTGTCTGATGTACAGAGTGCCAAATGTGGGGGCACAAGACCTATCCATCACCTTCCTTCTGCACTGGTGGTAATACGTGCCCTCGAGGAGGACACAGTTATAGCTGAAAATGAAATATAAATAAATGGCAGTCATTGTGCTGCTGTTATTGGACAACTTGGGACAGGAGAAAAAATGAAGCTGCCTCAATACCTGAATCTTAGGGGATTGGGGAGTTTAATGCCTCTGTGCCAAGACTGGGTAGAAGGTGTTGTTGATCTAATACACATTCCACCTTGAGGATCTCTATGGTGTTCCTCTAATATTATAGCAGAAATAAGATGAAATGCACTCAGGACCAGGTCAATCTAATGACTCAAGTCAAATTATTACCACCCAAAACTATGAATCTACACTTCAGCAGTGAATAGCACTTATGTATTTCTGGAATGCTTTAAAGCACCACCATCTGGGTATATTCCAGTTACATTAATTTATATTCTGACACTGCAATCAGTTGTTTCTCTTTGACCATGTCGAGATTGGTTTTACACTCCTTGAAAATTTTTGTTTATCTTTGAGTTTGGTATAGCATTCAGCATACTTGAGATTTGAAGGTCATATATCCTTGAGTATAGGTTAATCCATACAGACAATTTTTTTTCACCTTTGTTTGATTGTTTGATGGTTTAACCCCTTACCGACATTTGACGTAATAGTACGGCATCACGGGCGTTCCCGCAATTTGCAGTACTATTACGTCAAACTACTTGCGCCAGCTCCTGAACGGAGCCGGCGCCAGAAGCTGCGGGTGTCGGCTATATATTGTAGCTAACACAGAGATTTCACAGATCGCGGGTGTTAACCCCTGACACGGTGCTTACTGGGGGGTCCGCTGCTCCGATCACAACCCCGGGACTGCCAGTGTCCCGGGGCTGCGCGATCTTCTTCCGGGAGCCGGGTCCCTGCCTTCTGGCAGGACCCGGCTGTAACACACTGAGCTTGCGCAGCAGTGTTTTACCTTACACAGTGTAATACACCTGTATTACACTGTGTGAGGTGAAGTAGAGCTTGAACAAGCGATCAGTGGATCGCTTGTTCAAGCTAACCTGTAAAAGTAATTAACAACAGTTAAAAACATTGCATAAAAACATTTTTTAATAAAAATAATTAATTAAATAAAGTTAAAGTCCCCTAAACACAAACATTCCCTATACACATGTAATAAGGTAAAAAAAAAAACATAAAATCGCCAAAAAGCCCCACATATTTGGTATCGCCGCGTCCGTAACAATCCGTACAATAACTCAGAAATATTATTGGGCCTGCTCGGTGAACGCCGTAAAAACAAAACACGAAAAACTCGTGTTTGTAAATTTGTAAAAAAAATGTACATTTTTCATAAAATCTCTTTACAAAAATGTTCTAAAAAGTGATCAAAAAAAGTTATGTGCACCAAAACGGTGCCACTTGAAAGGAAAACTCAACATGTAAAAAAATAAGCCCTAAACTAGCTCTGTCAACAAAAAATATTAAAGTTACGTCTCCGAAAAGATGGTGATGCAAAAATAAATGAGATTTCCTCTATATTAGTTTTTTTCGAGTAAAATTGTAAAAATAAATGAAAACTATATAAATGACGTTTCACCGTAATCGTAGTGATCTGTAGAATAAAGATAATATAGTATTTTTAGTGTACGGTGTACAACCCCCAAAAGATACAAAAAGAAAGGAAATTTACAATTTTGATGAGACAAATCTCATCAATAAGCTACAGACCCACTAAAATGAAATATTTGTAAAGTGCATCTCATGTCGCAAAAAATAAGCCCTTATATTGCCAAAAAAGTAAAGATTGTATAGCCAATAAAAAGTGACAATGCATAATCTGCTTTGAATGGCGCAGCTTCCCTTCAATGCCCTGGCGTGTGCCCATACATCAGGTTACCACCACATATGGGGTATTGTTATACGCGGGAGGGATTGGGTAATTTTGTGGAGCGTTTTGGTATTTTATCCACTGCGAATTTGTACATTTTTTGAAAAACACATTATTTTAGCCAAAAAAATTTTACTTTCAAAATTGCATCCCATGTTGTTTTAACCCCTGTAAAACAATTAAAGGGTTAATAAACTTCATAAAAGTTGTTTTACGTACGTTGAGGGGTGTAGTTTCTATAATGGGGTAATTATGGGGTTTTACTGTTATTTAGGCCTCTCAAAGGGACTTGAGACCTATGCAGGTCCCTCAATAGCAGGATTTTGCGTTTTTTTTTAATGAAAATGTGAAAATCGCACCCATTGTTCAAAGCCCCATAACATTCTACAAAAATAAGAGTATGCACAAAAAACCATGTCCACATAAAGTAGACATTCGGTGAATGTTAGTTATTAAGTTTTTTTGCGGTTATGACTATGTGTGGAAAAAGTAGAACATTTTGAAGTTGGAAAATCGAGAATTTTTCCAAATTTTCACCAAATATCTGATTTTCTCATAAATAAATGCAAAACATACTACCAATATTTTTCAACTAATATGAAGTACAAAGTGTCATGAGAAAACAATTTTAAAATCACTTGGATATGTTAAAGTGTTTCAAAGTTATAACCACTTATAGTGACACAGGGCAGATTTGAAAAAATAGGCCGTGTCAGGAAGGTGAAAAGTGGCTTCGGCGTTAAGGGGCTAAAGATAAGCAAATGGTCATTTTACAATTGTTGTAAAGGTATGAATTTCTTCTGCTGTTAGATTGGAATGGAAATTGCTAAACTGCAAGTTTACATTTCTTGGTTACCAATAATCAAGAAAGAAATCTATTTGTGTATTGTATCCAAAAGGGAATGCTTTGATGTTGACTGGTCTTAATATTGTGAAGAGACCTGTGCCTTCATCACTTGCTAATTGCATTGCTAAAGATTCTAGAGCTTGTAAGCCTGTTAAATTGGATTTATCAAGACCGATCTACAAATAATGTTTCTTCCTCTATTTTAATTTACAGGCAAATACATTACTGTCCTTTTTCTATCTAAAGGCCTTGATTCTTACAGTTTGAACTTTTGCCAACAGATTCATTTTGTCCTGAGTGAATCTACTGGTAGATAAATTAATGATTTGGAGGTCATCTCCATTTGGTTGCAGTTGTTGCATTTCTGCAGTTGGTATGGGGTCCTAAAAATACTCAACCACAGTATTCAATTTCTACTGTCATCATGGGAAATATGAAATATTACATGGTTCCCATTTGAAATTGATGGACTGCCCATGAAATGTACATGTAAGCTGCAGGCATGGAGCTCCATGACGTGACCAGTGTCAATGTCACTCATTGTAGATGTTTAGAGGTTAATCCATGGTCACTGATATTGTTCTTAAGCAGACCACTGCTTCAATAAGAAGAAAACACTTCTATCGTTTTATTGCATTATTTAGGACTTTGAATTTAACAATGATTCCTGTATAGTTTGATGCTGGTTTCCCACTATAGTGCTAAAAATGTATCCTCTATAGGAGGAATTCAGGTACCACTTAGAACTGGTAATTTCCAATACGTTTTGCAGTCAGTGCCCTCAATTTTAGCAAATAGACAAGCTTAGTATTTTACAGATCTTGAAAAGAAAAATCATTGCATTACATGGTCCTTCACATAAACTGACAGCTTCCAGGAATTTAATCTATCTTTTCTATCTTTTCTTGTCAGGATTGGAGATGGCACTGTATTACAATATATACATTGTAAGTGAGCTACTTTATTCCATTAACAGCATTTGTAGTTTTTCAGTTAAATTATTGCTCTAGTTCTGCAATGAAGGATCACTGGATATAGATATCAATCTATATTTAAATTTTGTAAGTTAGCATTGTACATTTTTGTATATTGTATATTTTTTTGTTGTCGTTGGGTGTTGAACTTTGTTCATTATGTACAATCTTTAGGTTAAAGCAAATCTCCAGACAAATTCTGCCTTGTAGAGAAAAGCTACTCTCTCCTCACCATTTTCATATAAAATCTTTATGGATCCTTCCAGTTGAAACCCTTTAGCCACAATTTAGGGGGGGGGTTACATTTGAGGAGATGTTATCATTAACTAGTTAACAAGCATACCACTGTATCTTGATATGCATTTAAAGGAGTTGTTACCTGGTTTTATTGTAGATTCGCTTTACAATAAGCAATTACACTAAGATGATCCTTCTATTAAAGAGTTTGTTATCTGTTGCCTTTTTTCCAGCTACGATTCCGATATTGTACGCTGACACAGGTTACCCCTGTAGCCAATCACAGCCACATCAGTGACCTGGAATAATCAGGCAGGTACGTTTATTTTGCTTATTTTAACAATACATCTGCATTAAAGTGACCATGTATTGAGAATGATATCAAACAAATCACAACCGACCTGTTATATTAGGAATGGGACAATGTTGTCCTTCAAAATTTTTGGAGATTTACTATTGTACAAAAAAAAAACTTTTAGAAACTTTGAACGCTGTTTTCAAATTACACATAAGTAGGGGATGGGAAAGAGTCACACTGGCTCATACTGTTCTGACTAGAATGAAATCCAACAGGACTGCTACATAGTCATCATATAGATCACATTCAGTCCTGTAATTGTGACAATATACCTGGTCAATGGGACATTAGTCAACCCACCTTCATGATTCCGTTCAGGTCATTTGAATAGAGCATATTAATAAATACATTGATATAATATATACAAAGACAACATTGGGAACATCTTCCAATCCTTGATAACAGATTGGGGGTAGCTTAGGTCTTCATGGTAGGTTTAATTTTGAAAAAACTGGCACCCTCTAAACCCTTTTATCAAGTTTTGCACTTCTATTTTCAAAAAACAATATTTGTTTTAATTTTCCTTTTTTAAGAGACATATGATGGCTTGTTATCTGTGAGACAATGTTAGGATCAGTGGATCCTCTGGACCACCGCAGGAGATGTAACTAGCCAACACCCGGAACCAGAGCCTAGCGGCACCTGGCATTCACCAGAGCCCGCCGCAAAGCGGGTTGGACTTGCTGCGGCAGGATACACTAGGTCGTTCCCAGGTGTGGTGATGTGACGAGCCCACGGTGGCAGCTGAGGTCGAGGTACCTTAGCGGATGACAAACTCGTAGTCAGGTCCAGGCACAGGGTCAGGGCAGGCGGCAGAGATGCAACGTCAGGTCAGCAACAGGAGGTCCAGGCAGGTGGGAACGGGAACACAGGCACACGGAACACAGCAACACGGAGGAACTCAGGTAACACAGGACTCAGGAGCGGGAACACACCGGAATACACAGGAATACACGGGAACGGGAACGCAGGGAATTACACGGGAACGCAGGAATACTCGCTTGGAAGCTTTCTCTAAGGCATGAGGCACAAAGATCCGGCAAGGAACACAGGAAGAGGCAGGATTCTTAAAGGGAGGTGTTCAGCCAGTGCACCAATAGGCGGGATGCGCAGGGCCTGTAAAATTTTGGCCGGCAGCCGCGCGCGCGCCCTAGGAGGCGGGGACGCACGCGCACGGCAGTCGGGAGGAAGTGCAGGAGCCGGGAGAGGTAAGAGACACCGGGCAGCAGCGGGGGCACATGAAGGAGCACGGATGCGCCCGCGATCCGGGACAGGGGTAGAGGGAGACCCGGTGACAGGACCAAATGTACATGGTGCCACTAATAAATATTTTGTGCAATGAATTGGAAATGTAAAAAAATCGAGATTTGGTGAAATTAAAAAAGAAACGCAGTTGTGCCATTTTCTAAAAGGCTTTGTTTTTACAGTTTGTGACTGTGAGGTCCAAATGCCACATCCCTCTTTTTTGTACGATCACAGAGATTTAAAATGTATACATCTCTGTTATATGAAGCTATGTAGGGTGTCATTTTTTGGTGGGAGAAGGTGATGTTTTTATTAATACTTTTTTGGGAACCATAGAAACATTTTTTTTTTCAATTTTTACAGGTTACATTTTTGTGTTAAAACTAGAGATGTTTGTTAGAATTTGGTTCACATCGAATCATGATAAATCACGTTAAAAAAACTGGTATTTCCTGGCTGCAGAGAGCCTGTATGGTGTTGTAGAATGTTGTGTCATGCTTAAATATGCATATAGAGCATGGTTTGGTCTTCAAACAATGTTGTGTTTTAGTATGACACGCACATGACAGCCACTGCTCTTGGAATCGCCTCACTCTTTAATTCCATGTGCACTTACATAGGCCAACTTAACCAAATAAGCGAAGCGTTCCGCAGCCTGACAAGGTAACGTCTGTAGCAGCTCAAAACGACTGAGCTGAGGGCCAAGATCCCACTATAATTTCAAAGAGTGCACTCATTCTGTTAAACGTGGATACATGTAGAAACCCCCAAAAGAGTGCAGAGGATGTCGGCAGTAATTCTGCATTGACGTCGCTGATCATTTTGCCCTTCATTTCGTCAGTCAGTGTCCGCTTTCAATCGGTCAATAATCCATCATCAGTATTGCTAAAGCCAAAAACAAAAAGGAGTGGATCCAAAACAGAGATGACCAGTAAATTGAATATTTGCAATCCTCTGTGTTATGGATCCACTCCTGCTTTTGGCTATCAATCCTGAAGCTTTTCATTCCTTCTGACAGGTGAAATGAAGGGGGAAACTAAACATAGTTGGCAACCTCATAGAGCGATGAAGGGTGAAAACAGCATTATGAAAATCACAGGGTGTTCCAGGGAGACAGCGGTCAGTTGGCAGCAGCAGGAGTAGGCCACAGAGTGTGGAGGTGGCGTCAGTAGCAGCAGGAACCCACAGAGTGGCACAGTGATATAGTGTGGAGGTGGAGTCAGTAGGAGCCCACAGAGTGGCACAATGATATATTGTGGAGGTGGCGGACAATTACAGTCCCTGGTAAAGATGGTAGGAGGCAGATGGAGCAACTGGCAGCAGATGTGTTGCATCAGGCGGGTGGCAGCATCAGAATAGTGGCTGCGGCAGGTAGTTATAACCCAGACCTATTTATCAACGTTTGGGGGAGGCGTCATGGCTGATCTAATCTGATGCATAAGGCATTGGCGAGTTGAAATCCTGGCCGATCCAAGCTTGATTTATCTTGACAAAGGTCAGTCTCTCCACATTATCGGTGGACAAGCGGGTTCTCCTTAGGGTAATGTTGGCCCCCATGTTCACCAGATACTAATAGAACTCAGGGCCTCTGTCCCGCATGCTGGAGACCTTAAGTTCAATCATAGCAGGCAATATGGATGCCCATACTGTCGATCTTAATTGAAAGTCGTCTCCTGGCTGCCTCACATGTCGTCCCCCTTATCAAACAAGCTGTGTCACAGGTCATTTTTCGGGTGTTTCACCAGATACGTTATGGAACTTGGTCACTATGTCGCCACCCAGCTGTGTTATCGACTAAATATACCTCAACCTTTTTCACATAGGAAATCTTTCAGCGCTTTTGCTCACCTCCTTGGTCTTCTCTGCGCCAGTAACCAGGCCAAAATATGATACACAGGCTACAACGTTATCCTCGCAAAAGGAATTTTTTAATTGGGTTGAAGCCTGAGTCCATTTGGGGTATGTCGCCATGCCACTCTACTAGCTGCCACTGGCTGCGTGCCTCTGCATGCATCTTCTATAGTGTCAGGGTCAATTATTGGATGTTTAGATGCTATCTAGCCTCATTCGGTCACTTTCTCATGCCATGCTGTTGCCCATAATTTTGGCATAATGGTGCGATTAAGCAGCCTCAGAGGCATACATGCATGCCCCTGCTGTTTCCTGCCCATTTCCGTGGTGTTACATCATTTTGAGGTTCCAGGTGTTTGGCCAAGCTTCCCTGTGCAGAGCCTTGGTCCCTTGAAAAAATGCTCGAGTCTCCCATTGACTCTTCGGGAAAAGTTTGTCTCAAATAACGAGCACCGAGCATTTAGTGCCGCTCCTCTAATTATACACAAAAGTGTGTGTGTAAAAATGTGAACAAGGCCTTATAGTAGATGGTCTCTTTATTGGTAGGTGCATCAAGTGCAAGTAGGGAGTGATAATAGGGCACTATGGGTAATGTGAATACACCGGATAGGATAGGGTACTGATATAGATTTTGAGTGGAATATCCTTTAAAAGAATATTAAGTAAAACACATCCACTTGGGAGTATTGTGTCATATATAGACATTTGAATTATAATGCACATAGTGGCTGAATGAGATGATATATAATAAGGTAGATAAAGTTAAGAAATATAGATTATACATCACAAAAGGGTGTGTAATAATTGTGAACAGGCTTATAGTAGATAGGTCACTCATTATCACTATCAGGTGCAAACAGGGAGTGATAAAGTGCACTTGTGAGAGGGTAATGTGAATATATCCCTAGGATTACAAAGGTCAAGGTACTTTTAGTTGGATACCACGAAAAATATGGGGTAGATTGAAAGGATTATCTATATGTTAGTGATACCAGCGTTATGGTTGGTACAGGGTTAAAAACTCATATGCTAGTATCTTGAGAGTGAATAGTATGTGGAAAGGGAAGTGAATAGGTGACGGGGAGTCTACAGGGGTTTGGCAGAATGAATCATGTGCATCCGCACTATTCGTCATTTTACAACTTATAAAACTTTATCAGAAAATGTGATCGAAAAGGTGTACAGTACCTAAAAGGTAGCAATGAAATAATCAGTTAATCCTGCAAAATAAACCTTACAGATTGCGTCCACTGACATATGAAAAGTTTTTAGCATCAAATATGGTGTAAAAACACATTGTGGAAAAAGTTTCAATTTTGAAATCTATTTAATCTCAGTTGGTATTCTCAGTGATGGACTGGATCCAAAGAACTAATAGGGGGATCATTTGAGCGCACACGTGAAAACTTGAAAATAATGCAAACAAGTAATGGTGTAAATGTGTTTTGTCAGCAATATCACAGCATTTGAATTTTTTCCGCTTTTCAGTACACAGCATTGAATTTATAATGTGTGACCTGTATTATGCATATAAAACAGTCCTATTACAGCACTGTACACAGAAAAATAAAACTTGTATAGCACCACAAAATGTTTAAGACATTTTTTGCAAGTTTATTGTTTAGGTGAAGTTTTACTGTTTACATATTGGATTATCTTGTCATTATATGGTAGTGTAGGTAGTGTATTTTTGGTGAGAGGAGATTGTGGTAAAACATTGGTAGTATATTGTAAGGTAACATATGGTGCAATGCTTGCAAGGGAGTATCTTTTTGAGCTTCTATAAACCCATGTTGCTCAGAATGTGTTAACGAAACTGTCTTACTGACATCATTGTTGAACAATTTAGGAAATTTTATCAATTATTGTGGCCGCCGCCAGCTGATGAAAGTCACTGCAGAGCAGTAACCACAATTGAGGGTTCTTGGGGTTTTTATGACTCTCTACAGCTATGTACTGAAATTCTTGAGGTTTCTATTCTTTGGTTTGCTTCTCAGAGTAAATGTCTGATATCCATGATGATTAGCGTTTGTCCCATGTAACATCTGCTGTAGATGGCTTTCTAGGGTATTCTTACTTTGCATTCGGTACGCTTCCTAAAAGATCCCAGTGAGTGACTCAGATGAAATTAATATCTGTTCAACAAACTAGAACCAGATCCACCCAACACTCAATCTTTTAAAATCGTAAATCATTGGACATCCTTTAAACTTCTTAATTTGCCTTATCCTTAAGTATGGACCTTTGAATATTTTTTACTGAAGGTATATTAAATAAATGTGTCGGTTTTCTTACCATGCACCTCTTTTTATGATTTCTGCTATAAAAATACAGACCTAGGCAATTAGATTGAGCTCCTCCATGAATCCAAAAACAACTCCTGCTTGATGTCAAAATTAGTAGGATGTCAATGATGTATCTCAGCCACCATGGAATGTGTTGACTCCAATGATCATTGCCTCCCCAAAACAATTCAGTCTTTCACTGTCTATGTACAGAGTGCAAATGTGGGGGCCAAGACCTATCCATCACCTTCCTTCTGCACTGGTGGTAATACGTGCCTCGAGGAGGACAACAGTTTAGCTGAAAATGAAATTAAATAAATGGCAGTCATTGTGCTGTGTTATTGGACACTTGGGACAGGAGAAAAATGAAGCTGCCTCAATACCTGATTTAGGGATTGGGGAGTTTATTCCTCTGTGCCAAGACTGGGCGAAGGTGATGTTGATCTAATACACATTCCACCTTGAGGATCTCTATGGTGTTCCTCTAATATATAGCAGAAATAAGATGAAATGCACTCAGGACCAGGTCAATTAATGACTCAAGTCAAATTATTACCACCCAAAACTATGAATCTACACTTCAGCAGTGGATAGCACTTATGTATTTCTGGAATGCTTTAAAGCACCACCATTGGGTATATTCCAGTTACATTAATTTATATTCTGACATGCAATCAGTGTTTCTCTTTGACATGTCGAGAATGGTTTTACACTCCTTGAAAAATTTGTTTATCTTTGAGTTGGTATAGCATCAGCATACTTGAGATTGAAGGTCATATATCCCGAGTATAGGTTAATCCATACAGACAATTTTTTTCACCTTGTTTGATGTTTGATGGTTTAAACCCTTACCGACATTTGACGTATAGTACGGCATCACGGCGTTCCGCAATTTGCAGTATATTACGTCAAACTACTTGCGCCAGCCTGAACGGAGCCGCGCCAGAAGCTGCGGGTGTGGTTGGGCGATATATTGTAGCTAACACAGAGATTTCACAGACGCGGGTTAACCCCTGACACGGTGCGTTTTGGGTGGGTCGTTGCTCCGATCACAACCCCGGGACTGCCAGTGTCCCGGGGCTGCGCGATCTTCTTCGGGAGCCGGGTCCCTGCTTCTGGCAGGGAACCGGCTGTAACACAATGAGCTTGCGCAGCAGTGTTTTACCTTACACAGGGTAATACACCTGTATTACACTGTGTGAGGTGAAGTGTAGACTTGAACAAGAGATCGTGGATCGTTGTTCAAGCTAACCTGTAAGAGTAATTAAACAGTTAAAACATTGCAATAAAACATTTTTTAATAAAAATATTATTAAATAAAGTTAAAGTCCCCTAAACACAAACATTCCCTATACCAATGTAATAAGGTAAAAAAAAATAAATAAATCGCCAAAAAGCCCCACATATTTGGTATCGCCGCGTCCGTAACAATCCGTTCAATAACTCAGAAATATTATTGGGTGCCGGTGAACGCCGTAAAAACAAAACACGAGAAAACTCCGTGTTTGTAAATTTGTAAAAAAAAAGTACGATTTTCATAATCTCTTACAAAAATGTCTAAAAAGTGATCAAAAAAAGTATGCTACACCAAAACGGTGCCAATTGAAAGGAAAACTCAACATGTAAAAAATAAGCCCTAAACTAGCTCTGTCAACAAAAAATATTAAAGTTACGTCTCCGAAAAGATGGTGATGCAAAAATAATGAGATTTCCTCTATATTAGTTTTTTTCGAGTAAAATTGTAAAAATAAATGAAACTATATAAATGACGTTCACCGTAATCGTAGTGATCTGTAGAATAAAGATAATATAGTATTTTTAGTGTACGGTGTACCAACCCCCAAAAGATACAAAAAGAAAGGAATTTACAATTTTGATGAGACAATCTCATCATAAGCTACAGACCCACTAAAATGAAATATTTGTAAAGTGCATCCATGTCGCAAAAAATAGCCCTTATATTGCCAAAAAAAGTAAAGATTGTATAGCCAATAAAAGTGACAATGATAATCTGCTTTGAATGGCGCAGCTTCCCTTCAATGCCCTGGCGGTGCCCATACATAGGTTACACCACATATGGGGTATTGTTATACGCGGAGGGATGGGTATTTTGTGGAGGTTTTGGATATTTTATCCAGAGAATTTGTACATTTTTTGAAAAACACATTATTTTAGCCAAAAAAATTTTACTTTCAAAATTGCATCCCATGTTGTTTTAACCCCTGGTAAAACAATTAAAGGGTTAATAAACTCATAAAAGTTGTTTACGTTACGTTGAGGGGTGTAGTTTCTATAATGAGGTAATATGGGGTTTAACTGTTATTAGGCCTCTCAAGGGACTGGACCTTGCAGGTCCCTCAATAGCAGGATTTTGCGTTTTTTTTATGAAAATGTGAAAATCGCACCCATTGTTCAAGCCCCATAACATTCTACAAAATAAGAGTATGACAAAAAACCATGTCCACATAAAGTAGACATTCGGTGAATGTTAGATATAAGTTTTTTGCGGTTACTATTGTGTGGAAAAAAGTAGAACATTTTGAAGTTGGAAAATCGAGAATTTTCCAAATTTTCACCAAATCTTGATTTTCTCATAATAAATGCAAAACATACTACCAATATTTTCAACTAATATGAAGTACAAGTGTCATGAGAAAAATTTTAAAATCACTTGGAGATGTAAAGTGTTTCAAAGTTTAAACCACTTATAGTGAACAGGGCAAATTTGAAAAAAATGGCCGTTCTAGGAAGGTGAAAGTGGGCTTCGGGTTAAGGGGCTAAGATAAGCAAATGGTCATTTACAATTGTGTAAAGTTATGAATTTCTTTGCTGTTAGATTGGAATGGAAATGCTAAAACTGCAGTTTACATTTCTTGGTTACCAATAATCAAGAAAGAAATCTATTTGTGTATTGTATCCAAAAGGAATGCTTTGATGTTGACTGGTCTTAATATTGTGAAGGAGACCTGTGCCTTCATCACTGCTAATGCATTGCTAAAGATTCTAGAGCTTGTAAGCTGTTGTAAATTGGATTTATCAAGACCGATCTACAAAATATGTTTCTCCTCTATTTTTATTTACAGGCAAAACATACTGTCTTTTTTATCTAAAGGCCTTGATTCTTACAGTTTGAACTTTTGCCAACAGTTCATTTTGTCCTGAGTGAATCTACTGGTAGATAAATTAATGATTTGGAGGTCATCTCCATGTGGTTGCAGTTGTTGCATTTCTGCAAGTTGGTAGGGGTCCTAAAAATACTCAACACAGTATTCAATTTCTACTGTCATCATGGGAAATATGAATATTACATGGTTCCCATTGATGAATTGATGGACTGCCCATGAAATGTACATGTAAGCGCAGGCATGGAGCTCCATGACGTGACAGTGTCCTGTCACTCATTGTAGATGTTGAGGTTAATCCATGGTCACCTAGATATTGTTTTAAGCAGACCACTCCTTCATCAAGAAGAAAAACTTCTTTGTTTTATGTGCATTATTTAGGACTTTAATTTAACAATGTTCCTGTATAGTTTGATGCTGGTTTCCCACTATAGTGCTAAAAATGTAATCCTCTATAGGAGGAATTCAGGTACCACTTAAACTGGTAATTTCCAATACGTTTTGCAGTCAGTGCCCTCAATTTTAGCAATAGACAACTTAGTATTTACAGATCTTGAAAAGAAAAATTCATGCATACATGGCTCTTCACATAAACTGACAGCTTCCGGAATTTAATCTATCTTTCTACTTTTCTTTCAGGATTGGAAGATGGCACTGTATTTACAATATATACATTGTAAGTGAGATTACTTATTCCATTAACAGCATTTGTAGTTTTTCAGTTAAATTATTGCTCTAGTTCTGCATGAGGATCAATGGATATAGATTCAATTATATTTAAATGGAAGTTAGCATTGTACATTTTTGTATATGTATTTTTTTGTTGTCGTTGGGTGTGAACTTGTTCATTATGTACAATCTTTAGGTTAAAGCAATCTCCGACAACATTCTGCTTGTGAGAAAGCTACTCTCTCCTCACCATTTTCAATAAAATCTTAGGATCCTTCCAGTTGAAACCCTTTAGCCACAATTTAGGGGGGGGGTTACATTGGAGGAGATGTTATCATTAACTAGTTAACAAGCATACCACTGTATCTTGATATGCATTTAAAGGAGTTGTTACCTGGTTTTATTGTAGAGTCGCTTTACATAAGCAATTACACTAAGATGATCTTCTATTAAAGAGTTGTTATCTGTTGCCTTTTTTCCAGTACGATCGATATTGTACGCTGACACAGGTTACCCTGTAGCCAATCACAGCCACATCAGGTGACCTGGAATATCAGGCAGGTACGTTTATTTGCTTATTTTAAACATACACTGCATTAAAGTGACCATGTATTGCAGAATTATATCAAACAAATCACAACCGACTCGTTATATTAGGAATGGGACAATGTTGTCCTTCAAAATTTTTGGAGATTTACTATTGTACAAAAAAAAAACTTTAGAAACTTTGAACACTGTTTTCAAATTACCATAAGTAGGGGATGGGAAAGAGTTACACCTGGCTATCTGTTCTGACTAGAAGAAATCCAACAGGACTGCTATAGTCATCATATAGATCACATTCAGTTCCGTATTGTGACAATATACAGGTCAATGGGGACATTATTAGTCAACCCACCTTATGATTCCGTTCAGGTCATTGATAGCGCTATAATAAATAATTGAATAATATATCAAAGACAAACATTGGGAACATCTTCCAATCCTTGATAAAGATGGGGGTAGCTTCGTCTTATGGTAGGTTAATTTTGAAAAACTGGCACCCTCTAAACCCTTTTACAAGTTTGCACTTCTATTTTCAAAAACAATATTTGTTTTAATTTTCCTTTTTAAGAGAATATGATGGCTTTTTATCTGTGAGACAAATTGTACATGGTGCCACTATAAATTTTTGTGCAATGAATTGGATGTAAATCGAGATTTGGTGAAATTAAAAAGAAACGCAGTTGTGCCATTTTCTAAAAGGCTTTTTACAGTTTGTGACGTGAGGTCCAAATGCCACATCCTCTTTTTGTACGATCACAGAGATTTAAAATGTATACATCTCTGTTATATGAAGCTATGTAGGGTGTCATTTTTGGTGGAGAAGGTGATGTTTTATTTAATACTTTTTGGGACCATAGAACATTTTTTTTTCAATTTTACAGGTTACATTTTTGTGTTAAAACTGAGATGTTTGTTAGAATTTGGTTCATATCGAATCATGATGAATCACGTTAAAAAAACTGGTATTTCCTGGCTGCAGAGAGCCTGTATGGTGTTGTAGATGTTGTGTCATGCTTAATAGCAATAGGAGCATGGTTTGGTCTTCAAACAATGTTGTGTTAGTATGACACGCACATGACAGCCACTGCTCTTGGAATCGCCTCACTCTTTAATTCCATGTGCACTTACATAGGCCAACTTAACCAAATAAGCGACCGTTCCGCAGCCTGACAAGGTAACGTCTGTAGCAGCTCAAACGACTGAGCTGAGGGCCAGATCCCACTATAAGTTCAAAGAGTGCACTCATTCTGTTAAACGTGGATACATGTAGAAAACCCCAAAAGAGTGCAGAGGATGTCGGCAGTAATTCTGCATTGAGCGTCGCTGATCATTTTGCCCTTCATTTCGTCAGTCAGTGTCCGCCTTCAATCGGTCAATAATCCATCATCAGTATTGCTAAAGCCAAAAACAAAAAGGAGTGGATCCAAAACAGAGATGAACAGTAATGAATATTTGCAATCCTCGGTGTTATGGATCACTCCTGGCTTTTGGCTATCAATCTGAAGCTTTTCATTCCTCTGACAGATGAAATGAAGGGGAAACTAAACATAGTGGCAATGTATAGAGCGATGAAGGGTGAAAACAGCATTTGAAAATCACAGGGTGTTCCAGGGAGACAGCGGTCACGTTGGCAGCAGCAGGAGTAGGCACAGAGTGTGGAGGTGGGTCAGTAGCAGCAGGAACCCCAGGTGGCACAGTGATATAGTGTGAGGTGGAGTCAGTAGGAGCCCACAGAGTGCACATGATATATTGTATTGTGGAGGTGGCGGACAATTACAGTCCCTGGTAAAGATGGTAGGAAGCAGATGGAGCAACTGGCAGCAGATGTTTTGCATCAGGCGGGTGGCAGCATCAGAATAGTGGCTGTGGCAGGTAGTTATAACCCAGACCTATTTATCAACGTTTGGGGGAGGCGTCATGGCTGATCTAATCTGATGCATAAGGCATTGGTGAGTTGAAATCCTGGCCGATCCAAGCTTGATTTATCTTGACAAAGGTCAGTCTCTCCACATTATCGGTGGACAAGCGGGTTCTCCTTAGGGTAATGTTGGCCCCCGCCACACTGAACACCCGCTCTGATGCCACACTACTGGCCTGGCTGCAAACTCCGCAAGTTGCGGCCACTCATCAAGTTTGGCTGCCAAGTAGTCCAGTTCCTGCTGGTGGCGGCTACCCTCCTCACTAGGTGGGTGAAGGAGGTTGCTCAATAAGGAATGCAGACTTAAGCTGCTGCTGATGGAGCTGCTACTGCTCCTACACCATTCCCCCCCCACACCCAGCTCCCCACAGCAGCCGTGGCAGTAGTAAGTGTGCGATGACTGCCAGGAATCCCCCTGTCAGACCTGACAGTGGATGGACAATGGCGCACATAGGCAGGTGCCAACTGTGTGCACAGTATTTCTCTCAAACAAGAATGGCAAGCGGTAGCGGCACCTCCAACCACCATTCAGTATAAGCGGCTTCACAGAGATTTTGATAGGAGACTATCTTGCTAGTGTTCAAAGCTCAGGTGCCAATGTCCCGAAAAACATGCAAGTCCAAGCGAATATATATGAAGAAAAGAGGAAGGACGGCACTCACCCAATTCCTGTGACAAACAGATTCTTCTTTATTGGGAGTTAAATGCGAACATCAAAATACCAGGGTACAGCGGGGAGGGAGTGATGCACCACTCTTTGTCCTCCAAATTCTATCTACCACAAAAGTGATAGAATTTGGAGGACAAAGAGTGGAGGTAAATAGTTTTATAAACTGTAAAACTAGCTTTGTTATATACGTACTAATGTGCAACTGTAAGAGGTACTATATAGGCAAAACAAGCAGACCTCTTTACCAGAGAATAAGGGAGCACTTGAGATCAATTGAAACGGGTGTAGGGGCCCCCCACCTCATAAAACACATTCGAGAATGCCATGGAGGGGATGTAAGAGCTTTAAAGTTCGCCGGCATCGAGGTCATAAGAAGTCCAGAGAGGGGAGGAGACAGGGAACGCCTGTTATTACAAACCGAAAATAGATGGATTATACGTTCAAATGCCATGGGACCAGTGGGTTTGAATGACAAAATTGACTGCGGCGTTTTTCTATAAGCTAAAATACTGTTTTGTATCTATATTAACAAAACCTATGTATCCTAAATAACTGCACTGTACATATTGGGTGATTAGGTGGAAGATTCATCCACCCCATTGTTTTTAATACACAGGTATTTACTAGCTCCAATAGGTAGTTACATGTAGTACTAATAAGACACGTTTGAAGACATTAACATTACAATATAATAAGGCTTCATATCACCCGCTGTGGTTATGGCGCAGGCGCCTCCTATTTCTCTAAAATCCTCCCCTACCCAATCCGTGGACCCAGCGTCACATAAACGTTGTCAGCGGTTGCCGCAGCGACACGTCACGTGACCGATGGATGTGGTGGACGGGGCCAGGATCAGGTGACGCACCCCACGTGGAGCATCCTGTTGGGGGCGGAGCTGCCGGCCGAGTCCAGAAGACACCGCGTACCACAGGTGTACCTGTGTAATGGGAACAGAGGTGCGGCGCTTACAAACCACGGGTGAGTTTTAGACAATATGTATAACTTAGGCTGCTTGTGATTGGCACCGTTTGTTTATTTGACAGAGTGCTTAACCTATCGCTATCCGTACTACCGAAATAGGGCGGATATTCATCCCACCCTAGGAGCTTATAACCCTTTGAGATTTTATTCCCCACACGGAGGCCGGAAGAAGCGCAAACAGCGCGAAACGGCCGTAGCCTTCCTTTGAGCACCATGCATCACTCCCTCCCCGCTGTATCCTGGTTTTTTGATGTTCGGATTTAACTCCCAATAAAGAAGAATCTGTTTGTCACAGGAATTGGGTGAGTGCCGTCCTTCCTCTTTTCTTCACAATATTTCTCTGTACTATGCCAGTTGTTCCTCCCTCTCAGCAGCTGGAAAAAAGTCACCCATTTTTGACCGGTAGCGAGGGTCCAAGAGGGTGGAGAGCCTAAAGTCATCCCTATGCCGGATGTTGACTATTCGGCTGTCGCTAGTTAGGCAAAGCAGCAAGCTGCGGGCCATCTGCACAAGTGACTCCTGGCCTCCATCTCCACTGTATACTGCCACAATGCTTCTGGGTCATCAGCCTCGTCTTCTACCTCCTCTGGATGCTCCTGCTCCTCCTCTCCTGCATTGATCTGAAGTGTGTGGTTGATCCTGCCAGTAGTATATGCCAGTAGTATATGCTTGTTTTAAAGATTAAGCCATGCATGTCTAAGTACTAACTATTCTTTACCGTGAAACTGCGAATGGCTCATTAAATCAGTTATGGTTCCTTATGGTTCCATTCAAGTGGGACTTACGTTTAAGGGAAGGAGTACTTTTTGGATCCAGCAACAAATAGATAAGTGCATCTACATTTTTATTTCCTGTGGAATAAGAACAAAATGAATAGGGATAGGGAAAACCATATAAAGTATATGTACACAAATGCCAGAAGCCTCACAAACAAAATGAAGGAACTGGAACTCTTGATTTTGGAGCAGAAATATGATATAGTGGGTATCAGCGAGACCTGGCTGGACAGTAGCTAAGACTGGGCTGTTACTATAGATGGTTATAGTCTTTTTATAAAGGATCGTATAAATTAAAAAGGGATAGGGGTTTGTTTATATGTGAATTCTTGCCTCAAGCCTGTCTTGCGAGATGACATCAGTAACGCAAATTCAAACGTGGAGTCCCTATGGGTGAAGATAAGAGGAGGGAAAAAGAATAATAAAATATTACTAGGGGTTTGTTATAAGGCTCCAAATATAATGGAGGCAGCAGAGGAAATGCTGATAAGTGAAATGGATGCGGCTGCAAAGCATGGTGAAGTACTTAACATGGGGGACTTCAATTACCCAGATATTGACTGGGGGTCAGAAACCTGCAGGTCCTTCAAAGGCAACAGGTTCTTTTCAACAACAAAAGACAATTACCTGTCGCAACTAGTCCTGGAGCCAACAAGAGGGGGGGGCACTGCTGGACCTTATCCTAACCAACAGACCTGATAGGGTATCAAAACTACAGGTTGGGGGGAACCTGGGTAATAGTGATCATAATATCATTGATTTTGTATTACGCTTTACCAAGAGTGTTAGAGAAGGGGCAACCAACACTCTAAATTTCAGGAGGGCAAATTTTCAGCAACTAAGGGAAGACCTTAAAGGTATAGACTGGGATAATGTTCTCAAAGACAAAAGCCCCCCCCCAAAAAAATGGGACTTTTTCTCATATATTCTGAAAAAGTCCTGTGGGAAACACATACCTTATGGGAAAAAGCATTAGAGGAACAAGAAAAAGCCAATGTGGCCAACTAGTCTTGTAAGGAAAGCAATAAGCGAGAAAGATAAGGCATTTAAGGTGCTAAAAGCAGATAAAGGCCGCAAAAATAGAGACTGCGATAAATATTGCCAGGGAGAGCAAAAATAATCCCAAATTATTTTTCAAGTATATAAATGATAAGAAACTAAAACCAAAGAGTGTGGGTCCCCACTGGGGGTCATGGTGGAAGGAGATGAGGAAAGGGCCAATCTACTGAATGTCGCCTTCTCAACTGTCTTTACCCAGGAAAATCCCTGGTGGAAGACACAATGAGGAATAATCTAAATTCTCTTTGGAATGTCAACAGTTTAACCCAGGAAGAGGTAGGGCACCGCCTCGCAACCATAGATAAATCACCGAGGCCAGATGGCATACACCCCCGGGTTCTGCATGAACTATGTACCGTGATAGACAGACCGTTATTTTTAATATTTGAAGATTCACTGAGCACTGGTTATGTTCCACAGGACTGGCGCATAGCAAATGTGGTACCAACATACAAAAAAGGAACAAAAAGCAATCCTGGAAACTACAGACCCGTGAGTCTAACTTCTGTGGTGGGGAAAATATTTGAGGGGTTTGTTAGAGATGCTATACTGGAGTATCTCTCCGTGCACAACCTTATAACCCAGCGTCAGCATGGGTTTATGAGAGATCGGTCCGGTCAGACTAATCTGATTGGTTTCTACGAGGGATAAGTTCAAGACTGGATCTGGGGGACGCTGTGGATGTTGTATATCTGGACTTTTCAAAGGCACCGTGCCACATAAAAGGTTGGTATATAAAATGAGACTGCTGGGAATAGGGGAAAATCTGTGTATTTGGGTAAGTAATTGTCTTAGTGATAGAAAACAGAGGGTCGTCATTAATGGCACATTCTCAGATTGGATTGACGTCACCAGTGGAGTGCCACAGGGGTCAGTATTGGGGCCACTTCTTTTTAATATTTTTATTAACGACCTTGTAGTGGGTTTACACAGTCAAGTTTCAATATTTGCAGATGATATTAAGCTGTGTAAAGTAATAAATACTGAGGTCGATAGTTTAGCATTACAGAGGGATTTGTGGAAGCTTGAGGAGTGGGCAGAGAAATGGTTGATGAGGTTTAATGTAGATAAATGTAAAGTTATGCACTTGGGCCATGGAAACAAAAAGTATAATTATGTTCTAAACAGTCAATTACTTGGTAAAACTGGAGCTGAAAAGAACTTGGGGGTATTGGTGGATGGTAAACTTAATTTTAGTGACCAGAGCCAGGCGGCTGCTGCTAAAGCAAATACAATTATGGGATGTATCAAGAGAGGAATAGATTCTCATGATAAAGACATAGTTTTGCCCTTATACAAATCCCTGGTCAGACCACACATGGAATATTGTGTACAGTTTTGGGCACCAGTGTATAAAAAGGATATAGTAGAGCTGGAACGGGTGCGGAGGAGAGCAACCAGGATTATTAGGGGAATGGGGGGATTAGAATACACTGACAGATTACAAAATTTAAGATTATTCAGTTTAGAAAAATGTACAAATACCTGAATGGACAGTACAAGGATCTCTCCAAAGATCTTTTTTTACCTAGGCCTGTGACCAGGACAAGGGGGCATCCTCTGCGCCTAGAGGAGAGGCGATTTTACCATCAACATAGACAAAGGTTCTTTACTGTACGAGCAGTGAGACTATGGAACTCTCTGCCGCAGGAGGTTGTTATGGCGGATTCTATGTACATGTTCAAGAGAGGCCTGGATGCCTTTCTGGAGAGAAAAAATATCACGGGTTATGGGGATAAAACATTTATTTAGTTCTTAAAGGTTGGACTTGATGGACTTGTGTCTCTTTCCAGCCTTATATACTATGATAGATACTATGATACCTTAGTGGAAAAACCACTGATTTCACCAGTCTCTGCTTGTGCACCAATGTCCTCCTTCTCCTCCTCCAGTTCAGCCCCCACTGGACTCATGTGGCCATGAGATATAGTCTCCACTTCGCCAGTGCCCTGACCAGACAGATTTTTCAGCATGAGTTCCAGGACATGAAGCAGTGGAATGACGTTATTCATCCCGCCTTTCCTGGCAACTGAATAATAACGTGGCCTCTTCAACGGGCCTGAGCAAACGGCAGTTGTCACGCATGAGCCGTCAGTGGCTGACATCAAAGTTGCACTGAGGAGTACTCCGTTTCGTTTGCATCATCATTCATTTAATGGCTTTTCTCTATTCATACAGGTGGTCTAACATATGGAGGTTGGAATTCCAACGGGTGGAACCATCGCATATCAGACTATGTTGGGGTAGGCCGTTCTGACACTGTAACTCGAGGAGGGTGTGTTTAGCTTCGTAAGAATGGCTGAAGTGCGTCCACAGTTTCCTGGCCATTGTTAGAATGTCTTGCAGATGGGTGGAAGTCTTAAGGAATCTGTTGACAACCAGATTAAACACGTGCGCCATGCAGGGCGCATGTGCCATCCCTCCTCAGTGCAGCGCCGACACCATGTTCCTCCCATTGTCTGTCACCACGGTTCCAATTTTTAGTTGTCACGGAGAAAGCCACACATTGATTTCTTGTTGCTTGAGGTGGAGAGTTCCTCCCCTGTGTGACTTCGTTCGCCCAGGCAAACCAGGTGTAGAACTGTGTGACAACGATGTGGTATGAAGGAACAGCACTTGTGGAGGCTGAGGCGGTGGTGGAGAAGGAGAAGGAGTAGGCAAACACTTGCGCAGTAGCAGCAGTTTGACAATTGGAGGAAAAAGTGGCGTCTCTTGTGGAAGTTTTTGGTGTGGCTGGCAGGAAGCACATTCACCCAGTGGGCTGTAAAGGACATGTACTGGCCCTGTCCGTAGTTACAGCTCCACACTTCCGCGCTGCCATGCAACTTGGAAGAAACTGATAAGCTCAAGGGCTGGCCCACCTTCTGTTGTACATAATGGTGAAGGGCTGGCAGTGTCTTTTTGGGAAAAAAATTGCGGCTTGGAACTCTCCACCTCGGTTCAGCACAAGCTATTAGTTCTCTGAAGGGTGTAGAGTCCACAACTTGGAAAGGGAGTGATTGCAGTACCAACAACTTGGACAAGAGCACGTTCAGCTTCTGCACCTTAGGATGGCTGGACGCATATAGTTGTCTTTTTAATCGCCTCGTTCAATGACTGCTGGCACCATGCGTAGCGAGGAGCAGGAGCATCTGGACCGGGAGATGATTTCAAAGAAGAAAACCGGCCAATGGTGCCAATGTTAGGTCCCTGACCACGCTTCACTTCTGCCCATAGTTCTACATATATACATGCTCGGCTCCTCTGGTGTGTGTAACAAAAAACTGCACACCGCCGAGGTGGTGATTGTACGCCAACATCGCTTCACTGAGAGACTACTAAGCCGCTGCCAGCTAGAGGAACCCTGTACCACTGCTTACTTGGACCTCCGAGAGCGGGTTTGTACCCCATGGCCATTTGTGCTACGTGCTCACACTGTGCAGTACCAACAACTTGGACAAGAGCACGTTCAGCTTCTGCACCTTAGGATGGCTGGACGCATATAGTTGTCTTTTTAATCGCCTCGTTCAATGACTGCTGGCACCATGCGTAGCGAGGAGCAGGAGCATCTGGACCGGGAGATGATGTCAAAGACAACCGGCCAATGGTGCCAATGTTAGGTCCCTGACCACGCTTCACTTTCTGCCCATAGATTCTACATATATACATGCTCGGCTCCTCTGGTGTGTTAACAAAAAACTGCCACACCGCCGAGGTGGTGATTGTACTGCCAACACTCTGCACTGAGCGACTACTAACGCCGCTGCCTCGCTGAGCCCCTGTACCACTGCTTACTTGGACCTCCGAAGCAGGGTTTGTACCCCATGGCCATTTGGCTTACGTGCTCACACTGCTGCCACCCGGCTGACTCACAGCCACAGTATCGACTAGCTGCCTGCTCCGCTGCCTAACGCGCAATCTGACACTCTCTTCGTCCGACGATGATGAATCCCTTGCTACACCCGGCTCCCCAGTGCGATCGGCTACATCATCATCAATTTGCTTTTCCCTCTCACTGCTACTCTCCTCAACGGTGTCAGTATGCACAGCCTGCCTACTGCACAAAGCAGAGGATGTCTGCCCCATCTCTTGACTGCCAAGCAGCTGCTGACCCACCTCGCTGAATAGTGGCACTTTGCACAGACCACCTAGTAGCTCTCTGGCTGAGGGAAATGAACAGGACAGAGGCTGGTTGATGACAGGTGAGGGCTGCTGACCTGCTCCTGGGCCATAGCAATTAATTGTTGTATCTGAGGAACCCACAGACTCTTGGCTGGGGTTGCCAGATGTTATATTTGAGGAATTGGGTGAACTAGTCAACCAATCAACAACCTTTGGGTTGTTGATCAACACACTGCCGCTAGATGACAACGGCAGTTCTGGCCTCAGAGTCACCCATGCTGCAACGTCCTCTTACTGTGCTGCGACATCTGCCTGCTCCACCTGCCACCTTTCTGTCTGACAATCAACTAAGTGGATTTGACACTCAAATTTTGCTCTCAAATTTAGCAACAAAAAAGTATTGGAATTTGCGTTATACAGATACCCCACAACAGACACGCTGTAATTGCAGCAAAAGTCACTGTATAAACTATGTGGATTTGACATGTAAATCTTGCTCTGAATTTTAGCAACAAAAAGTATTGGAATTTCCATTATACAGATCCCCCATAACGCACACCCTGGGATTGGAGCAGAAATCAGTACAGAAAGTATGTGTAATTCACACTGATTCCTTCCTATTCACTTCAGCAACAAAAAAGAACTGCTATTTGTGGTATACAGAAGCACAAGAACTGACACCCTGGGATTGAAGCAGAAATCAGTACAGAAAGTATGTGGATTTCACACTCATTTCTTCCCTTCTACTGTATGGCAGTATATGGGGATTTTCATCCTTATACCTTACAATGTGAAATTAGCACATAATAATGAATGGGTTAAATCCAGACAGCTGTCATGACAACCTATCTTCACGATCACATCATGGGGAGCGACGATCTCAAACAAGATGGCGGCGCCCATGCCCTGCCATCTTTTTGAACTCATCAGCAGCTTTGCTGGCAGCGATGTGCGAGTTGACACGGGTGTTACCGGTAAGTCTTTGCTGTGATATGCTGCAAAGACTTACCATTAACCTCTATGTACAGTCCCACACCCATCTTACCCCAGTGAGTTTTGTGCTCCAGGAGCAGCAAAATTCTGCTCCTTGTTGTCATTGCCTGCAACCTTGATACTGCTCTTTGATCCAGAATATGGGCTTCCAGTTAACACATCCATACAACAGTTCCCCTGTAAAACTGTTAATATCCAAAAAGTGTTTGCAACTAGATGTACTAGAAGGAAAGATTGACACTCACTATGGTTTATGCCAAAAAAAAAAATAGTGGTTAAAAATAGTTTTTCTACTGAATCGTTGAAAGTAAACATACAGTAAACTGATTCAAAAATGGTAATGTGACGCACGATGCCCATCTGCAAAGATGAAACAAGGGAGAAAGAGTAAACAAGTGTGAGCCAAGTCTTTCATCCTTTTTTGGGCCTCTAAATGGTTCAAAGTTATTGATGAACTTGTCATGCAAGAGAGAAGGAAGGCACCTCTGTCGGACTGCTACGTATTGGTAAACGAAACAACGGTATCTACACTCAGGTATTCGCGTTATCCATTCATGGAGTGCCATAAGGAAAAAGTCAGTAATGTGCGTGCAGCAACATGAGTCCGTATAGACTGGAGAAAGAACGAACGGAGGAGGAACAGGTGCTGTGATTATAGACCGTAGGCAAGGGGTCAGAGGTAACTGATAACTATCCCTGTTAATGCCTAGAATGAAGGTCTAGAACACCCTGTGGGCTAACTCGGAGTTGTGGCCCTAATAGAACCACGAGCCCCGACCGAGAAAATTACCCAGATAAATTAGCAGCCGTCAATGGACCTATGTCGTAGAGGTTACGTCCCAGTCAGTTGTAGTCTTTAAGACGCAAAAAAAGGCAAAGTGTTCCTAAGGTAATTGCCGACAGACCAAACTCACGACAGGGCCTGTTTCCCATTTGGGATCATCAGGGATATGCGGGTCCGCGTGGGAAAAGAAACCCTTGCACTACAATGCTAGATAATAAAGTGCTGGGGTGATGAAGATCTCCTTGTTCATAGGAGTAGGTATAGGAATAGCAATAATTATCCTGAAGGAGAATAGCCGGTTAAGAGATGTGATGACTGACGGGGGTGCAATGCGCCCAACCCCGTTCAAACGGGTTACCATCACACCCTACTGGTCACCCGTGACTTGGTGAACGGGTTGTGCGCCTTGCACCCCGCAGATCCACATCTAGTAACCGGCATCTCCTTCAGGATAATGATTGCTTCTATACCGACTCCTAGTGAACAAGGGAGATCTACATCACCCCAGCCACTTATTATCCTAGCAGTGCTTGTAGGTGCAGGTATTTTTTCTTTTCCCCGCGGACGCATTATCCCTGATGAGCCCAAAAGGGTGTGAAACCGAGGCCCTTGTCGGATTGGGCTGCGCAATTGGGTTTTGCTGCAGCCATTACCCTTATGACACACTTTTGCCTTTTTCGTCTTTATAGAAGTACAACTGAATGGACTGGGACGTTACCTTCTAGACTAGCCATGGACAGGCTATTTATCAGGGTAAAGGTTCCTCCCGGTCGGGGCTAGTGTTAATAGGGCACAACCCCGAGTTAGGCCAACAGGGTGTTCTAGACATTCATCTAGGGCATTAACAGGGAGATTACAGTTACCTCTGAACCTTGCCTACGGTCTAGAATACAGCACCCTGTTCCTTCCCCCCCTCCTTCTTTGTCTTACACTCTAGACGGACTCATGTGTCACAATTACTGACGTTTTCCGATGGCACCTTCCATTGAATGGATAAAACCGATTACCTAGAGTGTAGATCCTTTGTTTCGTTTACCAAGCCGTACAGCATACAGAGGTGGCTTCTTCTCCTTGCATGACAAGTTGCATCAATAACTGTGGAACCCTTATAGACGGCCCTTGGTCTTCACACTTGTTTACTCGTTCTCCCCTTTGTTTCATTCTTGTTGCAGAGGGATGCGTGCGTCCACATTCCTCATTTTTGATGTAAGCCAGGGTTTACTGTATGTCTACTTTCAACGATTCCAGTTTACAAAGGCTCTTATTTCACACATATTTTGTCTTTTTTTTCTTCCCTGTAACTGTTATTCAAACAGGACGAGCACCTGGCACAGGTTGTTACACTGTGTAGCTCATATGGCCACTTATGAGGCAAGGCCCAATGATTGCTTATTGGGGCTTTTTAGTTTTCCAAATGATGGCAATTGTTTTGGCGCCGGCCGAAGGAGACGACGCGGCTGCAAGACCGCGGTCCCATCCTACCACCCCGCAGTTCCCTTCTCCCCGTCCCCAGTTATAAGGGACCGACTGCAGCCCGCACCGGTCAAGTGATGGCTCCTGCCAAGGGCAGGCTCCTAAACCCACGCACACAGCATTCAGTGCACATCCCTGATGCTTCCTCCCCGAGGCGGAGGCGGTTCACGCGTGAAGACGATGCTGCGCCCCCCAGACACGCCAGCCCCCGAGGCTCAGGTGGGCCGCTCTCCGTGTTCCGGCCACTCGCTAGCCGGCCCCCCCCAATTGAGTTGTGCCCGTGACGCATTTTAGTGAATTCCGGAAAAGCGCGACTCCAACTCAGTATGCCAGATACACTGCAGACGAGCACAGATAGCCCCGGACAGACAGGAACTCAGGTCATGCCCTTCTCTCTGGGGAACAGAACAACAGGCGGGCAGTAAAATGTACTAACAGTACTGACGCAACCCCGCAATTCACTAATGGGAATGGACAATATAGGACCGTATACAGGTTGGTGTCTAATTTAACATTTAATCGAACAATAGGTTACTATAACCTAAGCGGACACCGTCCCTTATTAGATAATGGCCCTCGTTTCTGAACTACAGTACTTGGTGATGACAAGCCAAACCTCACCAGACAACTGGCTTACTGAGCCCGGGAGAAGGACGGCATGGATTGGCGTGACTGACCAGGTTAACGAGCACCTCTCTCCTCAGGCGTGGAACACCCACTAATTCCTATTGCGCGAGCGGCCTAGGCTGGTGATTGGCTGCCGTGCCACTGGCGTGGCGGGGCGTTGCTTATACTCTTGGCGTCACTCGCACCGAGCATGGATTCTATTAGTGCCGTAGACTCTGCCGGCGGGGTGCAACACAAAAATATGGGAATGTGCGCCCGCACTGAATTAAACACCTTCTATGCATTCCATATGTCCTCTGGGTACACAGCTCCATACTAGAGGGGCTGCAGAAACGCGTCAGCATAGGGTATATTAGGCAGACATAACAGGAGGGTATTGGTTCACATATGATTTAAACCACTACCTAGTTATGTTTCTGTTCTCATTCCTAGAGTGTAGTGCAGATAGAGTACTAGGGCGATAACCTGCTCAATTGCTGATAGCTCAATCTCGCGATGTTGCACAATTAGAAACAGAAAACAGTATGCCAATCAGCACCTTAGGTCCAGTGAGGGGGTGTTATATCTGATTAGTGGGGATTTTACTAGTCGCATATCCCCCCATACACACTGGAAGCCTGATCTGACTATTTATGGCTAAGAGTGGCCGCCATTTTATGTATATCTAATAAATTAATTTTTTAAGTTTCTCTTTAGCAGTATCTACTCATTCACTTGAACACAAACTTGGTATTTATTTTCAACTCACTTATTAATCTCTATTTTATTGTTTAAACTAAAAGGGGGATGGCAGGCTTCCTGAATAATGCACTGAATACCGATAAATGGCTGGATGTGAGGCCAAGGAAGTCTTCTCGGAGAGGAAGCTTAACAGTAACAACCCCCAGAATCTTCAGCATTAATTCAACCTTTAGGACTCTGACCAAATTATGAAAGATCAGATTAGGGGGGGGGGTGGTGGGAGGGAATTACAATCCCTTGAAACATACTTGAGAGAAATAAAATTGTTCCCAGGGGCCTCAGAATCACTTTACTCCCCGCCATAAGACTTTAGATCAGCTGACCTCCTAATAAAAAATGGGAGAAAGCAGTATATTAGCAGTAGATGGCGAACCTTTTAGAGGCCGAGTTGCCAAAATGCCAACCCAAACCCTTCTAGACTTTGAAGGAGAGTGCCAACACAAAAAATGTAACTAGAGTACAAGGTTATTAATTGAGGGAAAACATAACTCAAAACGTTACAATCTTTTGTAGTAAAAAAAAACACTATCAACAGAGCTCAAGGTTTTGCCATTTCTGTGCTTTTTGAAACAATTAAAAATGGATCTTCATAATGTTTTGATCATGTATCACACAGCCAGTGTTAGATATTGTTCCCACAAAGATGTGTGCTCACTTATGGAAGAAATTCCAGAATTCCATTTCTCGTCAGAATTGTGGCTGATTTGGAGCACGCAGTTTGCAGGTTTACACAGCCCCCCTCCCCTTAAGTAACTGTTGGTCAATTGTATTTACAAGCGCAACAGCTTACAAGAAGTGCTCCAGAGGTAAGAAAGGGCGTTGAGCGCTGACTTTGTGAGCTCTTCATAGCAGTTGCCCTACACTCACCAAGTCCAGGTACAATCAGGGCATATAAGATCAACAACATTTTACTTCTAACAAAGGTAGAGAACCAAAGGCCACAAAACTCCAATCTCAACGCTGGCTGCTTTAGCAGTATCATGATATAGTTTTCTCAGCTAAAACTGATAGTTAAAGCACTGCCTTGAATGGGGGATTTTTGCTGATTGGCATGCACTTCTAGGACAAGGTGTCATCCTCGAGCTACATAAGTTTGTAGCTTCAGAGCCCCACTTGCCGCACTCAGAGGTCTCCGGTATATCGTTTTCGGTGTCAGGGCCGAAGATGGTAGCATTGAGAGTGGCCGATCATAGAAATTCACCGCAGTGGAAACGACTGAGAGAAAGGACCACGGAAACGAGGAAAGGCCTCCTGCGTCACAAGAAAGGTGATCAAAACCACACGGGGTGAGCCATGATGTGGCGAGCATGTGTACGGGCTCTTTTCTTGGTAGCTCTGGTAAACTTCTGGCCGGCGCAGATTGTCTCCGATTTCTGAAGGCTTTCTTTTTGGAACGTGTTGTCGTCGTATTTCCCATTTTGCCGCAACTCGCGGGTCATATTGTATTCCTCTCTTATATTGTGTGAAAGCCAGTTTCTTTCAGTGTTCTTCTCCTTAGGGTTCCCGAAGTAGGCAACTTCTTTCGGACTTACGCACTTGTTATGTCACACCATTCGTGCGCGTTCTATTGTTTTAAATAGGTTGTGACTGGAAGTTTTAAGTACTTCTGTATTTGTTGTTTCATTCTGTGCGACTCCCATTTGTCTGGTTTTGCTCTTGTTAGTCTCCAATCAAATGCATACATTGGGAGATAGAATTTGTTTTTTTTAGATTTGTTGAGTGGGTAGGGTGTCATCAGTATGAATTTGATATTGTCACATTTGATCGCCGCGCTCTGCTCCAGCGTAGACCTCCGTATGGGATCGCAAATAGCCGCGTGTTTCGGCGTCTCCGTCGTCATATGAGTTTCTTCATCAGTACGACTTGCTGGGCTGACAGACGGAGTCCAGTGTGCACATGTAGCGCACAGTTTGATGTGCGTAGCACGGTCCGTCCATCGAAGTGCATCAGACACACTTTTTTATTGTTATTGCTGACCATGATTAGACAATCAGTTGTAAGGCACTAACCTCTTTGTAGAGAAGGCTGTTAGGCTACGTCTCCGGTCAGTTCATTGTTAGATTGTCTTGCAAACGTTGTACAATTTTATAAATGGTCTTTTAGAATTTGGGAATATTTTCAGCTGTCCAGTTCAAGGTCTTTTTCAAAAACGACTGCCAGTTTATACGCTCAATGTTTTTTATATCACAAAACATTCTTCTGCTGTTTCCCCGCTGTTACCATGTAGGTGCTTGGCAGTTACATTAAAAAAGGTTGTGTTTAAAATCAGTAAAAAACATAAGGTTGGTAAGCCAGGCACATCGGCTGTGGATAGTCTGCCCTTTTTCATGCAGCAAAATGACTGATTTCCTCCAAGCAAGCTACAAATCGCATCCAGACCCGTCCCCTGCTAGCACCGGAACATTTATACATAAGCAGACAATTATACTGTGCCGAACCTCTAAAAGAAGTGCTTGAAATTGTCGAAAAATTCAGAGCCCGAGCCATATAATGCAAATACCATTTTGTGACATTCTTTGAGGATATCTGCAAATTTCTCGCTGCTTTCACTTGCACAAGAGCTCCTGGGGGATAACACTGAAACTGAAATGAAACTTTTTTTTTCCATGTTGGTTTCTTAGACAAACAACTGTATAAACCAGAAGTGTCCCAAACCATAGAGAAGGTGCCACCATCCACTAGTAATGGAACCCAACTTTTCTGGGCGTTATGCCTGTGACGTTAAAACCCTCCATCAACGCGTTTGTACAATATCTACTCTTGGTTCTTTAGGCAAAGACGGCAGTAGATTTCACCGATTTCTCTTCATGTTGTCACAACAGCCTTAACGTGAAACTGATGGCTAGCCTGCGTGGATATAATATCAATGCTCTCATCCAGGCACATGGAGTAGCAGGTTGCCTTTTGTAGGTCAGTGGTGAGCTGCCTGATAACATCACGTGCCATCGCTATGGACTCGATCTTTCACAGTATTACTACTGCGTGGCTATCTAAGAGAGATACGCTTGGACTGATATTTATCCTTGTTTTGAATGTTGTTGAACATCATGAAAAAGGGAATTACTCCCAGACCAACAAGGCTTCTTTGACAATCTCCCCATCTGAGAGGGGCTTACCATGTTTCGCGATACATAGCGATATTTTACAAAAGGCCTTGCAGTCAGATAATTTGTTTTTTGAAAGATAGTTAGTAAACTAAGATGGCTGGGAGTGTGATGTATTCTTAAGCCCTTCAAGAAACTTTTCTCTGTTTCTCATAGTTTTGCAACTGTTTTCTGGTTGGTGACCAAAGTGCCGTTGACACTTGATGTGCGACACCCAACACTTTCATTACACAGACACATAATGCTTTGCCATTTCGGTCATATC
Organism: Engystomops pustulosus; assembly: GCA_019512145.1. Taxonomy (NCBI): domain Eukaryota; kingdom Metazoa; phylum Chordata; class Amphibia; order Anura; family Leptodactylidae; genus Engystomops; species Engystomops pustulosus. The sequence goes on from CM033643.1 coordinate 173,895,454, forward strand.
ATCCAGTTATGACTCGGTCCAGGACTCTTGGAATGATCTGCCATATCCATTTTGCCTTTTTTTGCTGTACCATTTTTGAGATTCTCATAGAAAAAACTTACAAAAATTTTTTGAAAGAGCAAAACAATACAAAATCTAAGTAGCTAACACTATAAATGTTATAGGTATAGATATGGCAAGGAGATCCAATAGAACCCAACATTTAACATAAAATCGAGAGAAGTGCATGGTGTTCTTGCGTAAGGTGTACAGGGTGTATGCACACCAGATTAATGTTGTAGTGCACGGTTGTTCTTCTGAATTGGTGCACTCTGCATGCTCTGGGAAGGTTTTGCACAAAATAATGTGCACTTTCGTCATGCGGCAGAATTGTGACCACATAAAGGACCAACCTGTGGTGCAAGCCAGACCCGCAATGGGAGAGGCATCTGACCTTAAAGTGGACTGGGCCGAGGAGGGAATCCGACGAGATGACTAAGCAGTAACAGGCGCCTATTAGACGTGCACATTTTTCGTTCTGTCAGCAAGAGCAGCTGCCGACACAAAAACTGGTGCAGACACTTTATAAATACATGTACCGCAGTTTGCATTGTTCGCAAAGTCAGACACAAAACGGGTGCAAACATTTTAATAAATGGGGCTGGGCCAAATGTGTATAATACAGTGGGTGCACAGATGACCGCTACCACACACTTTTTTAAAAAATGCAACAGGGCGGTCTTATGCGAGATACAGATGCTTTTACACCAAATGGCACGTTATCATATTAAGCTCCATGAGGAAGATGTATTAGAAGTGGTGAGATCCGAAATTTGCATTGCAATTGGTTAGCTCAGAATTTCTGATAAATGTCTTCCCCCAAGTGTCTATTTTACACGTAAAACGCAAAACATACTGGTTAGGGATGATTAGATTGTGAGCGCATATGGGACAATTTGACAAGTTTTTGCTGCACGCCGCGTAATCTGTGGTGCACCCCCATATAAATATTCCCCCCCAAGAATAGGTATTATTTATATACACACGTAGTGGTTTCAAATGATTCGTTTCAGGCAAACGGCAAGTGCGAAAGCAAGCTAAACGAAGTCAACCAAATTTGTAGAACCTAACAGCTTGTGCAGCGATGCGTAATCGGTTGGCGCATATAAATAAAGAATTCATTATAATATATTATTATTAAACGAAGGACTACATGAGAGACTGCTATTTTAGTGTTTAAATGATTCGCCCCCAGACATAATTAATATGTAGTAACTTTGTGGGGAACTTTGTAGTTACATGACAGTACACGCTGCTGTCACCTGCTCGTGTAAAGTTTCGCTGCCTAGTTCAGGGGAAAGAACATGGGGGTGGGGGGATGGGGGGGACAAAGCTCATAGTAAACCTGCATCTGATTGTCTGAGGCTGTGATGTCAGCAAACCAGCATTATAAAATGTGCCCAAGTAAATAAATGTAAAAAACATTTATTAATGTGCCCTGACACTAATGGGGGCCGCATGACCCCATCCTATGAATCGTGGGGCACTTATTAAAATTTGCATTCTCCAACAGCATGATCTACATGCAGGGGTTCTATGGGAGCGGCAATTCAGTCAGCGCTCCATGTCGGTACGCGAAAATTACTGCGCATGCGCGGTTTCTATGGGAGCGACTGCCTGAACCTGCAACTTCATCGTTACCAAGTTACCGCCGCATGCGCGAAACTCTGTGTGGAGCGGCGCGTGCGGGTCTATGGAGCGGGAGGTAGGGGGGGTTCCGCCGCTTGCATAGGTAAATTTTACAGGCAGCGGGCAGCGGTTACCGGCGGCGGTACGCGTGCCAACAGAAACGGTATCGCCGCGTGCCGTCTGTAGGCACGCGTTGCATTAGGTTCGCCATCGCTGGTTATAGCGTCCTCATTATATTTATGAGTCTTATATTGAGGAGGAAGGAAAAAGACCCAAACTTGAAAGGTACTCTAAGAAATTGAAAGAGAGTATGAGGCTGTTAGGAACTTCTTGAGTCTAGTGAATTTGAAAAGAAGGAAGGAGGAGGAAGGAAACAAAACTGGCAAAGGACACAGAGAGAGTACGGATCAGAGATGGTAAAGAGCGCAAACATTTCCAATTCTGCAGAGATACGAAGGATTTCAAAGACGGGAATATGCTCAATCTGAGTAATCCACCACGTTGAAGTGATTCGGAGATAGAACCCTCAGTATCTTGACTGCGAGAATTCAGATAGTGATTATCAGGAGTACGAGGAAGGGAAGAAACACAGATGCCCCCCAGCAGGACAGATATCATCAGGCAGAGGGAACCCCGACTATTCCCAAACAGGGCGGGACAAAGGGGAAGGAAGAGGATATACCAAAAGATCAGGGAGGGCGAGTTGGTTTTTTTATCAAGAAGATCCACCGATTTCAGACACATGGTCAGACGCAAACCGCCAAAACAGTAATAACCCGAATGACATCTGTTCCATCTAAGCCATTTACAGCGAGCAATACACTTCAGGTCATTAATTTGTCCAAAAGAGAACTCACTGATATGGAGAACAGGGTTTTGGGGTTTGGCTTGTCCTTTGTACCTACACCATCTTTTGATATGTTAAAAACTGGAGTGACGAACGTTCAAACTTCTTTATAAGAAAATTTAAAATGGAAAATTTTTTGCTCAGCACAATAGGGAGGCAGAGTGCCAAGAAATTGGCCTGAGAGAGTGATCTTGAGGGTCTGACACGATGAGGGCCAACCTGGTCAGAGAGAAATGAAACGGACTATCGGTGAGGGACAATCACTGTGAACTAGAGACACACTCTAATACGTTCCCCCCAGTTGCAAGTGACTCACCACCTCGATTGTCTTTCGTAGTCTGTCCACAGAGGAATGAAAGCTCGGAAATGGATAGGAAGGGAGGACATCTCAACATCACTAGAGTAGAAAAATGAGTCCATCCGGGGTTTGATGAATGACAAATCGATTGTATCAAACCTAGGATAAAGGGGGCAATGTGGTAGTCCTTGACCGGGTCACACTACATTAATATGTGCAACGACATTATTAGAGATAGAGGGTGCTACAGAACCACTTGACAGAACCCTACAGCACTGTTCAGGGACGCCACCCTTGTCTAGGATCGTGGAGGAGGGTAGATCACGTAACTTGATAATTGCGGGAGAAATGGAATTTTAAAACCTTTACCCCAAAATAGCTACATTTATGGACTTCCAAGATCCATATGGATTGTAATCCCCGAAGGAGTCGTCCCATAGTGTCAGGGATAGACAGCTTGACACAAAAATGCTCGCCGTATGTAGATCAAAATCTTCGACAATTGTACTAACACTACCATCTATGTTAGGGACACTATGGACGTGCTGAAGCGGATCGAGGGTCTGTACGTGGATGACGATAAAGACGGGCAAGTTTAGCACGACGAGGCCCTATATAACTCGATACGCGCATGAGATGGGGTCATCATAGCGGTGGGTCCTTCTTAAGATCTAGGGGTACCCAATACAATGATCTAATGATTTACTCTGCGACTCCTAAAATTGTGATTCGCGCACAACTTTTTTTACATTTGATGGCAGGTTCCTCCACCAGCTCAGGGAGGAGTGGCTATGGGAGCCCTTTGTCCCAATATTGCTAATCTTTCTAGGGATGGTGGGGAGAAGGAGCTTGTGTTAATGAGGACTTGAATCTTAACGTCACACATTCTACTATGGATAAGGATTCATAGATGACGTCCTACTTCTATGGAAAGGACCAAAGGAACCGCTGTTGAGGATGTGTTGTAACCATTCTCCATTCCAATAGATGTATCTTTTCTCACATCTGAGATCCAACCGAACATCCATTCTGGATCTAGCCATTAGCAAAACTACATCAAGGTGAGGTAAATTATCTACGAAGGTCTCAGAAAAACACACCGCCCCAACTCCCTTTTGTCTGGAAAGCTGGCATTCCAAGCCTTTGAACAAAGGAAAACAAAGGCAGTACCTGCGATTTAGGCGAACTGCTCGGAGATGGCCAGATTATATTTGTCAGCAAGCAGCCAGATTTGAGATGCAGATTCCTGAGAGGGGGGGTATCCGGATATGGTCCTGAAGAAGCCCATCCAATATGAATTTAATTAAGAGCAACAGGGAGTACCCTCCTTACACGAAAAATTGAAGGGATAGTCGGATGCTCCAACACGGATCATAGGGAACTTATGACTCTCATCATAAGAAAGTGAGGGATGTGCGGGGCAACTACATTGGAAAATCTTAATACTGGACCGGATATTAGTGAGGAAATCGTGCGATTTTTTCCACAGGATCACCATACAGGAGGGGGCAAAAAAAAAACATACGGGATCATTTAAACTGGTTCATTGTATCTACCCCAGGTTATACAACAAACGTGGCTCCCACAGCCCCTCCCGCTAGGCAAAACAGAGAGGGTCCGTAAGAGCATGCAATTTATGCTCACCAGGTAAATTCTGTGACCAGCTTGGTAACTCAGCGGACCTTCCAAATCGCCCAATTTATTAATTGAAGAAGCACCGAGTTGGTGTATCTCATGACACATGCATATGTGGAGACCAATATGTGGGTTAAGACATATAGAGAATCGTTGTAGCAGTCCGAGAAACATGTGAGGATGTTCTTAATGGCACGGGACCACCACAATCGCTCGGATGTCTGTGAACACCATGATGGAAACTCCCGAGTATAAAAGTTGAAGGAGTGGAAGGATAATTTTTTAGAAACCCCCTATCGCGGGGGGGACTTTGACGCATGTCGCTTCAACGTGTGAGGCAAGATGAGCCTTTTTGCACCTTTTCCACTGAAAAACCGCAGGTAAGCTGAACGACCACTATAGGCTATGCTGTTTCCTTTAATGAATCACCATAATATCTTGCATAATTATTGAGCAAGCACATCCTTGTTGCTTGTATACCATCACCAATATCATTTTTCATTTGCAATTTAAATTTCAATCCTGTCACAGTGGCTTTCTGTCACTAGCCATGGCAGAATATTTCCTTTACCTTGGCCTTTTGCTAAACCGGATCGGTTTCTATAGGACAGACTTAGCCGCGATACGATCCCCTGGCTAACAGTAATTCCTAATGAGGAATATGGACAGTACACAGGTTGGTGTCTATTTAACATAATCAACATTACTATAACCTAAGCGACACTGTTGTCCTTATTTATACTGCCCCTCGTTTTTTGACAGACTGGTGATGACAATTAACTCACCAGAAACTGCCTTCCCTGAGCCTGGGGACAGCAGGGGGGGATTTTGTTATGCTGACCCGGTACGGCACTCTCTCCTCGGACGCCCACTCCATTCCTATGGCGCGAGGTTCCTAGGCAGCGGTGATTAGGCGCCGGTTGCCCCTGGGGGGGGGGGTTTTGCTTATACTCTGCGCGTGCAACTCGCGGCTGAGGCGATGGCATCTATTCGTTGCCGAGAGGACTAGGCCTGGGGGTGCACACAAAAAATATGTGATGTGCGCCCGCATGAATAAACACCTTTATGATCAATAGGACCTCTGATGACACGCTCAGTACTGAGGGGCTGCAGAAACGCGTCAGGCATAGTGGGTATATTAGGACAGAATAGACAGGGTGGTATTGGTTCACAATTATGATTTAAACAACCTAGTGATGTTTCTGTTATCATCCTAGAGGGTAGTGCCGCTCCAGGTACTAGGAGCGATAAAACCTGCTCAATTGCTGGATAGATAAATATGCGATCGTTGCACACATTATGAACAGAAAAAGATGGCACATCAACCTTAGTCCAGGAGGGGTTATGTGTGATTTAGTGGGATTTTATGGTTCTCCATATCACACATACACATGGAAGCCTGATTGACTACTATTTAATTGGCTGAAGAGTGGCAGCATCGCATTTATTATATCTAATAAAGTTAATTTTTGAAGTGTTCTCTTTAGCCAGCTAATCTTATATTAATGAACACAAACTTGTATTTAATTTTCAACTCACTTATAATCTCGATTTTCAGGATGATGCCACCACGCTGGACCATTGACAAAAAAACAATCACTTGAATGTGTTACGCTGCTTGACAATATTCGGTGGAGATTTAATAAGGTCATTGTGATGACAAGGTTCCCTTTACACGAACTGTGACGTAATAATAGACGTCACGGGTCAGCAGGAGTGCATGGAGAAGGCTCCCAGATGAGCCCTCTACATAGCAGCCACATCATGGGGAGCGACGATCTCAAACAAGATGGCGGCGCCCATGCACTGCCATCTTTTTGAACTCATCAGCAGATTTGCTGGCAGCGATGTGCGAGTTGACACGGGTGTTACCGGTAAGTCTTTGCTGTGATATGCTGCAAAGACTTACCGGCTATGTAGAGGGCTCAGCCTGGGAGCCTTCTCCATGCACTCGCTGCTGACCCGTGACGTGCTATTACGTCACAGGTCGGTAAAGGGAACCTGTCATCAGCAATTGACCTTATAAATCTCCACCAGAATATTGTCAAGCAGCGTAACACATTCAAGTGATTGTTTTTTCCATGGTCCAGCGTGGTGGCATCATCCTGAAAATCAACTTTGAAGTGAGCTGTAAATTGGTCTTATAAAATCAAGGAGGCGGAGATTTTAACACTGAAGTCAAGGTGGGGGCTCTGAACGCCTCCTCCTCTGTGATTTAAATCATTCATATAGGCGGCAATGGGACATCAAGCTACTCATGAACCCCAATGGTCCCACTATCGTCGTAAACCGGCTATAGTAAACGTAGGAGCCTCGTCAGCTTCCCAAATCTCGTCCCCAGATGACCCCCCCTCCACCTGGTGACTCAACCCTGAGAAAGAAAACACATCTAAACCACCCTGCTTATTGAAAATCATTCCGTGGGCAGCGGCCCGAAACACTAAATATTTTAATTGAGCTTGCTCATTTTGGCTTGTTTCTCGAAGTGGCTTGGGAACATAAATGGAGTTAAAATGAGCAGATTTTGTGTGTGCTAGGAGTGAATCTGTCGTTTGGGTGATGGTGGATTGAGTAGATAATAGCAAGAAACTTTTTAGCGTCACAATTTAAATAGTTTTTTTCCCCTTTCTTTGCCTGGCTTGCTAATTAGGATGAGGGATTAGTGGGCTCAGCTGATAAAGGGATAGCAACTCAGAAACACAATAAAAAATTAGTAAGCTCAAAACTAAGTGGCTTGTGAACACATGTGGAGTTAAAACAAACGGAGTAGTAGGGTGAATGGGAGTGTAGGTAAACCAAGGCAACTACTGGTTGTAGGGGACTTTAATCAGGAAAGCTGCCTGAAAGAGAACACTTAAAAAATTAAACTTTATTAGATATTCATAAAATGCGGCCACTCTTCAGCCAATTAAATAGTCAGATCTGCGTCTGACCATGTAATCTGAAATCGGTGGATCTCTTGATAAAAAACCCCCCTCCCTGATCTTTTTGGGGTATATCCTCTTCCCCTTTGTCCCCCCCTGTTTGGGATATAGTCGGGGTTCCCTCTAGCCTGATGATAATACTGTCTGCTGGGGGGCACTGTGTTCTTCCTCTGAGAATCACTATCTGAATTCTCGCAGTCAGAGACTGAGGGTTCTATCTCCGAATCAGCTTCAACGGTGGTGGGATTACTCAGATTGAAGATATTCCCGTCTTTGAAATCCTGCGTATCTCTGCAGAATTGGAAATGTTTGCGCTCTTTTATCTGAGCCGTAAATCTCTCTATTGTCCTTTGCAGAGTTGTTTCCTTCTTTTCAAATTCACTATTACTCAAGAATTTCCTAACAGCCTCAATACTCTCTTTCAATTTCTTAGAGGTACTTTCAAGTTTGGTCTTTTCCTCCTCAAGTAGAAGACTCATAAATCTAAATGAGGACTCTATAGACCAGCGATGGCGAACCTATGGCACGCGTGCCACAGACGGCACGCTGAGCCGTTTCTGTTGGCACGCGTACCGCCGCCGGTAAGCCGCTGCCCGCTGCCTGTAAAATTTACCTATGCAAGCGGCGGAACCGCGCCGCTCCATAGACCGCACGCGCCGCTCCACAGACAGAGTTTTCGCGCATGCGCGGTAACTTGGGAAGCGATGAAAGTTTCAGTCGCTCCCATAGAAACCGCGCATGCGCAGTAATTGTCGCGGACCGACAGGGAGCGCTGACTGAATTGCCGCTCCCATAGAACCCATGCATGGTAGATGCATGCGGTTGGGAGAAGGCAATTTTAAAAGTGCTCCCACTACATAGGATGGGGGTCAGCGGACCCCTATTAGTGTCAGGGCACATTAATAAATGTTTTTTATACTTTAGTTTACTTGGCACGATTTATAATGCTGGTTGGCTGACAGCACAGCCTCAGCCAATCAGATGCAGGAGGAAACGGGAAAAAAAAAAGTTTCTTGAAGGGCAATTAAGGAAACTTCACTCCCAGCATCTTAGTTTTTCTAACTACCTTTCCAAAACCAATGATCTGACTGCAGCCAGTTTTAAAATGTCGCTGTTAGAGATGATTGAGTATACTCGTCAGAGCTTGATGCTCGTTCCAGTATTGGAGTACTCGGAGGCTTGTTGCTCGGACGAGTATTTCCCCTGCTCGAGAACGAGCTTTCACTTACGGATCATTTAAGTGAAGAACACAGTGAAGAACACATTGCAGATGTTTCCGTACATCTGATAACTTATCAGAAGACATAAGCACAGAACTGTGTTCTACAAAATAGTATGTGAAGAACAATATGTCACTGACACAAGGCCTCAATATTGCACCTGGGTTTATGGCCCATTACATGGACTCGCTTCAATCCCCGCACCCCACTGACTCCAGACCTCTGCCATCCTAGGCCCCCCCTGACTCCAGACCTCTGCCATCCTAGCCCCCCACCCCCTGCCCATCACCCTTCTCTGTGTAACATAACCTCCACTTTTATTGCCCCAACTTATCTTAATTGAGTCTCACCATATGTACTAACTTCCGGCTCCTCCTCTCGTCGGGTTCTCGCCTGGATATGTTATAGCGTTCCGAAGTTCTAACCAATTATCGTGAGACAGGGCAGATTCGAAAAATCGAGTCTGGTCATTGAGCTGAAAACTATAAAGAAACCAAACTTGAAGTCATTCAGTTTCATTGTATAATGCACCAGGAAGCTCTATGTGCAAGTGAAAGCAGCGAGAAAATTGCAGATCTCCTCAAAGATGTCACAAAAAATGGTAAATTTCATTACGGCTCGTGCTCTGAATTTTTGACAATTTCAAGCACTTCTTGATGAGGTTCAGGCACAGTATAATTGTCTGCTTATGTATAACAATGTCCGGTGGCTGAGCAGAGGACGGGCCCACAGCTCACCGATGTGGCCCGGCTTACCAACCTTATGTTTTTTATTGATTTACACAAGACTTTAATGTACTGAACAAGCAACTACAAGGTATAGCGGGGAAAACAGCAGAAAGAATGTTTTGTGATATAAAAACATTTGAGCATAAACTCGGCAGCCGTCTACAATGAATTTTCTAATGTTGTAGCAGTTGCAAAGGTGAATTATAGTAAAAGATTTTTACAATTCCGTAAGATGGAGGCAACCCTGTGTTTTCTTACTTCACCAGATAAAGCTCAGTTTGAAGAACTTTCTCTCTCTTGCTTACACTGGTTAGATTTAGGAAACCTGGAAATGGAGATGTTAATATTTCAAGAAAACTCGATCTGGAAAAATAAATTCTCTGACCTGCGTGAAACACTCGAGAAAATGGAAAGGATGACAAATGACAGCGCAGATGGAAACAGGAACAACACTTCAGAAAATGAAATCCTTAAAGTGTGAAATTCTCTGCCAGATAATTTTAAGTCCATGAAAGCCCTTGGTATTGCTTTGCTCACTTTGTTTGGATCATCTTATGCTTGTGAGCAGCTACTATACAGTACTGCAGCCAGCGTTAGATGGAGTTTTGGTTTTACCTTTGTTAGAAGTAAAAATGTTGTTGATTTATATTCCTGGATTGTACCTGGACCATCATACACAGCAATGCCACCCTATCATGCTGACATCAACCTCATAAGTGAAAGTATTTCCATCATCATAATCACTTTCACCTCCCTACACTTGATATTTTTGTACTTACCCTCCATCTATCCTTCTGTCCTTTTCCGACAATCCTATCCTTAATTTTATTTTCAGATAACTATACACAATCTTTACTTGCACTTATCCATTTTGTATCCAAGGTAACAACTTTTTACAGTATCCTTTATTATTCAGCCATATGCACGCTGTTCCAGACACTTTGCCGTGCACCATTTTACTGACCACATGACTCTCCATCATGTGATTCGGCACGACGCCAGTTACTTACAATATGTTCTGCGGCACTGGGCGCCGCCATCTTCTTGTCACATGATTGCCGGTCATGTGACTTGCGGATGTGACGCGCACACACGCGTACCGCACCGGACGTGACATTGTGCGCCATAATGACAGTATGGCGCTCCACACCTGTTCTCGTTTATCTATTCAGGTATTTATATCCAGTGACTCCCATACACCAATCACCCCTGAGGAAGCCACTGTGAGTGGCGATACGCGTGGGGCTCTCCCAGCCCCTCACCCTTTTGCCTGGTAATTATGCTGACCATCCTCTGTTTTATATGTACTATATCTTTGTATTACAGATATATTGTCTGATTACTTACTCCTATTCATTTGGTATATAGTTGCCGTCTGACAGGCTGAGGGTTTTGGGGCTGGGTAGGGAGGGGTTGCTTTTTTATGGGCCGTATCATGGGTCCTACCCCCCCTTTGGTTTTTGTACAAGAGGACTTTTTCCTTTTTTAAATGGTTTTATTGTTTTTTTGGTTTGGTGTGTAATATTTATGTTGTGTTTACATTGAATAAAGATTATATATTTTGGAATAGCACATGTTCATCTTGTATCATTGGACATCAACCTCATAGGCACAACACCAAACTACCAAAAATACCAAAATAGACAACATTACAGAGTGTAATAACTACACGTGCACAAGACAAGCATAAAGGATAAAACATTGATTATTTAATATAATAACTGTTGGCCACCATTGGCCTTTCGGAAGTACCATTAAATAAATTCCAGTTCCTGGTTTACTGTGAGTAAAATAAAGACTAATAAGTGAGTTGAAAATAAATACCAAGTTTGTGTTCAAGTGAATGAGTAGAATAGCTGCCTGAAAGAGAACACTTAAAAAATTAAACTTTATTAGATATTCATAAAATGCGGCCACTCTTCAGCCAATTAAATAGTCAGATCAGGCTTCCAGTGTGTATGGGGGATATGAGACCAGTATAACTGCTATAATACTGCCCCCTATGTACAGGAATATAACTACTATAATACTGCCCCCTATGTACAGGAATATAACTGCTATAATACTGCCCCCAGTTCTATGCCCCTCCTCCTCTGTGAGCAGCCTGTTCCGCAGGAGGATGTATTGAGCAGAATCCGGAGGGTCATGTGATGATGACATCATCACAGGTCCTTGAGCTTCCGCTCTGTATAGCAGGGCAGGTCCTGCAGCGCTGAGCCCACAGTACTGCGAATCACGGCAAACAGTGAATAACTCCGCGGCTCTGCTGCTGCACTGGCGGGGGCGGCTCGTGCACTTCTGCTCCAGGGAAATGTTTCATCTAGAATAGCTGCCTGAAAGAGAACACTTAAAAAATAAACTTTATTAGATATTTATAAAATGCGGCCACTCTTCAGCCAATTAAATAATCAAATCAGGCTTCCAGTGTGTATGGGGGATCTGAGACCAGTAAGATCCCACTAAATCACAATGTAACCCCCTCACTGGACTAAGGTGCTGATGTGCATACTGTTCTGTTCATAGTGTGTGCAGCGATCGGCGATATTTAGCTATCAGCAATTGAGCGGGTTATCGCCCTAGTAACTAGATCGGCAATACACTCTAAGATAAGAACAGAACCATAACTAGGTAGTGGTTTAAATCATACTGTGAACCAATACCCTATCTATTCTGCCTAATATACCCTATGCCTGACGCGTTTCTGCAGCCCCTCTAGTATGGAGCTGTGTCATCAGAGGCATATGGATGCATAGAAGGTGTATTATTCAGTGCGGGCACACATCACATATTTTTGTGTGCACCCGCCGGCAGAGTCTCGGCACTAATAGATGCCATGCGCGCGCGAGTGCACGCGCAGAGTATAAGCGAAACGCCCCGCCCACCCAGCGGCACGGCAGCCAATCACCACCTAGGACCGCCGGCCAATAGGAGTTGAGTGGGCGTTCCGAGGAGAGAGGGCTCGTACCTGGTCAGCCAATAGCGCTGTACCCAGGCTCAGGAATGCGGTGTCTGGTGAGTGAATTGTCATCACCAGTCTTGTCAAACCGAGGGCAGTATCAATACAGACAGTGTCGCTTAGGTTATAGTAATGTTGATTATGTTAAAAAGACACCAACCTGTGTACTGTCCTATATTCCATGTTTCATCTACTCGGAATGTCTCTATCTGTGACCACACTGAGGGGCCCGCCATGTTCCAGAAGATCCTCCCCCTAGGCCCCTCCCCTAGGTTGCTTTATGTTTCTGAAGCTCCTCCCAGGTCTGCGTCTTGTTCCTTAAGCTCCTCCCCCTGGTCCCCGCCATGTTTCTGGAGCCCGATGCGCTACGTCACCCTCCTGTCACGCACGTCACCCAGGCCACGCCTCTCCAGAGAGGTAAAATTTGAAGCAAATGTTGGCGCGCTGGTCACATGACAATGTCGAGCCACGCCTTGTCCCCGGCGCCGCCTGATGACGTCAGACGTTCTCCCTCCCGACTCATTGTGGAAGATGGCGGCCGCGGAGTGAGCGCGTTTTCTGTGCACGGCGAGTCCGGCAGCAGCATGAAGCGGCAGAGCGAGCGGAGAGACTCCAGCCCCGGCCGTGCCAAGCGAGCCCGGGAGCGGAGGGAGGAGGCCGGCAGCGGCCACCACAAGAGCTCCGGCAGGCGGGAGAGGCCCAACCAGGCCGGGGCCTCCTCCTCGTCCTCCTCCCGGCGGCCCCGCGACAACCCCCCGCCGCGGCCGCTGCTCCTCCCCAGCCAGGCGGACGTGCCCGAGTACAAGACGCTGCTGATCAGTAACCTGGGCTCGGCGCTGCCGGAGCCGCTGCTGGAGGACTGGCTCTTCCGCCACTTCCAGCGCTTCGGGGAGATCAGCGTCAAACTGTCGCACACCCCGGACCTGGGCCGCGTGGCCTACATCAACTTCCGGCGGCCGGCGGAGGCTCGTCAGGCCCGGCACGCCAAGCTGCGGCCCCTGCTGTATGACCGCCCCCTGGTGGTGGAGCCCGTGTTCACCCAGCAGCCCAGCCGCCCCCTGCCCCTGAGCAGCGCCGCCCTGCCGGTGCCCCGCCACCTACTGCTGCCCCCGGCCCTGGGCACCTCCAGCAGCAGCAGCAGCACGGCCGCCGAGGCCTACTACCAGAGCCTGTATGAGGAGCGGGCCCGGGGGGCTGACGACACCGAGCAGCTGGCCCCCGAGGACGACCACCGAGCCACACGCAACCTGTTCATCGGGAACCTGGACCACAACGTGTCCGAGGCCGACCTCCGCAGAGCCTTCGACAAGTACGGCCCCATCGAGGAGGTGGTGATCAAGCGTCCGGCCCGGGGGCTGGGGGCCGCCTACGCCTTCCTCAAGTTCCAGAACCTGGACATGGCCCACCGGGCAAAGCTGGCCATGAGCGGCCGCCTGCTGGGCCGCAACGCCATGAAGATCGGCTACGGCAAAGCCAACCCCAGCACCCGGCTCTGGGTGGGGGGGCTGGGCCCCAACACGTCCCTGGCCGCCCTGGCCCGTGAGTTTGACCGCTTCGGCAGTATCCGCACCGTGGACTATGTGAAGGGCGACAGTTTTGCTTACATCCAGTACGAGAGCCTGGACGCTGCCCAGGCCGCCTGCACCCAGATGAGGGGCTTCCAGCTCGGGGACCGCCGGCTGCGCGTGGACTTTGCAAAAGTGACCCCCGAAGAAGCAGCAGCGGCCGTGGCGGCCTCCCGCTACACTCCCATCCAGCCCACGCCCTACCCACTGCCCCTCTCCTATGAACTGCTACAGTCCGAGGCCTACAGCCGTCACCGGGCAGCACTGGAGCCCGACCTTCGGGTCAGAGACCGCACTCCCCCGCACCTCCTCTACTCTGACCGAGAGAGGCCCTTCGTGGAGGCGGGCTGGCTGAACTCTGAGCGGCGCAGTGTGGGGCAGGGGGCGCGCAGCCGCAGCGGAGACCGAGGTGGGGGAGGAAGCAGCAGCTCCAAGAGCCGAGAGGAGAGGCGGCGACGGCGCAGCTTGTCCGGTGACAGAGGCAGGAGCAGGGTGGAGCGCAGCCCAGACCGTCCCCGGAGGGACCTGTCCGACCGAGAACCCAGCACCCCTCCATCACCACCCCATAACCACCGTACCCCAGCACAGGACAAGCCCCGTCCCCCCACTCCGGAGCCACCCCAACCTAGGAGGAACCACCACCCCAGGCCCCCGGAGCCCCCTGCGGAGAGACCGTCCTCACCAGTGGCAGAGAAGGGACGGACGCTGCCGCCGGTCTGGTGCGGTCACCTGGTGCTGAAGAACAGCTGTTTTCCTACTTATCTTCACTTCTTGGAAGGTGACCGTGACGTGCCCGCTGCCCTCCTCAGAGACCGCTCAGCCCCCGGAGCAGGCAGCCTGGCACAGCTCAAAATTGCTCAGAGACTCCGACTAGACCAGCCCAAACTGGAGGAGGTGACCCGCCGGGTGAGGCAGAGCGCCACAGGAGGCTATGCTGTGCTTGTCGCCATCCAGGCCCCTCAGAATGAAGGGGTGCTCCCCGGGGAAGCCGGATTACAGCGCCGCCTGCTCAGGAATTTGGTCTCCTACCTGAAACAGAAGCAGGCGGCGGGGGTCATCAGCCTCCCTGTGGGGGCGAGCGGTAAGGGCAGGGACCCCAGCGGCATGCTCTACGCCTTCCCCCCCTGTGACTTCCACCAGCTGTACCAGCAGAGCGCCCAGCGAGTGGTGGGCAAACTAGAGGAGAACATGATAATTGTGCTGGTCAAAGACAATGCCTGAGCCGCTGCCCCCACGGGTCCCCCCCAAAGTAACAAGGTTCACGGCTGCTGCATTAACCCTGAGAATGCCGGGGGCGCCATCAGGTCCTTCCAGCACTTGCAGGGTTAAGCAGGATATGCGGGTGGTGGGCAGCGCAGACGACAGGTCTATGTTTTATATGAACTGAAGTCTCCAGTCGTTGCTGCTGGACAGATGATGATGATGATGATTATTTTTGTCTTTTATTCCTGTTCCTTTGCCCCCGTCTGGTCTCTGCTCCTCGGATCCTCCCCGGGGCCCCTCACTGGTTCTTATGTTTTCAGGTTTGGGGGAGGGGGGCAGTGTATATTATTAGTTTTTTGGGGTTCTCATGTTTTTAGGTTTGTGTGTTCTGGAGTCTTGGGTAGTGGGGGTCCCTGAGTGCCTTATTGTCTATGTGACGCGGATGTGTGTGGGGGAGGGGAGTGGACACCCCCTGGGCTCTTATTAGCTGTGCGTTACCTCCCTGTTTATAACAATAGAAGCCCCCGGGGATCGCTGGCGCTCGTTATCTACTAATGAGACTTGGTAAGGTCTCGCTCTGAGACGCCCGGGTACCTGTAGCTACAATCACTATTAACCCTATCACTGCCAGGCGCTGTAGATCCCCGGCCCGTCACTCCTGTCCCCATCAGTCCACGGGTGTTTGAGGCTTATTGGTGGCGTCCTGTGTTACATCGATGCGGCCACGTGTATAGGAGGTGACCGGGTTTTGGGGTCTCGGAGCGGAGTCGTCTTTGTATTTGGGGCGTCGGGTGATAACTGATCCAGAATAAGTCATGCAACTCCGGGTCCAGTATCGCCAGCAGAGGCGGAGCGCTGCACGGGTTATGTAGAGGCCTCGTTCTCTGTGTTGTCACCCCCCGGCCCTGGTCGGCTGCTGGTCACTATTACTGCAGGGGAAGGGGCTGGGCACTGGGGTCTCCAGCATACGGGGAGGTAAAGGGGGTGCCCAATCACAGCCCCACGTGTGAATTCCATAGTAGTTTCTCTTTCTGTGGGATTGATTAGTCACGTCTGAGCCCTGTCTAGTGTTGTGTATAGATGTAGAGCAGACATGACCAATCAATCACAGATGAGCTGCCCTGGTCCTGGGGGACCCCCGTAGATGATGTACTATTGTATCTGCAGTACTGCACGTCCCCGGACTCCTCTTGGCTTTCTGGGTCTTGTAGTGCTGCAGACGCTGATATCGGGTCACGATGGGTTTTGTTTTTTCTTGGACGGATCTTGAATGTGATTAGTAAATCTCCCAGAAAGGACGAGTTTCATGTGTGTTCATTTCAGCGATGTCTCCATGGGGGCAGGAGGGGTCCTGGCGGGGAGGGGGCAGGTTGTAGATGAGTCCCCATATTCATGGCCTTTGACCTTCATTGTTGCCCATGTCATGTGACCCTGCTCTTTTAGGGGGCTCCATGTTGGGGGTTTGCATCCTTTCTATCTCCTATAGTGAAGTGACAGGACGCAGACCCCTGACACAGTGACGGCCTCTTCCGGGGGTCCTTTATGTCATGTGAACCCCCCAGAGATGTGTGTGGGGGGTCAGGGGCAGAGCATTAGTTACCATTGCGCCCCCCATGTTGTGCGGACCCCCTGTAGCTTTGCACACCCCCCTCTTGTGTTGATTTGCACCCCGGAGCAGTGCTGTGGAAGCGCCGGCCTGTATGTACTGAGCACTTACCGGTGTAGAGCAGACGCCTCCCGTATATTAAATGCTCCTCCTCCATCCCGTGTGTTGTGCGTTCATCCTGCGCCGGACGCGGTCATGTGACCCGCTCATCGCCAGGCACTATAGCCTCATGGCCGCTGCTGTGTGTCAGGAATCCCTTTAATGACTCTCTTCCTCACTGTCAGGATCTCTGCTTGCTGTCAGAGAAAGGGAACATCCAGAAGCTGGAATCTCATCATAACCTGGAATGCTCCTCACAGCTGAGGGTTTGCTACAATGTTATCATTCTATATAATCCGCTGTTAGCTGATATGTTCTATTGGTCTGGCAGTTCGCTCTGTGAGAGGAGGAGAACAATTCTGTTCACTGACAACAAGCGCAGATCTTGGTGTGTTTTTTTTTTTTTGTTTGTTTTATGGCTTTTTTTCCCCCCTTTTGATTCTGGGAACCATAGTTTTTTGTATTTATTTCAATTAGTTTATGGGTGTGGTGTAAAGCAGGCGGAGTCACCCTTTACATGGGCGGGACCCTCCTCGCACACAGCAGATTGTCCATCCATTAGTCAGGTCTGGACGGCATCCAGTGATCTGTAGACACTACACAAGCTGCAGAGCAGACAAGACCAATCACACCCAGAGCTGAGGGCACAAGTCAGCTGAGCGCAGCTCTGGATGTGATTGCAGTATGAACAGGGGCGAAGCCGTAGTCGTTTAGTGTGCGCTGGAGATTCAGGATTATTAACCCCTGGCTGCTCTCTAGTACCGGGCACCACCTCAGGTCATGTCTAGTGGTGCAGCTCAGCTTCTCAATAGTAAAGGAGCTGACGTGCAATACCACACCCGGCCTGGGAGCAGGGGCGGCGCTGTTCTGAGATGTGATATATGTATTGTAGATGTTATATAAGGTGCTCTGTGCTGCATCCATGTGTCTGTGCATAAGCTGCCTCATCAGACTACACAGGATACGAGTGCGGTCTGTAACCATAGAGACGCATAGCTCTGCACTACAGCTGGATGCACAGATCCTTGTGAAATTGGTAATAATTCCCTGCAGCTATAAAGAATCTGCATAACAGGACAGCGCCCCCCTTCGCCCACAGGCGGTGCGTGGTATGGGAGGTCAGACCCATTTACTTCAAGCTGTGACACTACAACTCTCATCATGCACTGATTCAGCCTCCACAGATGTGAGTGGAACATGCAGGGAGTGGCTGATCCCTGCTCAATGGTCTTGTACATAATTAATGGGGTGCGGAGCATGAATTGTATGTGAAGCCCCTGCACCAGGCGGAAGCATTCATTATAGGAATGAACCAATAGGTACGCTGCCAGGTAATGCACCCCCTACTACTGCCCAGTGGTATCTTCTAGTAAGAAGCCGTCGGTGTTCTGGAACATACCACTGGCTGCAGGGGAGGGGGAGACACTACATCAGAGCTGATCCTTTGTTACACTGTGTACGTATTTTATTATTTGATTATTGGCTAATTTTGGAAAATGATAGAACGACTGAATCCAAGAAAGCCGAGTGACGGAGGGGCATCAGGGCCGCCTCGGGCTCATCCGTCACTGCATCGGATTATTTCCATACTCGGCATCTGGTTTGCATGATTGCAAGAAGATTCACCTGAGCGGGGAGCGCGGTTATCCAAGACGCCATCAGGGAGGCGCCATCTATGTGATGGATGCAAATGTCAGGAGAAATCTGCACATAGGTCAAATATCAGAGACGGAAGGAAGGGAAATCACCAGAAATATAGAAAGGTGTCAGGACACACAGGACATGGCAGCTCGCTGTGTATGGGGGTGTAGTCACAGAGGGGTCAGAGCACCCATGCTGACCCCTGCTGGCTATGATAGAAAGGTGTCAGGACACACAGGACATGGCAGCTCGCTGTGTATGGGGGGTGCAGTCACAGAGGGGTCAGAGCACCCATGCTGACCCCTGACCACTGCTGGCTATGATAGAAAGGTGTCAGGACACACAGGACATGGCAGCTCTCTGTGTATGGGGGGTGCAGTCACAGAGGGGTCAGAGCGCCCATGCTGAACCCTGACCACTGCTGGCTATGATAGAAAGGTGTCAGGACACAGGACATGGCAGCTCGCTGTGTATGGGGGGTGTAGTCACAGAGGGGTCAGAGCTCCCATGCTGACCCCTGAACACTGCTGGCTATGATAGAAAGGTGTCAGGACACACAGGACATGGCAGCTCGCTGTGTATGGGGGATGTAGTCACAGAGAGGTCAGAGCGCCCATGCTGACCCCTGACCACTGCTGGCTATGATAGAAAGGTGTCAGGACACAGGACATGACAGCTCGCTGTGTATGGGGGGTGTATCATGGAGGTGCCATACGGAAAAAGTCAGTAATTGTGGGCAACATGAGTCCGTATAGAGTGCAGAAAGAAAGAACGGAGGAAGGAACAAGGTGCTGTGATTATAGACCTGAAAGGCAAGGGTCAGAGGTAACTGTAACTCTCCCTGTTAATGCCCTAGAAGGCAAGGGTCAGAGGTAACTGTAACTCTCCCTGTTAATGCCCTAGATGAAGGTCTAGAACACCCTGTTGGCCTAACCTCGGGGTTGTGGCCCTAATCGACCACGAGCCCCGACCGGAACCTTACCCTAGATAACTAGCCCTGTCAATGGACCTAGTCTAGAGGTAACGTCCCAGTCAGTTGTACGTCTATAAAGACGAAAAGGGCAAAGAGTGTGTCATAAGGGTAATTGCGCAGCCAAATCCCAATTACGCAGCCAAATCCCGACAGGGCCTGTTTCACCCTTTTGGGCTCATCAGGGGATAATGCGGTCCGCGTGGGAAAAGAAACCCTTGCACTACACTGCTAGATAATAAGTGCTGGGGTGATGAAGATCTCCCTTGTTCACTAGGAGTAGTGTATAGGAATAGCAATAATTATCCTGAAGGAGATAGCCGGTTAAGAGATGTGATGCTGCGGGGGTGCCAATGCGCACAACCCCGTTCACAACGGGTGACCAGTGGTCATGTTGCCCACAATTACTGACTTTTTCCGTATGGCACCTCCATGAGCGTGAGGGGCGGTACGATCACTAAATGGTGCGTGTATATCTGAGGCGCACGCCGCACTTATCAGTACCCACTGGTCACCCGTTGTGAATGGGGTTGTGCGCATTTGCACCCCCGCAGCATCACATCTCTTAACCGGCTATCTCCTTCAGGTAAGACAGTCAATTAGTGGGATCAATACACAGATGCCCCGGTCCTCCTGAGGGTTATTATGCTGCAACTTCACCAACCCATCTTTTTCCTCACTAGGATATTTACTAGGACAATTATTGCTATTCCTATACACTACTCCTAGTGAACAAGGGAGATCTTCATCACCCTAGCACTAATTATCTAGCAGTGTAGTGCAAGGTAAGAGTACATTACCTATACCACATTATGGTCTGTTGTCTATAGGTCACAAACACCTTAGAGTTTGTAGTAGTCACACTCTGTGTCAAAATATTTTGTTTGGTTTTCTCCAATAGGGTTTCTTTTCCCACGCGGACCGCATTATCCCCTGATGAGCCCAAAAGGGTGAAACAGGCCCTGTCGGGATTTGGCTGCGCAATTACCCTTGAATGCAAACACCCTAGTGTTTATGACACACTCTTTGCTTTTTTCGTCTTTATAGACGTACAACTGACTGGGACGTTACCTCTAGACTAGGTCCATTGACAGGGCTAGTTATCTAGGGTAAGGTTCCGGTCGGGGCTCGTGGTCGATTAGGGCCACAACCCCGAGGTTAGGTCAACAGGGTGTTCTAGACCTTCATCTAGGGCAGCTTCCTGGAATGAGTTTAATACACCAGCTGAATAGATCTTAATTATCCGCTTCTTGACGCCCGGGGATACCCTGGATCAGACTCTCAGAATCATAATCTACATAGAGCATAAGAACCAATAGGAACAGCTCTACTTACCCCACATACCAGCTCAGCCACCGGAGACACTTACCCACATACCAACCGCCCTCCGCGCACCCATAATCAGACTGATAGGACATTCGATGAGGATCACAACAGGTTCGCCAGTTCTCTCAAAATTCTGTCATACTATAAAATGGATCCAGATGTTCGGAGTTCTACATGACTACCCCATCAATTCATTAAAAGGACGTAATCTAAAGACGGACTGTCCACAGCCTTTTACTAGACCGGAACCCACTAGGACTTGGTTCGATCAGAATCATTAAGGCTTGCATCGGTGCAGGTGGTTGCTATTGCATGTAAGTAATACAGAGCTGTCAAAATCTTCCATTGCTCGGTTACCAGACAAAACTACTAATTCCAACACTTCATTAATTGCAAACTAAGGCATTATTTACTAGCCACCTGTGATGTGGTTCATACAAATGTTGGGCACAGACATACCGTAATTTCGACGGAGAATAGGGAGCACTTTAGGGGACATCAGACACACACCGTGACAACCCCTTGCCAGACACATACAAGAAAACAATAGAGGCAGTAACCAATAAATTAACCTTTGTGGGTATCGACCTTGTTAAACCCCCAGATAGAGGAGGAACGGACCGATTTTTGAGGCAAAAAGAGTCCGCAATGGATTTTGACTCAAGACAGAGTCCCCACTAGGCTCAATGACACAGAGTTTTGCCTGTTTTCTATGATGTGTTTACTACTTTGTAACTGACTGCCTCAATTTGTTTCTTTTTGTTATACTATCATTTATTCTATATGACTGTCTATAGTTGGCTCGGGCCTCTTCACTGGCCTCTGTATTCCGCTTGGATACTCAGGGCCATATTTAACCTCCAATCTACTTATAACAGGGACTTTTGCATAATGTAACTACAATGCACGGTCTCCGTTTGTCTTTTATTACCTATCCCCCATAACTATTTATGGGTTCTCTAAGCGCACTAAGTAACTTCTATTTTTCTTACCAAGTACTGCTTTGTCTACCAGTACCTTGCTCCAGAGGCGTCCTTCTATGTTCCGGTGGGGGCATTCTTTGCCCTCTCCGTTTTGACCTCGGCGAGCGTCTCTGCGCATGCTCCACCTCCTGCCTTGGAGGTTCGCTCGGGCATCGTCGTCTGACAATGCGCAGCTGGAACTTCGGGCGGGCATGGTGGTGGGCACTTTCCCCCTGCCCTCTCCCCATTTTTCCGCATGCGCACACAGCGCCGCTCGCGGCCAACGTCTCGCACCAAGAGAGTGGCGTGCAGACGAGCCCCTAACGGTGAGGCGCGTTACTATCATTAAAGGGTGCTGTATAATTGTTGATAGAGGGATGGCTGGTTTCCTCAAAACGGGAATCGATACATCCCAGTGGCTATCAGAGGCTAGTGAAGTGTTTTCGGACAAAGAACTCTCCCTAAAGAAATATACACCTACAGTGAAGGGAGCATTTAAAGAACTACACCAAGTATATAGAGACCAGATTAGTTCCTGGTGGGAAGTTCAGGCACTTGAAAACTACATTAAACATAATATAGTACCACGAGGTCTGAGAATCCCCCTTACACCAGCCACTAGATATCAGGGACCCGGTTTCTGCACTAAGTGGGAAAAGGAAGTCACAGTCTGTTCTATCCGACTCATGCGTTTTCTTCTACAAGAAGAGAAAACCAGACTGGACTCCCTAACCAAAAAATTACAGGAACATATAGACATTGCCGACAAATTTTCTACAGACCCTGAATTCCAGACCTTGGAAAAACAATTACAGTCTAATCTTGAACGTTTTCAGTTTCATCTTAAAGAAAGGAAGCACAAGCAGTTCAACAGAGATCTGTGTGACTTCAGGGACAATAAAGCCTATTCCTGCATTAATACGAAACTGACCCCCAACGAGACGGACTTTGGCACAGATACTGATACCGACACAGACGGATCCACAAATAATCAGAGCGGTAGAAATAGGGGCAGGGGTAAACGTAATAGAGGCAGAGGAAGAGGTAGTTCCAACTATAATCAAAGAGATTTCTTTCCAGGTGACAACACAACATGCAATACACCAGCAGGCATCAGCAGGGGTGGTCACATAGGAGCTCCCTCCACTTTTGCTCCAACAACCATCCCTCCCTACGCCCCTTCATCATTACCCCCCTCTGCGTCCTCCTCCTCCTCATCAGCTTTTTTAACAGCAGGCCCTTTATACCCATTGAGGAACCGGAACCGCAGGGGAAGAAATTAGATACTTTAATCATAAACCTCTCTAACCGGTTCCTCACTAAAGTAGAAGCATCAGTTTTGAGTAAAGGGTTATCCTTTGTGCCAACGAGTAGATTTGACGATTTCAACTGGCATAAGGATATCCAGCTCTTCCTACGTAAATTGAGATGGCATAAATTCTTTAAAATTAAAGAAAGAAAAGATTGTCATGACCTAGGTGTCCCACAAGACCTTTTGGTCGACATACGACTACTTGAGAGTCTAGCCAGTTTACCAGCAGTTACTTCAGGTAAAGGCCCCTTCACAGACCTTAAATGTAAAAGTAGAAGCATTCCACCAGTAGGCGACATTTCATGCATTGATATCTTCTCTAAACTAGTGTTCAACGAACTTGATCAACTAACCACCGGGATTAGACACCCCAATTGCACAAGGGAAGAAATACAGGCCCTTATGACACTTGAAAGGGACACTACTATAACTATCAAATCCTCCGACAAAGGAGGTAACATAGTGATCATATCAACTGAACAATACCGCCAGATGTGTCTTGATCTACTGAAGGACACTGATAATTATGCCACTTTACCCAGCAATCCCACTCACATTTTCCTATTAGAACTCAAGAAAATACTGCAAACTGCCCTCACCAATGACCTCATAAGTAAAGATGAGTTCGATTTCCTTCTGCCTAAATATCCTAGAACAGCTACTTTTTATGGACTTCCAAAAATTCATAAAGGTTTAACCCCCTTAAAAGGCAGACCAATTGTGTCAGGTGTTGGATCTCTCTGTCAAAATGTAGGCATTTACATTGATAAAATTCTGGCTCCCTTTGTCGCTGCCCTTCCTTCTCATACTAAAGACACCACGGATCTTCTTAAAAGATTAGACGGGCTCTCTATTGGTCCTGATACTTACCTAGCGAGCATTGACGTTGAGTCACTTTACTCCTCTATTCCCCACCATCTAGGATTACAAGCTGTCCAATTCTACTTGAGTACTCGAGGTAACCAGTGCAGTGCACACAACAATTTGGTTCTCCAGTTACTGGAATTTTCTCTCACGCACAACTATTTTCTATTCGACGGGGTTGTGTACCACCAGCTCAGGGGCACGGCAATGGGGAGCTCATGTGCCCCCACCTATGCCAATCTGTTCCTGGGCTGGTGGGAACACTCCCTCGTCTTCTGTGAAGATCCTGCCCCCCGCCACATTGATATGGCGAGCCTTTGGGCTCGCTACATTGATGATATCTTTATCACGTGGGAAGGATCAGAGCGTCAATTCAACACCCTCTTAGAGGACCTCAACCTAAACTCCTTAGGACTCAGGTTTACACACGAGATACATCAATTCAGCATACCGTTTTTAGACATCCTGATTAAAAAGAAACACAACGGAGAGATAGAGACAACTCTCTATAGGAAACCTACCTCGACCAATTCCCTCCTACGATGGGAATCTTACCACCCACCAGCACTTAAGAGAGGTATACCCTATGGACAGTACCTTAGAATACGCCGTAACTGTTCGTCCCTAGAAGAGTTTAAACACAAAGCTAAAGATCTTAAACTCCGCTTCTTGGCCCGGGGATACCCTGAGCAGACTCTCAAATCAGCATACCAGAGAGCATTAAGAACCAATAGGACAGACCTACTTACCCCACATACCGACCCGCCCTCCGTACCCATAATCAGACTGATAGGTACATTCGATGAGGGATCACAACAGGTTCGCCAAGTTCTCTCAAAATTCTGGCACATACTTAAAATGGATCCAGATGTTTCGGAGGTTCTACATGACTACCCCACAATTA
Source organism: Engystomops pustulosus (assembly GCA_019512145.1). NCBI lineage: Eukaryota > Metazoa > Chordata > Amphibia > Anura > Leptodactylidae > Engystomops > Engystomops pustulosus. The sequence goes on from CM033643.1 coordinate 173,920,182, forward strand.
CATTTAGAAAAGGACGTAACCTAAGAGACAGACTTGTCCACAGCCATTTTACTAGACCAGAACCCACTAGGACTTGGTTACGATCGGACATTAAAGGCTGCTATCGGTGCAGTGGATGCATTGCATGTAAAGTAATACAGAGCTGCAAAATCTTCCATTGCTCGGTTACCAACAAAAACTACTGCATTCAACACTACATCAATTGCAAAACCAAAGGCGTTATCTACCTAGCCACCTGCGAGTGTGGTCTACAATATGTGGGCAAGACATATCGTGAATTTCGACGGAGAATAGGGGAGCATTTAGGTGACATTAGACACAACCGTGACAAACCCCTTGCCAGACACATACAAGAAAGACATAGAGGCAGTACCAATAAACTAACGTTTGTTGGTATCGACCTTGTTAAACCCCCAGACAGAGGAGGGGACTGGGACCGGATTTTGAGGCAAAAAGAGTCACAATGGATTTTTAGACTCAAGACAGAGTCCCCACTAGGACTCAATGAACAACAGAGTTTTGCCTGCTTTCTATGACGTTTTTTACACACCATATACCGCCTCTATTTTGTTCCTTTTGTTTATTTATTTATTTATTTTATCATATTATGACTGTCTATATTTGCCCTTTGCCCTTTCACTGGCCTCTGTATCCCACTTGGATATCATGGCCCTTAATTTAATCCCCACCCACTTGTGATAGGGATATGTGCAGAATTGCAACCTCTTAATGCACATGTCCTTTTGCCCATAACCATTTATGGGTCTTTAAGCGCACCTAAGTACATTGATTTATCTTTTTTACCAGGTACCTTGTCTCCAGAGGCGTTCTCTTTATGTCCGGTAGGGGCATTTTTTGCCCTTTCCGTTTTGACTTCGGCGAGCGCCTCTGCGCATGCGCCACTTGCTTGCCTCGGAGATTCCTCTGGGCATCGTTTTTAACATGCGCACTGGATCTTCGGGGCGGACACGGTGGGTGGGCGCTTCCCCTGCCCTCTCCACCTTTTTTGGCGCATGCGCACGCCGCGCCCGCTGCCGGCCACGCCTCTCCACCAATGAGGGTGGCGTTGCAGACTGGCGCCTAGCGTGAGGGGCGGTACTATCACTAAATTGGTGCGTGTATATCTGAGGCGCACGCCGCACTTGTCAGTACCCACTGGTCACCCGTTGTGAACGGGGTTGTGCGCATCTGCACCCCCGCAGCATCACATTTTTGAACCGGCTACTCCTTCAGGTAAGACAGTTATTTAGTGGGATCAATATACAGATGCCCCGGTCCTCCTGAGGGTTATTATGCTGCAGCTTCACCAACCCATCTTTTTCCTCACTAGGATATTTACTAGGACTATTATTACTATTCCTATACACTATTCCTAGTGAACAAGGGAGATCTGCATCACCCCAGCACTAATTATCCAGCAGTGTAGTGCAAGGTAAGATTTCATTACCTGCACCACATTGGGTTTTGTTGTCTATAGGTCACAAACACCTTAGAGTTTGTAGTAGTCACACTCTGTGTCAAAATATTTTGTTTGGTTTTCTCCAATAGGGTATTTTTTCCCACGCGGACCGCATTATCCCCTGATGAGCCCAAAAGGGTGAAACAGGCCCTGTCGGGGTTTGGCTGCGCAATTACCCTTATGACACACTCTTTGTTTTCTTCGTCTCTATAGACGTACAACTGACTGGGACGTTACCTCTAGATTAGGTCCATCGACAGGGCTAGTTATCTAGGGTAAGGTTCCGGTCGGGGCTCGTGGTCGATTAGGGCCACAGCCCCGAGGTTAGGCGAACAGGGTGTTCTAGACCTTCATCTAGGGCATCAACAGGGAGAGTTATAGTTACCTCTGACCCTTGCCTTCCAGGTCTATAATCACAGCACCTTGTTCCTTCCTCCGTTCTCACTATCTACACTCTATACGGACTCTTGTTGCCCACATTTATTGACTTTTTCCGTATGGCACCTCCATGAATGGATAACCGAATATTTGAGTGTAGATCCTTCTGTTTCGTTTACCAAGACGTACAGCCTACAGAGGTGAGCTTCCTTCTCTCTTGCATGACAAGTCTCATCAATAACTGTGAATCATTATAGAAGGCCACTTGGCTCACACTTGTTTATACTTTTTCTCCCTTTGTTTCATCTTTACAGATGGGCATCGTGCGTCCACATTACTTTTTTTGAAGCCAGTTTACTGTATGTTCACTTCAAAGTTTCCATTAAAAAACTATTATTAACCACTATTTGTATATATTTTTTGCATAAAACCATAGTGAGTTCAATCTTTTCTATCTAGTACATCTAGTTGAAAAACACTTTTGGATATTTTTGATGCAATATACAAAAAGCAGGCAGGTAATAGTGCAAATACAAAGATCAATACGGTTCATTGATAGTATCTAACAATGACCCAATCATGAACTTAGTGGAATGCATTGCACTAAATAGTCAGCGCGTCTATGTAATCTTTTAATGGTGGGGGGGCTGCTTATATTTATATAAAGCCCGACCCATCCCTAATGGGATTCATTTGAACAGTTCCTTCCCACACATTGAGTCCTTATGTACGCCTTGATGTAGAAATCCCCAGACACTCTGGTCTCCCTGAAACATCCGGCACGATAACCGAGACCCTGGGCGACTCGCACTCTATGGACAAGAGGTGTGGTGAGGTACAGTGGAGGGCCCGAAGAATTATTTGGACAGTGACACCAATTTCAAGCGTGGGCTTGCATTGGGCCACCATTGGATATGAAGCTGAAACCTCTAAGGACAGAATTTTTAAGTGCATGCTAGTACGTTTAATTTGAAATGGTGAACCCCACAATATTGCATAGAATAGTGAATTGACCATTTCTTACAAAACTGTCCACATTTTAGGGGCCTCCCACCCCGTCATTGGAAAAAAAAAAGAAGCCACAAAATAGAATTTTATTTCAAATTTTCTTGTGAATATTGGAAGGCAATCATGCCTAACGTCTGGAACCCATGGGACATCACCAAACGCTGGTTTTCCTCCTTCTTATGCTTTGCAGGCTTTAAGCCGACGCTTCAGGTCTTGCTGTTTGTGGGTCTTTCCGTCTTAGTCTGGTTTGAAGCAAGGAAATGTATGCCAATTGGGTTACGAGTTGGTGATGACTTGGCCATTCAGAATGTCTCCACTTTTACTCTGACTCCACTGGTAGCTTGGCCTGTAGTGTGGCGGGTTTGTCAATCTGTCTATCGACGCGGTCTGATCAACTTGCGCATGGCTGAAATCTGGGCTGAAAGTATCTCCCGGTTACACTTCAAGAATTCATCTGGCTACTCTGTCGATGTTATGTCATCATAAAAACAAGTGACCAGTCCTTTGAATGCCTATGCCCATGCCATCCCATTGCCTCCCAATGTTTTACAGAGGATGTGGTGTGCCTTCGATCATGTGCCGTTCCCTTTCTTCTTCCAAACTGTTGTTCTCCCATCATTCTGGTAAGGTTGTGATATTGTCTCCTATTGTACATTAGAATACTTTTCCAGAAACTGAGCTGGCTTCTTGAGGTGTTTTTGGCAAACTTTAACTCTGGCCGGTCTATTTTGGAATTGATGAATTGTTTGCATCTAGATGTGAACCTTGTATTTACTTCATGGAGTATGCTCTACTGTTGAATAGAGACAGATACAACTACTTCACTGAGGAGTTTTCTGGGACTTCAGTTGATGTTGTCTGAAAGGGTTCTTCTTACCAAAGAAAAGAAAGTATGCGTTGATCATCACCACTGTTGATCATCCGTGGACGCCCAGGCCTTTTGATTCCCATGCTACAGTCAATTCCTTTTTTCTCAGAATGCTACCCGAATGTGATTTGCCAATCCAGCAGTCTGCCATCTCTCTGAGGATTTTTTTTCGTAAGGATGTTACTGCTTCACCTCAATTGAGAGTTTCCTTTGACCGCATTGTGTCTGGTCACAGCAAAACAGGCTTCCAAATGCAAAACCACACACCTGGAATCAACCCCAAACCTTTTAACTATACTTTCATGATACAGGTTAACGAGGGAGACGCCTTAAGAGTAATTGCAGCCCTTAGAGTCCTTTGTCAATTCACTTTTGGTCCCTTGAAAAAGAGGAGGCTATGCATATTGTGATTCTAAACCCTTTCTCCGAGTTTGGATGTGGAAACTCCATATTGCCGTGGGAGTGTGCACTTTCCGCCCATATGATTATATAATTGTATTTCTGTATTTTTTGTAAACAGCTAAAATACAAAACCTGTGTCACTGTCCAATATTTCTGGCCCCCTAACGGTATTGATGTTACTGACCACATTATCTTGTTATTCTGGCCGGTATATTGCTACAAATATCTCCCAAATTAGGTAGGGGTGTATAAAATGCCAAATTCACTGGTATGTTATGGGAGTTAGTGAGGGCATGTAATCCAATTTTTGGCAAAAAAAACGCCAAAGGAACCTCCATCCTTCGGCTACATGGTGGCACAGTATGGCCGCCGTTTTGCTGCCGCCATTGCCTTCTATGGGGACAATGTGTGGCCATCTGAATGAGCCCTTAGGGTAAATTCACACAAACATATGTATGCTCTATCATTCCCGTGTACGATGTGGATTCAGTTGGACACACATGTGTGGGCAACATAACACCGCATTTGCCGTCTATGGAGACATATATCAGGCCGCAAATTTATGGAGTGAGGGGTGGTGAGTAGGGTATGTTAGTAGGGCAAGTTAGGGGGTTTGTTATTGTTTATTGAAATATGGAACTTTAAAATAAAAAAAGATCACAGGATTTAGCCCAAACTCTGTTCAAGGTTGACTTTCAGCGGCAGTACCACACTGTAAGGTTCTGTTACATTCTTATCTATATCTTACATATACAGTAGAACCCTTAACATTACTGACATGAAATGCATTGCTGACATATACAACTGTAATTGCATTATTTTAAGATATAGAAATGCATATACATAGGTTGCCACTCGGCTAGCAAATTGCAGTTGACACATTTCAAACATTTATAGAGAATAACTAGTACAATTAATAGACAGAATAGGACTGACTTGTTTTTGTATTATGGCAGGATAGTATTAGGAAGCTCGGAATACATCCAGCGATGTGTGATTATAACGAAACAGTGACTTAGAATCAGTTAAGGGGCTGTTCCATTTTTTAATAGAATTATTTGTCATGGAATTTTCCGTAATCTCTCTATGAAAAACTATATGAAGTGTGTTTTTTTTTATAGTATTACTATATCCTGTTGATAATACTTATATTCACTGTGTCATTCTGTAGAAATCACAGAGAGGCCTGAAACATGATGCCAAACGTATTGTCCTTCCATTGAAAGCTGCTATTTGACCAATGCCCCCCTGGAGATATGCCGCACATAGTTAGTACTTGATAACTTTGAGCAAAGCGGCTTTAATCTCAAATGATGAGGAACATTCCAATGCGGATGGTTCAAAGCTTGCTGACGGATTCTCTCTCTTGTTCATGAATAAATAGTGAATCAGCCTTTGGTATTGAAGAGGAAGAGCGGATGTAAGGGAAGCAGAGGTGCATTACAATAGTGCATTTTGACTACTGGCGTGTTATAAATTGTCAATTTCATATAACAATGACAGGGCGAGTTAGATCCCTAGATGCACAAAATTGATACTAACACTAATGTTAATTATACCATGCCATACATTCCTGCCTGTGCCAAGGGTTTCTTCCAAAGCTACAGTATATGCTCTGGAGCAGCTAATAGAAGTAGAAACTATTTTGCTTCGGTTTATGCTATTTCTTTTTAACAATACAAAAAAAATCTAGTGTGAAGAGTTTGATCACAATAACCCCTCTTCTCCCTCCATTCAGTAGGAGGTAGTTTTACAGAGAATTTATATGAAGAAGAGAAAAGGTTTCGTTGGAGTAATTTAAAACCAAAATTTCTTGTAAATCCAACCACATTTATAAATATGTGCGTACAAGGATGCATCCTTATTTTACAAAAGGTAATATTTTGAAGAAGTACACATTATTAATAAAGTCATCTATCATGTGTAAAAATTGTAAATAATCTAGCACTACGACATCTAATCTGAAGGCAAAAAAGGCAATCTAGACTAGAGATGATGCCCCACCCCCCAACGCGGAAACATACTCGTCGAGTGATGCCGTTTCGAGATTAGCGTATCGAAACTGAGTTTGCGGACAATACTTCGCCCGCTCGAGAAAGGGCAGATCCCGCCGTTTTTTTGTGGCGCCGAAACAGAGCCAATCACAAGCCAGGAGACTCTGCACTCCACCAGGCATGAGGTGGTACCTTAACGCGGATTAGCGTGGTTGGCTGGCCAGATAGGTGACCTGGGATATTTTTTTAGACTAGCCGATGCCCGCGCTGCTCGGATCATTATGTGTCGTGGATCGATGTGAGCTAGGGAAGAGCTGCTGCGATGGTCAGGTGTTAGCCAGGTTAGGTGATAGTAAATTTACTGTTAGGCGAAGGAGTGAGGAGTCACAGAGAACCCACAGGCCCTTCTTGGGCTTACAATAACCGTTACTATTTTTTTTTGTTTGCTTTGCTTGTGGCTGGTGGCTGGCACAGTAGTGCGCTAGTACCTAGTGAGGATTTGCGGGGGGACTTGCACAGTTGTGTTTAGCTCTTAGTACCACAACATATCCCCCTCAAACACGCAAAGTTGGGAACATACTTTAGGGGTTTGATGTGATTCAATTAGGGCACAGTTGACCATTTCATTTTATTTACTTTATTTTTTCATTAAACTCAGCGCTCATCTCATCAGTGGGTGCTTCAACTTGGTAGAAATAGCCCAAAGGAGAAATCCAAACGGTCTTACTTACGCTACAATAGCGTTATAATATTGTATGTCTGGGGATTGCTGGGGCTGTCCTGGCTGCAGTCATATACTAGCCAATTGTGAGGAATTTGGACTCGTGCGGACTTGCGACCGCCTGTGTCGAGCGCTTAGTGACGCAATATCCATCGCAAAGACCGAAGTGGGATAATTTTATAGGAGGTTTGATTGAAATAGCACAGTATGCCATTTACTTTTTATTTTACGTTTATTTTATAACTCAGCGTCATATCATCGGGCATAGCAGTGTGCGTCATAGTTGGCTAGAAAATAGCCATAGCAATAGGATAGCATCGTTTGGTTTTTTTAAAAACTAAAAAAACACAAAAAAAAAAAAAAACACCAAAAAAAGGGAAAGAATAAAAAAAATTAATTAAAGTTATAATTCATTTTCAAAATGTTTAACACGAGGGCTAGGGGTAGAGGACGAGGGCCGGGGACGTGGGGGTTCCAACTACTGCAGGGGTCAGAGGACGCTTAGGTCCTGGGCGGGGTGCGGTGTGAGACACCCCTGCTGATGACGGGAAGCAGGGGAATGCCGCCAGAGCTAAACTCCCTAGGTTCATGTCGTGAAGTTAATGGGACTTGTGGGTTAGAGCACTGTTGAGGCAACAGACAGAACAGTTGACGAACAGGTGATTGTCGTGGAATTGCCGACAACTGCTTCGAGCATTGTCACCAGTGTCTTCACGCAGTCCACCCCATTCACCGAATCGCACTCCTCCGCTCCTGCACATCAGCCTCCTCCCCCTCCAGTTCTGCCCCCTCCCAGAAAATTTGCGCATTTGAACCGGCACTCTGAGGAGTGTTTCTGGACCCTTCCCACAGTCACAACCACTTGTCGGTTTTGCCTGCTGAGCAATTTTCCCGATGCCCAGATTTCCAGTCGCCGTCTGTGGGTGATGTATGACCTCTTGTAGTAGTGGAAGAAGTGTCGTAAAGAGGTGTCCGACGATGAGGAGCACGGTTGTCAGACCGAATGGGTGACGTTTTGTCAGGGAGAAGTCGAGGGGGGAGCAGACTGGAGGATCGATGATGTGAGTGTGACAGACACAAGCTTGGTTTGAGACCGGGTGCACACCGTTCTTGAGACGGAGGATAGTCTATGAGACATAACAGGTGGAAAGAGGCAGTGGTGGGGCCAGACGAGAGCAGGGCACCAGAGCAGGGCATAGCGCCAAATGTGTCACTAGTGATACTCCCGTGGCGAGGTGCTACCCGCGGCGAGGGCTATATTTTCAGAAAGTCTGGAGGTTCTTTAAGAAACACGGTATGACCGACGGACGTGGTGTGCAACCTTGCCAACCAGGATCAAGCAGGGTTCCTCCACCCTACTAGCTTAACTACACCAGTATGCGCAGGCCTATAATGCTAAACACCCGAATCAGTGGCACCACAGCCGTTCACCTACGGCCGTTCACAACCACTGCTCCTTTCCCTGTGTCAGCTGATAGTCACCCCCTGCCCAGTACCCTGGCAACAAAAACCCATCGTCCTCTCCAACGATCCTCACAGCATCCACCAGCGTTCAGCTCTCCAACCCCGAAGCTGGAGGGGAGAAGAGACAAATATAGTGCAACCCACCCGCACGCCCCCAGCCGCTTAATGCCACTATCCAGATGCTTTAGCCTGGAGTATGCTGCCCTATAGGCTAGTAGAGACCGAGGCCTTTGCAAACCTCTCAGGCGGCGCCGCCCGCTCGGTATTCGGTCCCCAGCCGCCCATACTTTTCCCATGTGCTGCCTCCGCCCTGCACACTAGGCACTGCGGACAAACATCATCCGTCCTACACGCACGTTTCTGACAAGTCCACCTGACACGGACACGTGGACGAGTGCTGCCGGCAGGGCCCACTATATACGCGACGGCACATTGGGTTAACTTGGTGGAGGCTTGGGACCGAGTCTGCCCGGGGTCATATATGCCTCGTCCGAGGATTGCGGGGGCCTACCTCGGTCCAGTGTTCTCAGGCCTACTATGCCTCCTCCTCCTCCCACCTCCCTCACCTCCTCCTCCGAACTACAATCCGTGTGGCATGGCGCCATCAGTGCTAGCTCTAGGCCAGCAATCAGGCCGTTCGCTAAGCGACAGCAGGCGGTGATGCTCAAACTGCTCTGGAGCCTAGGCATAAAGGCCACACGCCCGAAACTATTACAGGGCATCACGGGCCGCAGACTGATTGTGGATGGACACCGCTGAACCTTGAAGCCAGGCATGGTTTTTTTGTGGGTGACAACGGCCCCCCCCGTAACCTGGTGGCGCTCCTCTGCAACTCGGCAGACTGACAAATGGCCATGGCCTTGGCCCATGTGTTCAAACTGTAGTTCAGCGATTTCCTCAGACATCCCCAATCTGTCAGATTTGCTCACGAAGGGCACCGCATCTGTGCGCATTTTCCAGGAAGTCCCAGCACAGAGCGCCACCTCACGGGCAGCGCAGCGCGCCTCCAACTGCCCGCTCCACCGACTGTGGCGAAGTGCCCACGAGGTGGATGGAATTCAACATAACCATGTTATCAAAGTTTACCAGCACAGCGCAGAGCGATTGTAGACTGCCAGATGTAACTTCCACCAGAACTGGAGTCAGGTCAGGCGCAGTCAGCTTCCTCAAGTACATACAATGAGGCGTGGACGTTGGTGTCTGATATCTGTCAGGGGCTGCTGGTAACTTTGAGGAGTCAACAACAGATGGTCAGTGCGATGCCGCCATCATCAGCCTCACCATTTCCCGCTGCTGGCCGGTTTTGAAAAACTCTCTGATCAGCATAAGTCGGAAGCTTGCGCTTGTCACAAGAGGACGGGGAGGAGAAGATTCCATTGTTGATAGCCAAAGCACCTCAGGTCTGTTCTCAGCGCAATAGGAGAGAGGTGGAGGAGGATGAGGAGGAAGGGGAGAAGTTGGCGAGACACAGGGGAGCATTGTAGACCTTCATGTCAGCGTGTATGGGTAGAAGAAGAGGAGTTGGAGGAGTTGGAGGGGGGAGGAGGAGGAGGACGAGGACAGTCAGGCCAGTGAGGGGGTGAATTCTTGCCCTGTTGGGGACTCTGGCGCATATAGCGATTTCATGCAGGCTGGCCCTATCCCGTGACCCTAGCTTCAAAGAATTTATTAGCACCGATTACTGGTGTAATTCACTCTCTGGGAACCCACGGTATACAAAGCAAACTCTTTCCAATCTCATCCGGAGAGAGGGAAAAGAGAAAAGAGTGTGAGAATGCCTGAATTACCAGCAGGACCTGGTGCACAAGCGGAAACCGTATTTCCCTCTGCAGCGCTAGCGGCAGATGCAGAGTCAAAGACGTGCGTAGTTTCTGCGGGAACAAGTAGCACGAGGGAGGAGTAGGGCGAACAGCAGCCTGTCCAGCATGGCAGAAGGAGTACGCTTACAAGGCTTTGCCAGCTTTATGTCACCCCAGCAAGACACGCACCTGCCCCAGTCTCGGCAGAGTAGGGTGAGTCTTTAAAGAAAGATGGTGAGGGAGTACGTAGGACCATACCATCGTCCTAAAATGATAACACACAGCTCCTACAACTATGGGTTTCAAACTGGACATGTGGCACGAACTGGCGCTCTGTACGCCTTGGAGGTCTTGGCTGGCCTGCCGCTAGCGTTTTCGAGGGGTTTCAGTGCAGCAGATGGTGGCCATCATCCCCGAAAGCGTACACGCCTGTAGAACTGACAACGCTGACAGGATGACGCTTATTAAGATTTGAATAAAGCCTGGATTCTCATAATTCCAATCTCCACCAGTGAGGAAGCTCAACTGATAATTTATGCACTCTAGGGCATTAACAGGGAGAGTTACAGTTACCTCTGACCCTTGCCTTACAGGTCTATAATCACAGCACCTTGTTCCTTCCTCCGTTCTTTCTTTCTACAGTCTATACGGACTCATGTTGCTCACAATTACTGACTTTTTCCGTATGGCACCTCCATGAATGGATAACCGAATACCTGAGTGTAGATCCTTTGTTTCGTTTACCAAGACGTACAGCCTACAGAGGTGAGCTTCCTTCTCTCTTGCATGACAAGTTGCATCAATAACTGTGAACCATTATAGAAGGCCACTTGGCTCACACTTGTTATACTCTTTCTCCCTTTGTTTCATCTTTGCAGATGGGCATCGTGCGTCCACATTACCATTTTTGAAGCCAGTTTACTGTATGTTTACTTTCAAACGATTCCAGTAAAAGCTATTATTTAACCACTATTTGTATTTTTTTTGCATAAACCATAGTGAGTTCAATCTTTTCCTTCTAGTACATCTAGTTGAAACACTTTTTGGATATTTAACAGTTTACAGGGGGAATACTGTTGTATGGAATGTGTGAATCTGGAAGCCCATATTCTGGATCAAAATGAGCAAGTATCAAGGTTGCAGGCAATTGACAACAAGGAGCGAATTTTGCTGCTCCTGGAGCACAAACTCACGGGGGAAGATGGGTGTGGGGATGGTAACATAGAGGTTATGGGTGAGGGGACAGCTAGTTGGGTAACATGTAGAAGGCAGGGTAGAGGGAAGAGTTGCCAGGGAGTCTAGTCCTGATCTGGTGCACCCCAATAAGACGAGCGGGATATCAGCTCAGAGGTAGTAATGCTGCAGCAAGACATGGTCTCCAGTAACCAGGGGATTGTCTGCTCCAGTAAGAAGGGGAATGAGAGCATTGGGGCTTAGTGGTTAGCATTACAGCCTTGCAGTGCTGGGGAGCTTGGTTCAAGTTCCAGGGTCAACATCTGCAAAGAGTTTCTATGTTGTCTCTGTGTTCGTGTGGGTTTCCTCTGGTTTCCACCCACACTCCAAAACATACTGCTAGGTTGATTAGATTGTGAGTCCCATTGGGGACAGGGACCGATTTGGCAAGCTCTGTGAAGCGCGGCCTAATCTGTGTGCCTTATATAAATTAATATAAATATTATTATTATTATTATTATTATTATTATTACAGGCAAGGTCAAACAGGTGCTGGTAATGGGAGATTCTGTTATTAGGGGAACAGGCAGGGCAATCTGTCACTAAGACTGTGCATACTGAACAGTGTGATGTTTGCCGGGGGCTTGGGTTCGGAATGTTGTGGATCAGGTTGACCAATTCCTGGAAGGGGCTGGTGAGGATGCAGCAGCCATGGTCCACATTGGCACCAATGACAAATAAAGAGGTAGGTGGAATGTCCTTAAATTACTTCAGAGACTTAGGCCATAAGCTTACCTCAAAGGTAGTTTTCTCTGAAATCAGAAAGGCAGTGGGAGATTATAAGTGACTCAAAATTTAGTGTAGGAACGAGAAGTTCATGGGGAGCTAAGGACTCTACAGTAGGGATAAGCTGCATCTCATTGAGGGGGATGCAGCTGTTTAGAAAAATGTTTAAACTAGAGACCTGGGGGAAGGGCAACTACACTTGTACAGGGCCAGAAATGTAGATAGGGAACTCGAAAGAGTCATGGCACTTGGGAGAGGAAGGGGGCAGGGATGAGATCAGAGAATAAGAACCAAAGTAATAGGGAAAACCTTATAAAGTGTATTTACACTAATGCCAGAAGACTCATAAACAAAATGAAGGAACTGGTGGATAAATATGATATAGTGGATATCAGTGAACCATGTCTGGACAATAACAATGACTGGACTGTTACTATAGATTTTTATAGTCTTTTTAAAGAAATGATTGTTTTAATAAAGGGGGAGTTGTTTATATATGTAATCTTGCCTCCAGATGACATTGGTAACGAAAATGAAAATGTGGAGTCCCTATGGGGGATATAAGGGGAGGGAAAAAGAATAATAAAATATTACTAGGGATTGTTATGTGGCTCCAAATATAATGGAGGCAGTAGAGGAACTGCCAGGGGCATAACGAGCCGAGCCGGCCTCTAGGAAGAAAGGGCCCGCGGCTGTCACAATTCGGTATCAACCGCGGGTCCTACTGACACAGCGCCTGTTGTGCACTAGCGTCTGCCACTTTCTAGCTTCTGGCCCCCTGTGTGCTTTCAACTGTATTGATTCCCTCTGATACAGTTGAAAGCAGCGGCAGAGCAAGGACTATACAGTCCCTGACCTGTCAGTACCTAAAGCACTGTAAGGGAGGCAGACTGCACACTCTGCTAGCTGGGGAGGATCAGGCCTAGGATCGGGTTCCCCTGTGTAGCAGTGAGGGGAGGACTGGCAGTGTCACTGTCTCTTCTATGGCAGTCCTTTCCTCTTTGATGAAAGTTCTGCCACTGCTTGTTGGAGCTTTCCGGGCAGAGAAAGTGGAGAAGCGGGAAACCCGTGAAGGCAGAGGATCACATGGAATCTCCTGTGTTCTCCTCCTATGTTGCTGCACCATACCTCCCAACCATCCCGGTTTCGGCTGGACTTTCACGGTTTTTTAGCCCTGTCCCGCTGCCCCGGGAGGTTAAGAGGTTATCACGATTTGTTACGCTTTTTCCCGGACCAAGAGACTTTGTCCCATCTCCTGGTCCCGGGACACTGACTGCAGAGAGAGGAGATAACGTGAGCTCCCAGCACAGCCCCTCCTCCTCCTCCCCCGGGCCGCCCCTCCCCCTGTGTGTGCTGCCGCGATGTGTGAGGAGGAATCATCAGGGGGGGTCACCTGGAGAGTGGCTGCTGTCTGAGCTCCCAGCTCTGCACGGCACAGCACAGAACAGCAGAGCCCCTCTCCTCGCCCTGTGTGAGGAGGAATCATCATGGGGGGTGCTGCTGTGTGACCCGGCCATGGATTTGGAGACTCCTCTGCTCCTTCTCCTGAAGCTGTGCAGGGGGAGGGGGGCATCGCAGAGAAGAGATAGCAGCAGCTTGTGGGATGTGCCCCCCCTCCAGCAGCTACAGACCTCTATTAGGAGCATCTACCATCATGAGGTAGGACAGTCAAAGACATCATGCACAGGTACAAGTCAGTGTGTGACAGAAGACCTCTATCAGGACTTGTATGGCAGCTTTGTGACATACAAGCCCTGAAATAATTATTTTGCCCTTCTCCACACCGAGCTATTAACCCCTAGACGCACCTGGACGTTATACTACGTCCCTGCGGCTAGATACTTAGCGCACCGGGACGTAGTATAGCGTCCCGCTTCTGGCACCGGCTCACGAACGGACACCGCGCTGTAACACCCACGATCGGAGCCAACTCCAATCGCGGGTGTTAACCCCTTACAGACAATACACTCATTTTGGGTGGGAAAATCAAACATGTAATGGGTTAAATAAAAAAAAAGGCTCCACAAAGTGTTGATACCCACTTTCTGTCCCGAGTACACGGATCCCCCATATTGTGGTGTAATCTGCTGTATGGGCGCACGGCCGGCATAGAAGGAAGGAAGGCGCCAATGCAGAAGCAGATTGCTATGTCACATTGTACGGCTATAATTTTTTTTTGTTTTTTTTATTGTGGACCTATAGGGGCTTATTTCTTTTGCCACAGAGAGCACTTTTCGGGTACGTATTTTGGGGACTCTATAGCTAATTGGTTGAGATTTTATTAACTCTTTGTTGGTGGAGAATGAAACAATCATCAATTTTAGGAAGTTTTTTTGTTGTTTTTTTTTGTCTGTAACCATACCGTAAAAATAGTATATTATTTTATTCCATGGGTCTCCACGATTACAAAATACCTCATTATATTAGATTTATTTTTTTTCCCATTTTTACTAAACAAAAAGTAATTTGGGAAAATGTTGTTTTTTAGCATCCCCGTCTTTTCATATGCATAATTTTTTGTTTTTTCGCCTCACAATCTGGTGAAGGGCTTATTTTTTGCGAGAAGGATTGTTCTTTTTAGGGTCTATTTAGAGCGCATATAACATTTTTTAATCACTTTTAGGAGCATTTATTGGTTTTAATTAAAAATTATCTTTTTTGGAGCATTTTTTTATTTTTTTTTTACAGGGTTTACTTAGCGGATCTAATAACGATTCTTTTTTATTGATGCAGATTGTCACAGACGCAGCGTTACCAAATATTTGGGGGGTTTGTGTATTTTATTCAATTTTACTGAATAAAACTAATTTGGAGGAAAATCTTGTTATTTAGCATCACCCATCTTTTCATATGCAGAACTTTTTTATTTTTCGACTGACAAATCTGTTTAAAGGGTATGTTTTTTAGAGTTGTCTTTTTAGTGGGTCTCATTTAGAGTGCAGAACATTTTTTTTATCATTTTTAAAGCATTTTTTAAGGTATTAATTAAAAATGAAAGTTTTTTTCGTTTTTCTCCATCGTTTACCGTGCAGGTTCAGTAACGATTTTTTTTATTTTTATAAAGAGTGTACAGACGAAGCAATAGCAAATATGTGGAAGGGTTTTGGTTTTTGTGTGTGTTATACTTAGTGTTTTTATGGGAAAAGTGACATTTTAGGGGCTTATATTTTTATTATTTATTTATTATATTATAATGTGTAAACGTTAGTGTGTATACATGCTTTACTTTTCCATACCTGAACCAGTGATTGCTCGGATGGATTCGCTGTTCAAGTCCAATACACTGCTCTACATACAATACATTGTAGGAGCAGTGTAAACTGTCTGAGCGTGCAGACGCATGCGCAGACAGTTTTACGGTCAGACCCTCCAGGAGGTCTGATGGCAGGAAGTGTGCAGCTCCACGGCACTTGCCATCCCGGGGCTGCCCAGAGAGAAACACCCTTACACGCCGCAGTCATTGCTTGACCGCGGAGTGCTAAGGGATTAACCACCCGTGGAGGACAGGAGGATACAGGAGGAGGCTGGAGGACAGGAGGATACATTATGAGGAGGATAGAGAACAGGGACCACACCATGTGAGGATGGGTGGGAGTAGGAGTACAGATAGGATTATGTTTAAGTTTGGGGAGAAAAATAAAAGCTGAAAACCAAATGTAAAGGCAGGATAAAATCAAAGAAGGGGTTTTTTATATGTTTTATATATTGCAGAGTTGCATTAGGGGATATTATATTGGTCCACGGGAAGGGAGGACCAAATTAAGGGGCGTTGTACCATATGGGGACCTTCAAGTTCGATATTATACTATGCCTGTGGGTGGGACAATGGGCGTGGTTTAGAAAAAAAGGGGGTGGGGCGTTGTGTCCCTCTTTCTCTTGTCCAAAAGTTGGGAGGTATGCTAGTGGCAGAGACCTGATGACAGGTGTCCTTTAATGATAAATTCCTTATGTTCCAATGTTCAGTGGCACAAAATTAATTTAGTGATCACAGAACTCATACTATGGTCACAAAATTCAATGTTGTCATCACAAAATCTATTTTGTGCTTACAAAAGTAATATTTATCGACCCAAGTTGCCTTTTACAAAAATCATTTTTGTGTACACAAAATCAATTAGACTTTCACAGAATGCACAAAAATAATTTTGTGATGCAGTTTTTGTGTGGACAGAATGTATTTTGTGTCACAAAATATAATTATGTGTCACATACAATATTATTTTGTCATACAAAATTAATTTTGTCAGAGGAGATTTACAAATTGCTTTGTGTCCGACAGAATTAATTTTGTATCACAAAATGCATTCTGTAACACAGAATTAATTCTGTCACACAAAATGTATTTTGTCATACAAAATTCACAAAATGCCTTCTGTCACACAAAATTCACAAACTGCATTCTGTCATACAGAGTTAATTCTGTCTCACAAAATGCATTCTGTCTCACAAAATTCACAAAATGCATTCTGTTACACAGAATTAATTCTGTCAGTCATACAAAATTCACAAAATGCCTTCTGTCACACAAAATTCACAAAATGCATTCTGTCATACAGAGTTAATTCTGTCTCACAAAATGCATTCTGTCTCACAAAATTCACAAAATGCATTCTGTTACACAGAATTAATTCTGTCACACAAAATGCATTTTGTCATACAAAATTCACAAAATGCCTTCTGTCGCACAAAATTCACAAAATGCATTTGTCATACAGAGTTAATTCTGTCTCACAAAATGCATATTGTCATACAAAATTTGCAAAATGTATTCTGTGACACAGAATTAATTTTGTCTGACAAAATTCACAGAATACTTTGTGTCACACAGAATTCATTTTGCCTCATATAATTCCCAAAATGCATTCTGTCACTGAATTTTTTGTTGCATAAAAAAAGTTAGTAAATACAAAATTACAAAATAAATGCAGTAATTAACCCCTTGCTAATATGGCGCTGGCTATCCCATATCCCAAGGGCTATCCCATGTCACCATGTCACCCAACCAATCGGATTGGTCCCACCCGCCGATCGCTGCAATTGCCCAGTCAATTCTGACTGGCCAATTGCAGCGTTTTTGGGCTAAAAAACATGTTTTTACTCCTTCCTCTTCCTCCAGCAGCACCTGTAGCACCTTTTTGCACGTTGCACATAGTTTTTTTTTTTTTGGTACCTGGTATTATTTTTTCCCAGAGCGCCGTAGGTGTACCCATAGTAGGGTGCACTTATCTATTTTTCCCGTGCCTTGGACTTCTGCGATTGAGGTGTCTGGGGCTTCCACTCACCCCACATGGGTAGCCCCAGATAATTATACTTTTTGGGCCAACCTGGAATTAAATTTGACACGGCAGGGCTCAGAGCTGTAGACTTTTTTTTATGAGGAGCGGTTGAATTTATCTGTAGTCCAGACCAATCTCTACGCTGCACAATACATTGCCCAAAACCTCTCATCATTTTATGCACAACCCTGCAGGTGGACCCCTGTCACTGCAGCAGAGATGGAGAAGTATTGGGGCATAATACTTCTTATGGGGCATGTAAAGAAGTCCGCAATCAGGGACTACTGGAGCACAGACATTCTGTACCACTCCCTGATGTCCCCCATGGCGATGAGCATATTTTACTATGGTCACATGATGTTTAACAAGCTTATAGCCATAATACTCCTATATGAAAATGAAAAAGGCTGACATATAAACACTATACATCATACCAGGATACATCTAACTGGTTTTCCTGATTTCTTATCAGTTGACAAACATTTCCAGGTCCTGATTATTGATGATTTCTCATTAGTTAACACACATTTCTCGTTTGTTAACAAACATTTGTCATTGCCTCCTGAACTCCAAGCTGGATGGTCCAATTCAGTCTTTCCACCTTCCCACTTCTCTTCAGACTAAGGAGTGTGGAAAGCCTGACCTCTATCCAGATTCTTTAAAACATTCAGTTATTACGTTTTGAGCAAAGGCAATACCTTTACCACTCTTCCTGGTACATCTACCTTCTGTCCACCTTAGAAGAGATCTGCACAGACCAGAACATCCTGATACTCACCAACCCTTGACAGTCTCAAGTTACCCTTTGCAGTCGCTGAGATGTGTAAGCTGCTCCATGTGCCTTTCTGTAACTCACACAGTGTTGTAAGGTTATGGCACACACATATATCATTGCACAAATCTGGCAGCATTGCTAGATCCCAGGGTGACCCATCATCATGCAAACATAGTCCTTGTCCTGACACTTGTCCCTCCATCCAGAAAATAAACCATTATGGAAACATAGTTCTAGGCAGGCACTATTTTATTCCTGCTCCATCACTCCAAGATACACTGAAGGCTTCCCAGTGCTTCCTCTCAGCCATTGGGATCCATCCTTGCAGCTCATCTAACACGACTACAGGACCTTTATCCTTCACAGTCATGAAGAGACCATATCCTATGGGAAAGGTAGAGCAGGGCAGCAGCCTCAGCTGCCTCATCAGATAACATATATGTGCCCATACCTTGGTAATACATAATACAGAGGCAGTCTCAGGATCACAACCACTCATCAACATTCATTATGAGATTTCCTGAGGATCCAGCAAGGTCTTAACATCTTCAGACATGGCCATAACCACAATACTAAAGACTCCTCTTACCAGCTTACATGTATCAGCGAGTGCCCTCAGCTTCCCCTCCTGTGCTGACAGGGCAGGAGTGGTTCTCTATCCCAGCTGTCAGGATGGTAAGAAGATCTCTGATCTAGTAGATTCCTCAGGACATAATCTACAAGACAACCTAAAGTTTCAGTTAGACAATGAGCAATGTAGTCACCTGTGTACTATGAGAATTTCCTGTGACCAGTCTGTATTCTATCCCACAGTCCCATATGTCTGTCATTCCTTATTTAACCATATCATATCTCCCGTCTTTTTGGACCCTGAATATGTAATATAGCAGGGTACAAAATACACCACTAATGATACAAAAACAGAATTAAATAAAGGAAGGGTTTCATACTCAATGAAACAGACACATGTTCAATAGGAGACTGAATATCTCACTAACCTAAACAACCAGACTAAAACATAATTGATGATAATATTTGTTTCTGGCCTTGTAAATCAATATAAGAAGCTATTTGAATAGCTCAGGTAATAAATAAGCAAAAAGTGGTATATACACAAATATAAAGTAAACATTGAGTGAAGATGCATAGAGAAATCATTCTCCCACAATAGTCTCAGACAGACCCTAGGTTGCTATTTCTTTATGATAAACACACAAGTAAACTTCGCACCTGTTGTAGACAACAAATAAGAAATACAAATCACTGTATGTGACAGCTGTCTGACATCACAAGTGAAACAAATTACACCAAAAAGGGTAGTACAAAATACATTTCACATAAATAGACAATGGGCCCACATAACACTTATGACAAATTTTTCACTGGAGCTCCAACTACAACTGCGCAGAATTAACAAATAAAACACTTATTTGTAGATCACATATAAACAAAAAAAACAAAGGCATTGCCAAGATCTTAATTGCAAATGTATTCAATCTTATAATTTACCTTATACATTGGATGCCTGGGCAGGCCTTTACCCAGGCACCAAAAAGCATAAGTAATACAATACCTAACATGTGCAATAATACATTAACTTTACACAAGTGACATTTAAACAGACACCAAAAATGTGACATAACCTATTCTTAGCCCCAAATGGTCACAGATGGCACTTTGCTCCTGTCAATCAATTGGCATGTTTTTTTTCCCAACATTCCACAGCATGCATCTCACACCAAAAGCAAAGGCATGCACCTAAAAATAGGAACATCAAATTTTACATCCACAAAAATGCACATGCACAATTACACAAAAACAGACGAAATGCACACAGAATGCAAAATTTAACTGAGCTCATTTGTTGTCACGTGACCTTGTACCAGTTAATCAATTGGAAGGATATCCATTACATTTTACATTAAACATTTTACATTATGACAATACAAATAGACAGTTCTCTCTTTTTACTCACATTACCTGGAAAAAAAACATAAACTCGTTAATCACTTATACTATTTCCAGATAAGGCACAATTCTTAAAGTTGTTAAAAGTTACTGTTAGTTCATTCTGTTGTGTATCTCCAAATCACATCACTTAAACCTCTAGTTCCCAGGGGCCACATCTTTTAACTTCCTTCTCCGTACATTGTCTAGTAACTATTTCTGCTGCCGTAGCTCCCCACTCTCTGTGGTCTTTCCTGCATTAGCTTTAGACCCCTTTAGATTCCCATCCACACCTGACCTTACAGGCGCAACTAATTAACTACCGGTCTGCACCTTAACTTACTACAGGTGCCACTACAGTAATTAAACAAAAGAAGTTGATCAGACTTCTGATATCGCAGGCCAAAACGCGATCCCTCACCTGAAAAAATCAGTAACTATCACCGGGTGTAGCAAAACCAATCTGCACCCTACCTTCACAGCCAACCTGATTTCCACCGGATCAAGCGTCTAGCATCAACTTGTATACCGCAGCTGGTTAAACTACCACCAGAATCTGCTAGGCTCCATGCAGAATGGCCGTAAACAACATCAATTAGTTACTTAACAAATGTAGGAGCACTCAACCTTAAATTTCTAAACTAGAATGGCCCCTAGATACTTTCCAAATTACTACTCAAAGCTAGTTGTTAACAACCAGGATCACTTTCACAACCTAGGAACATCACACAGTCAGTTTCTTATTCTAACAACAACTAAACATAGACAACTGTACATACACTCAACCCACAGAAAACTATACTACCTACTAAATATCAAGAAAACAATACCTGGACAGCAGCCAATACAATTGTGTTAATTGCCTTACTCACCAGTCCAATGGTGTGATTCCCTGTTGTCCTGTTAGCCACTGCCAGCCATGAATTATTTCTTTTGGTTCGTTCCATAATCGCGGACGATAGCCCCCAAGCAATGTCATTTCAGCGGCTAACAGCTGGGTGTGAGAGTGAGACAGACAGACTGACAGACATACAGAGAGAACAGAGTCATCCCCCCATGGGAGATGGTGGGGGTAAGGAGTAGGGACAGAGACACAGGTGACACGTTGTTGCTTAGTGCTCCATCCACTTCCCCCCCCCCCAGAGCATTCAAATAAACTTTATTATATATAGTGAAATCCTGGGACTGCCCCTCACAATCTACATAAACATGTGACTTATGACATAAGAGAACCCATGATTCCATATATGTCCTTTACATAAAGCTGATGATAAAGCTAGAATGTGTAACTAAATATAAAAATAGTCTTTAGTGATGGGGGTAGTTTTGCAGAGTCCAGCTACAGCTGTCATTTACAAAGTTGTAAAATGTCTATTCTTGTCAGAGGTCAACGACCTAAGACAGCCAGCACAAGGCAATAATTGTGTTCACATAAACTTAATACATTATTATTTTATTTGCATTCACAGTTGTATTTAACATATATTTTGTGCTTACAAAAGTAATATTTATCGACCCAAGTTGCCTTTTACAAAAATCATTTTTGTGTACACAAAATCAATTAGACTTTCACAGAATGCACAAAAATAATTTTGTGATGTAGTTTTTGTGTGGACAGAATGTATTTTGTGTCACAAAATATAATTATGTGTCACATACAATATTATTTTGTCATACAAAATTAATTTTGTCAGACGAGATTTACAAATTGCTTTGTGTCCGACAGAATTAATTTTGTATCACAAAATGCATTCTGTAACACAGAATTAATTCTGTCACACAAAATGTATTTTGTCATACAAAATTCACAAAATGCCTTCTGTCACACAAAATTCACAAAATGCATTCTGTCATACAGAGTTAATTCTGTCTCACAAAATGCATTCTGTCTCACAAAATTCACAAAATGCATTCTGTTACACAGAATTAATTCTGTCACACAAAATGCATTTTGTCATACAAAATTCACAAAATGCCTTCTGTCGCACAAAATTCACAAAATGCATTCTGTCATACGGAGTTAATTCTGTCTCACAAAATGCATTTTGTCATACAAAATTTGCAAAATGTATTCTGTGACAACATTCATTTTGCCTCATATAATTCCCAAAATGCATTCTGTCACTGAATTTTTTGTTGCATAAAAAAAGTTAGTAAATACAAAATTACAAAATAAATGCAGTAATTAACCCCTTGCTAATATGGCGCTGGCTATCCCATATCCCAAGGGCTATCCCATGTCACCATGTCACCCAACCAATCGGATCGGTCCCACCCGCCGATCGCTGCAATTGCCCAGTCAATTCTGACTGGCCAATTGCAGCGTTTTTGGGCTAAAAAACATGTTTTTACTCCTTCCTCTTCCTCCAGCAGCACCTGTAGCACCTTTTTGCACGTTGCACATAGGTTTTTTTTTTTGGTACCTGGTATTATTTTTTCCCAGAGCGCCGTAGGTGTACCCATAGTAGGGTACACTTATCTATTTTTTTTTTTGTTTGCCATCTGTGTGGCTTGTCCGTGTACGTTCTCTAGTTTTTTTCTGGTGCACATTCTTATTTATTTGTGTGCAGTGCCTCAGAAGACGCACACCGTGTTGAAGGCATACAACATGCCGGCCTCTGACACCGAGTCAGCTAGTGGGGATGATGTCCCCTTTTACCTATCATCATCCTTCTGCTTATCTTCCAGTGACTTGGAAGGACCTCCGAGAAGGCGCCGTAGGGTTCCTGTGCCTTGGACTTCTGCGATTGAGGTGTCTGGGGCTTCCACTCACCCCCCAGATAATTATACTTTTTGGGCCAACCTGGAATTAAATTTGACACGGCAGGGCTCAGAGCTGTAGACTTTTTTTTTATGAGGAGCGGTTGAATTTATCTGTAGTCCAGACCAATCTCTACGCTGCACAATACATTGCCCAAAACCTCTCATCATTTTATGCACAACCCTACAGGTGGACCCCTGTCACTGCAGCAGAGATGGAGAAGTATTGGGGCATAATACTTCTTATGGGGCATGTAAAGAAGTCCGCAATCAGGGACTACTGGAACACAGACATTCTGTACCACTCCCTGATGTCCCCCATGGCGATGAGCAGGATGCGCTGTGAAGCCATCCATAAGATTATTCACTACACCGACAAAACACAGCACCAAGCGAAGACCCTGGTTATGATTGTTTATTTAAGGTCAGGCCCATATTTGATCATGTGAGCATGGACAAGTCCCTGGTACAATTCAAAGGGAGACTTCAATTTCACCAGTACCTGCCCAATAAGAGGGCAAGGTATGGTGTGAAGATGTATAAGCTGTGCGAAAGTGCATCAGGGTATACCTACAAGTTCAGGGTATATGAAGGGAAGGACTCCACTATAGTGCCCCCAGAATTCCCCCCCCCCCTTCCTGGGTGTTACAGGGAAGTTAGTGTGGGATTTGGTGCACCCACTGCTGAACCAGGGCTACCACCTCTTGCTGGACAATTTCTACACCAGCACTACACTGTTCAAGTGCCTCACTTCCAGAAATACTGCGGCATGCGGCACTGTACGCAGAAATCAGAGAGGTCTCCCTAAGTCGCTGCTTGGGAAAAAATTTTAAAGGCACGATAGCAGGGCACTATGCAGCGACTGTGTACAGGAGAGCTGGGCACTATGCAGTGAGTCTGTACAGGAGAGCTGGGCACTATGCAGTGACTCTGTACAGGAGAGCCAGGCACTATACAGCGACTCTGTACAGGAGAGCGGGGCACTATGCAGCGACTCTGTACAGGAGAGCCGAGCACAGTGCAGCAACTCTGTACTCACCTCTCCTGGCTCCGGATTCCACAGCGGTCACATCCAGGTCCAACGCTGGCTTCCTCTGTAGGCCACACTCCTGCTGCTTGCCGAGGCCGCATATGCCGACTCTCCAGGAACTTAAAGGGCCAACATCCTCCTAATTGGCAAAGGCATTCCCCACCTGCTACATAATCCGGCGGCTCCCAGCATCCCCTGTCGGATCTTCAAGTCATTCTACTGAAAGCCTCCTGTGCGTTTCCAGATGCCTCCATGTTTCCCGTGTTCCTGTGGTATTCCTATGTTCCTGTGGCGGTCATTGTGTTCCTGTGGTGGTCCTATATCCCTGCCTTCCCGCGGTCCTGCCTTCCCATGGTCCTGTAGGGAAAAGGGAGAATACAATCAACAAATAAAGAATACAAGGAACTGAGTTTGCTATTTACAATTAACAATGATAAGTCCATCATTTTGTGAATATGTTACAGACCCTTATTGTCCAGAGGCCAAAGAAGAAAAAAAAGGAGAAAGGTAATATGGGCAAACACCCAACTTGGGAAGACAAGCCAGGATTGGCCAAAACAGCACAAGCAGGGGAGAGGAAAGAAAACAGTGGTAGGACTGAAGTGGGAGGGGGGCTCTCTCTAATTGTGGTCCTCATGTGCTCAAGACTTGCAGATAGTAGATAGTGGCAAGAGAGGACAGGGAGGGGGTCTGGATTAGGGGGCATAAATGCAAAGAAAACAGGTGTGTCTTCAAGTATTTTTACACTTGAGAAAGGGGTACTTTTCCCAAAACGTAGTGATGTTAAGACCTGTTATTTAATAAAAATTTAGTTTTCATTTCTGAGTGCACCATTCAATTAGACCACAAGCAAGACTTGCTGAGTCACCCTACGTGAGGTTACTCGGGAGAGAAGCCCACCATGTACTCCACATTTTGTCACATTTATTGATATTGCCTGACAATAAGCTATTCAACCAGTCATAAACCATAATCCAGGTGAGCTGAGGGACAAGCAACAGATACAGACAGACAAGTAGAGACAGATAGAACCAGGTCAAAAGCAAGATGACAGCAAAGGTACAGAATTGAATAACCAAAGAGAAGGTGATTAAGGTAGAAGAGGTTGGATACACAGAATATCAAAGCAATAACAATCAGCAATAGGGAAAAACAAATAAGGAGAATAGTAGAAGTGTAATAGGGGACTTGACAAATATATATAGAGGAGCTCCTGGACACCCGTCCAGGAGCTAACTGGATCAGCCGTCCATCACTTAAGTAACTTTGTTGCGGCTGAGATACAGAGAGCTGGGTGCAGCTCAGTCAATCAGTACACAACAGCAACCGAGCCACAGTTCACACACAACCCACAGGAAAACTAATGCCACCTAAGTTGCAATTGACGGATGGAGGAGGACTTTAGCATGGATGTTACACTTCAGACCACAAGCTGCAGACATGTCCACTTAATTGATAAAAGCTTCCTTCCTGTCTACATTCAATTAGAGCATCTGAAACAGTTGGTACCATATACCATCTCATGAGTACCTTATACCCTGCCTCATCAATCATGAGTTTGGACATGGAGGCTTCCATGCAAGCTTCCTCCACTCCAGAAGATCAAGCTCAATTCCCTTATACTCCTCCCACTTATAAGAAAATTTTACATCTGAAGTAACCAAGTGAGAGTAAAGTAAGGAGATTTTCCCACCAATGGCACTTAAAATATAACCAATTTTATCGTATTGGAATAAGTCCTCATATTTGGCTTTCCACGCTAACAAAAAAATTTGTAGCTGAACATAATGATGTACCACAGAAGAAGAAAAGGAATGGTTACCACGGAAAAAAGTCTAGAGGACCCTAAGGAAACCAGACACATTGGGGTGCATTGGGGTAGGGTTTTATTTGTGGGGTCTCCCCTAATCTCTTGGACCTTGTATATTTGTTGGTATATTTAGTTACTTTGTTTCTATGTAACTTTTCTATGATACTTAGGGACGGGTAGCCCTTATTTTGTGCTATATAACTGCAATGTATTTATATATCTGATGTATTTATCCTGTATGTATGGGATCCTAAACCCCTTAAAGACTTGGCCTTTTTTTTTTTTTCATTTCTATTTTTCACTCCCCACCTTCAAAAATCTATAACTTTTTTATTTTTCCATGTACAGAGCTGAGTGATGGCTTATTTTCTGCGTACCAAATTTCACTTCATAGTGATAGTATTTAATATTCCATGCTGTGTACTGGAAAGCGGGAAAAAAATTCCAAATGCATTGAAAATGGTGAAAAAACAGCACAGTTTTCTTTGGGGGCTTCTTTATATTTGACCGCTTCATCATGTGCCTCCCAATTACATGTATTTGATTTCTTTGGGGTGTTGTGATTATATAAAACCAAATTTTATAGGTTTTATAATGTTTTCATACATTTACAAAAATGATTTTGATTTTGCCATCTTCTGGCGCCAATAACTTTCATACTTTGCTGTACGGAGCTGTGGGTGGTGTAATTTTTTTGACTTTTGATGAAGTTTTCATTGTATTTATATATCTGATGTATTTATCCTGTATGTATGGGATCCTAAACCCCTTAAAGACTTGGCCTTTTTTTTTTTTTCATTTCTATTTTTCACTCCCCACCTTCAAAAATCTATAACTTTTTTATTTTTCCATGTACAGAGCTGAGTGATGGCTTATTTTCTGCGTACCAAATTTCACTTCAAAGTGACAGTATTTAATATTCCATGCTGTGTACTGGAAAGCGGGAAAAAAATTCCAAATGCAGTGAAAATGGTGAAAAAACGCACAGTTTTCTTGGGGGCTTCGATTTTACAGCTTTCACTGTGCTCCCCAAATTACATGTCTATTTTATTCTTTGGGTCGTTGTGATTATATATGAATACCAAATTTATATAGGTTTTATAATGTTTTCATACATTTACAAAAATGATTTTGATTTTGCCATCTTCTGGCGCCAATAACTTTCATACTTTGCTGTACGGAGCTGTGGGTGGTGTAATTTTTTTGACTTTTGATGAAGTTTTCATTGTATTTATATATCTGATGTATTTATCCTGTATGTATGGGATCCTAAACCCCTTAAAGACTTGGCCTTTTTTTTTTTTTCATTTCTATTTTTCACTCCCCACCTTCAAAAATCTATAACTTTTTTATTTTTCCATGTACAGAGCTGAGTGATGGCTTATTTTCTGCGTACCAAATTTCACTTCAAAGTGACAGTATTTAATATTCCATGCTGTGTACTGGAAAGCGGGAAAAAAATTCCAAATGCAGTGAAAATGGTGAAAAAACGCACAGTTTTCTTGGGGGCTTCGATTTTACAGCTTTCACTGTGCTCCCCAAATTACATGTCTATTTTATTCTTTGGGTCGTTGTGATTATATATGAATACCAAATTTCTCACTGGATGGGGGTAGTGTTTCTCACTGGATGGGGGTAGTGTTTCTCACTGGATGGGGGTAGTGTTCCTCACTGGATGGGGGTAGTATTCCCTGCTGTATTTGCTCCTGCTTTGTGATATAATTAGTGATGTTGGACTTTCTTTAGTGATCTGTTTATTATCAGTATGGTGGTATTTATCTTGTTGTACTGCTAATGGTCATCATGTAGCAGTATTATATTTCCCTTATAGAGTGGTAGGGTGTGATTTTAGGCTAAATATACATGTTGGCACTTTGCGATGATTACATGGACTTTGGTTTGGAGTTTGGGCACTCGGTCTCTAAAAGGTTCGCTATCACTGCTCTAGGAGCTGCTTACTAAAGTAAGCAACTCACTAGCCCTACCCCAGTAAAAGCAGTGTTAAACAGTGTTAACATACCGATAAAGCTAGCAAACACTGCACTGCGAACGGCAGACCAAGCTTACAGTGGCCCAAGCTTACAGCAGGCGGCCTGGTAGTCACCACCGGCCTATGGTGTAGGAGGGCCCCCTCATGAATACGCCAATCTGCTGTCAGCTTGTTCTGGCATTCTGAGGGCTATGGCAGTGCAGTGTTTGCTTAAACTCGATTAGGTCTAGAGAGCTGCTTACTTTAGTAAGGGTTTAATCGGGTTGACAGGTCCTTTTTAACCTGGGAGCCCCTATATGGCAGATGAGTCTTATCATGGACAATTGGCAGAATATTTATTGATTGCATACTGTATATGCATTTTAATGTGTTTGTTGTGTGGCTATGAACAACTCAAAGTTATTTAAGCTTATTGGGTGTGCAGAGTG
This sequence comes from Engystomops pustulosus, assembly GCA_019512145.1. Taxonomy (NCBI): domain Eukaryota; kingdom Metazoa; phylum Chordata; class Amphibia; order Anura; family Leptodactylidae; genus Engystomops; species Engystomops pustulosus. The sequence goes on from CM033643.1 coordinate 173,948,250, forward strand.
CTATTGTGTCCTAGTTGTTTGTGAATAAATTATAGGTCTTTGCACTCCTGCTATGTGCTCACTTTCTTAGTTTGAAAAAAGTGTGTAGACTGTCTTTCATCCTGAATGCAAAAAAATCCCTTGTTTAGCCACCATTGAAATTCAAGCTTCCATATAACTGGGGGAAAATGTGGATTACAACATATTGGGGCACATTTACTAAGGGTCCGCACACCACCTTTCCGTCGGATTTCCAGACTATTTCCGATTTGCTCCGCATTTAACAGGTGGTTATTTGGCACACACAATTGGATTTTGGCGCAATTGCGACGACTTTCATGCGACACCAATCGGGGTGGGCATGGCCGTCGGACAACCTGACTGATTCGGACTAAGCACGGGATTTAAAGTATTTGCTCCTGCTTTGTGATATAATTAGTGATGTTGGACTTTCTTTAGTGATCTGTTTATTATCAGTATGGTGGTATTTATCTTGTTGTACTGGTAATGGTCATCATATAGCAGTATTATATGTCCCTTATAGAGTGGTATGGTGTGATTTTAGGCTAAATAGACATGTTGGCATTTTGCGATGATTACATGGACTTTGGTTTGGAGTTTGGGCACTCGGTCTCTAAAAGGTTCGCTATCACTGCTCTAGGAGCTGCTTACTAAAGTAAGCAACTCACTAGCCCTACCCCAGTAAAAGTAGTGTTAAACAGTGTTAACATACCGATAAAGCTAGCAAACACTGCACTGCGAACGGCAGACCAAGCTTACAGTGGCCCAAGCTTACAGCAGGCGGCCTGGTAGTCACCACCGGCCTATGGTGTAGGAGGGCCCCCTCATGAATACGCCAATCTGCTGTCAGCTTGGTCTGGCATTCTGAGGGCTATGGCAGTGCAGTGTTTGCTTAAACTCGAGTAGGGCTAGGGAGCTGCTTACTTTAGTAAGGGTTTAATCGGGTTGACAGGTCCTTTTTAACCTGGGAGCCCCTATATGGCAGATGAGTCTTATCATGGACAATTGGCAGAATATTTATTAATTGCATACTGTATATGCGTTTTAATGTGTTTTTTGTGTGGCTATGAACAACTCAAAGTTATTTAAGCTTATTGGGTGTGCAGAGTGCTATTGTGTCCTAGTTGTTTGTGAATAAATTCTAGGTGTTTGCACTCCTGCTATGTGCTCACTTTCTTAGTTTGAAAAAAGTGTGTAGACTGTCTTTCATCCTGAATGCAAAAAAAATCCCTTGTTTAGCCACCATTGAAATTCAAGCTTCCATATAACTGGGGGAAAATGTGGATTACAACATATTGGGGCACGTTTACTAAGGGTCCGCACACCACCTTTCCGTCGGATTTCCAGACTATTTCCGATTTGCTCCGCATTTAACAGGTGGTTATTTGGCACACACGATTGGATTTTGGCGCAATTGCGACGACTTTCATGCGACACCAATCGGGGTGGGCATGGCCGTCGGACAACCCGACTGATTCGGACTAAGCACGGGATTTAAAATTTAAATTGTGTCACAAGACATGCACTCACTCACACCGGGAAGAAGAAGGTGAACTCCAGCGGGCCTCAGCAGGGAAGCGACACATGCAGGATATCGGGCGCAAGATCTTAGTGTATCACTCTGGACTTCAGCCTTGTCAGACAACGCACCTCGGGGATCACGACCGGACCGGGTAAGTAAATGTGCCCCACTGTGGGCAATGGTTTATGTGAGTATATCAAGACATGCCTCCCCAGAACGGCAACATTTGTGAAAGAACTGGAGACAGGATATGGTGTCTCTTTTGAGGCTTCATCCAGAGAACTGTTTTGATTGGAACGGGATGGGAACGGGGTGCTAGCACCGATCGCTGCCTGCAATGCTGCTGGCGGCTTAAAAAAGATGGTGGTGCATGGGCGCAGCCATCTTGCCGACGATCGTCGCTCCCCGTGACGTCATCGGGAAGGCGATCCGTCGCTATGACAGCCTAGGGTCTTCCGAAGACCCGAGGCTCTCTCATTTTAACCCTGTTTATTACAATGCAACTGCGCCGGCTTTCATGCGACACAAATCGGAGGGTGGGGTGTCGGCCGATCTGATGGATTCGGACAAATCGTGGGATTAAACTTCAAAATTGTGTCGCAAGCAAAGCACTTACATTTACCGGACCTGAACGGGAAAGTGACACATGCAGGAAATCGGTTGCACGATCTCAGTGAATTGTGGCCGCTGTGCATTCTCGTCGGGGAAAGCACCTCGTTAAACGCGCATGGACAGGCAAGTAAATGTGCCCCATTGTAATGAATGAGGAGGAAAATCCCTATATACTGCCATACTGTAGTATGACAGTATATGATATGATCGATCAGACAACCTAGGGTTAATCTACCCTAGGTAGTCTGAAAAATAGTAAAAGTAAAAATAAAAAAAAGTTAAAAAAATTATAATAAAAAATATGATAAAAATATAATAAAAATTGAAATCACCTCCCTTTCCCTAGAACTGATATAAATATTAATAAACAGTAAAAATCATAAACACATTAGGCATCGCCACATTGGAAAATGCCCAATCTATCAAAATATAATAACGGTTTTTCACTGCGTTTAACCCCATAACCGAAAATAGCGCTAAATAGTCTAAAATGGCACTATTTTGCCATTTTGAAAAGTATATAAAAAAAAGTTATTGGCGCCAGAAGGTGGCAAAACCAAAGAAAAATATTTTAGTGCAGGAGGTTTTAATTTTTGTAAATGTATGAAAACATTATAAAACCTATACAAATTTGGTATCCCCTTAATCATACCGACTAAAGAATAATAAAGTAGACATGTTGTTTGTGGTGCACAGTGAAAGCTGTAAAATCCAAGCCCACAAGAAAATGGCGCAAATGCATTTTTTCACCATTGTCACTGCATTTTTTTCCTTTTTCCCTGTACACAGCATGGAATATTAAATCCGATCATTATGAAGTGCAATTTGTTAGGCAGAAAATAAGCCATTACACAGCTTTTTACGCGTTAAAATAAAAAAAGGCCAGGTCGTTAAGGGGGTTAAAAACAACAACACGAAGACGTCTTTGCGTTGCTGGCACAGGGATGTCTGCAGAGGGGGGATTAAAATTTTTAAAAACAGCCTCCCTTTGGGAGTGAGATGTCCTTTAGCGTGACGTATGTAAAAAAATTACGGTATACTTACTCTAATCAACAATTACAATATTTAAAATGATCCTTCAGTCTTCTCAGTCATTTTATATATGTTTATATATCTTTATACACGCAATATAAAAAATAAAAATAGTAAGTAAAGCCATTGCTATATTTTTCAGGGTGCTAAAAGTGTCTGGTAACCGGTTCCAGGCACTCCAAATTTCCTGTTCATAGTGGCATTCCTCTTGATTCTCCAAGCGGCACCTTTCTAGGTTCTCAAGTTTTGACCTCAAGTCAACAAACACCTGACCCCAGATGCTTTCCTGAAATTCTACAAGTTGCATCTCCAAGTCATCAATTTGTATCCATTGAAAACCATTTAATTCCAAACTACTGTAGACTACTACATCAGGATACTTAATTATTTTCATGGTCTGTTCTAGGCTTCTAAATTGATTAAACCTGTCACTGAACTGGTCAAGTAAGGAGTCTAAAACATGCTGGTACTTTATATGCAAGGGTTCCATTTCATTTTGTACAGCTGCACTGACCTTCTCAAAATACTTTGTTACTCGAGGAAAATACTTATAAGTTTTAGTTTCTACATCTCCACCCACGATCGGAGCCAACTCCAATCGCGGGTGTTAACCCCTTACACGCCGCGGTCAAGCATGACTGCGGCGTGTAAGGGTGTTCCTCTTCTGGGCAGCGACACAAGAGCTTACAGTCTATGAGGATGAGGGGGTGACACAAGAGCTTACTTGCTGGATAACAGATGGGAGGAGGACACTGGATGGGTTAGTAAAGAGAGAGTTGGAATTTAATGCAGTCGGGGAATGTGCTAGATCTGGCTAAAGAAATGGAATTTAAGAGCATGTTTGAAGCTTTGGAGGTTCGGTATTAGTCTGATAGTCCAGGGAAGGTCATTCCAGGGAATTGGTGCAGCTTGGGAGAAGTCCTATATATATTTGTTGAGTTTCTATTAAAAAAAATGTTGATCATTGTGGATGCAACCTGTGTTGTCCTGGTAGACTCAATTGCAGGGACTAACATTAATTCCCACAAGAGGTAGGTTGGAGGAGGTATGGACTTTGAGGCAGGAGGATTTCCAGATCATGCCACCAGAATAGTCACCAGCTGGAAGTCATACTCATCAGTAATGACAGGACTGGAGAAGACCAGTGACTATTCTGGTGGCATGATCTGGACATCCTCCTGCCTCAATCCAATACCCTCCAACCTACCTCTTGTGGGAATTACAGGGTAGCACGTTCATGGAAAATGTTGTCCCTTGGCAATTGATCTACCAGGACAACACAGTGGTGCATCCACAATATCCAAATTTTTTTTAACTAGAAGACTGCAACAAATATATAGTACCTTCTCCCCACTCACCAGTTCCCTGGATATGACTTGCTTCCTTGGACTCAATCAGATAATACCGCGAACCTCCAAAAGGCTTCACACATGCTCTTTAGATAATTATCCATTTCTTTAGCCAGATCAGCCATCCCCCACTAGCATTTTAATTTCCAACTCTCTCTTGTACGTCAACCATCCAGTGTCCTCCTCCCATCTGTTATCCAGCAAGGAGTCTTGTGGTCACCCCCGACTTCATCCATCGGATAGACTGTAAGCTCTTGTGTCACCCCAGCTGGAAGTCATACTCATCAGTAATGACAGGACTGGAGAAGACCATAAAGCATTGATCAGGCAAAAAAGTGACCATAGAGCGTGGCATGGGAAAATTGTCACTGAATGAGAATTGTCCCCACCCAGGGACATGGTCTGCTCGGGGGGTCTAGACTGGAGCCAATGTTTCCAATTTGTAACACTGTCATGGGCCCTGGGCTGTATGAGTATTATAGCCCCTACAAATCTGGAATTTGCTTCCTACATATGGTACCAGAACCAAGCTTCTTGCCTCTAGTACCAAGAAGCTTGGGGGATGCATCACTTCTGCCTGATTTCAATCTGCGGGTTCCGGACCTTTGGAGGACCTTCAAAGGTCCTCAAATGACTTTTGTGTACATGTGTATTGAGGGCAAAAACAGATGTATGAGGTCCTTCTGAGTATAATATTTGGGGGCTGGTTTTGTGCCCCCTAGAAGGCTTGGGTGCCAGGCTGCCTTCCAAACCGCTAATGTTATCCACTATTGACCATAAGTGATGAAAGTAGCTGTAGACTTGGTAAAACTTAGAAACAACTGTTTGTCAAAAGAGCTCAGAATCAGAAAAAGGAGACAAAACAACTTAGGAGAAACTCAGAAACCAATACAGACTTGAATAAGCCACCAGGAACAAATGGCGTCCTTATGTTTATTGCAAAGCAATGTCTGACTCCCCAAACAGCCACAGGATGATAGTAACGGCTTAGAGATGCACATTAGATTGTTACCCTAAAATAAGACCACTAAAAAGAACAATCCTTCACGGAAAAAATAAGCCCTTAAACAGATTTGTGAGGCGAAAAATAAAAAAGTTATGCAAATGAAAGACGGTGATGAAGCATCCCTCACACTTTTTATTTGTCAGTCTTTAGGAATTCTGCATTTCTTGGTTTTCTTTAGTCCTCCGGACTCCTTCCGCACTCCCATTTAGATCTCGTCTTCATGCATTTCAGACCGCCCCCCTTGTCGTTCTCACAGAGTATTAGTGAATGACCTTGTGTGTCATGCTGAGTATTACTCCTGACGAAACACTGAAAAATTCTGTTAATCATTGCCACTGTCGCCTGAATATCATATCATCTTCCAGTGTGTAGGGTAATGCGACCTAAAGCCCATCAACAGATATCCCCCCCGCCTGGCTAGTGCTGAGTCGACCTGTTCTTTCCTTGTTGGCCCATCCGCGTATTTCGCTATCAGCCTGACAGGTTCTCGCCCTATCATAGATCGGCCACTACAACCAGATGAACAAAACATAACTAGGGAAGGTTGAAACAAATCATAATGTGAACCAATACCACGTCTATTCGTCTGTCTGCCTAATTACCCTATTCCGGACGCTTTTCTGGCAGCCCCTTCTATATGGAGCTGTTCTCAGACGCTATGGATGCATAGAAGTTGTATTATTCAGTGCGGCGCACATCACTATTTTGTGTGCACCCGCCGCAGAGTCCTCTACACTATAGATGCCATGCGCGCGCGAGTGCCTGCGCATAGTTAAGCAAACGCCCCCCGCCCCCCATGGCACGGCACAATCACCCCGCCTAGAAACTCGCCGTCCAATATATTGAGTGGTTGTTCCGAGGATAGAGGGCTCGTACCACTGGTCAGCCATAAGCGCTTTCCCCAGGCTCATGAATGCATGTCGTTTAGTGAATTTCATCCACAGTCTGGGTTTCAAAAACGAGGCCAATTTTCAATCAGGACATTGTCGCTTGGTGTTATCTTAATGTTTGATTATGTTAACTATACACCAACCTGCTATACTGTCCTATCTTCCTCATTAGTAATTACTGTAGCCAAGGGATCGTATCGGCGGGCTAAGTCCTGAAAATCAACTTATGAAAGTGATCTTAAATTGTCGTATACAATCAAGAGGGCGGAGTTTTAACACTGAAGCTCCCGGTGGGGGCTCCTGACGCCTCCTCCTCTGTGATTTAAATCATTCATATGACTTGAAGAGATCTGGTTAATGATCCTGCCTTGCAGGATCATCACTTACAGTTTCTGCTGACAGGTTCCCTTTAAGCTTGAGGGACTTTAGCAGGTAACTGCTGTTTTTTGTGGTACACTCTTTCTTCTTTTCTTCCATATTTTCTCTTGTTTTCCCATAAAGACATGGACTTCATAAGTGGCAATCTACAAAACAATTTGTACACTGTGCCATGTAATGCTTTCCTTTGATTAACGTTTACAGGGGAAAAAAAATACAATAGTGGTAATAATAGGCTTTTCCTGGAAATCGTTTGAAAGTAAACATACCCGTAAACTGGCGTCAAAAATGTAATGTGGACGCACGATTCCCATCGCAAGATTAAACAAAGGGAGAAAGAGTATAACACAATTGTGAGCCAAGTGGCCTTCTATAATGGTTCACATTTGGATTGATGCAACTTGTCATGCAAGAGACGAAGGAAGCTCACCTCTGTAGGCTGTACGTCTTGTAAACAAACAAAGGATCTACACTCAGATTCGTTAATCCTTCATGGAGGTGCCCATACTGAAAAGTCCATTATTGTACAACCTGAGTCCTAATAGTGTAGAAAGAAAGAACGGAGGAAGGACCCAGGTGCTGTTATTATAGACCTGTAAGGCAAGGGTCAGAGTAACTGTAACTCTCCCTGTTTAATGCCCTATATGAAGGTCTAGAACACCCGTTGGCCAACCCGGGGTGTGGCCCTAGATTAACCACGAGCCCCGACCGGAACTTACCCTAGATAAATAGCCCTGTCCAATTGACCTAGTCTAGAGTAACGTCCCAGTCAGTTGTACGTCTATAACGACGAAAAGGCAAAAAGTGTGTCCATAAGGTAATGCGCAGCCAAATCCCAATTGCGCGCCAAATCCCGACAGGGCCTGTTTATCAACCAAAAACCCTTTTGGGCTCATCATGGGATAATTCGGTCCCGCGTGGGAAAAGAACCCCTTGCAACTACACTGCTAATAATAATTGCTGGGGTGATGTAGTCTCCCTTTTTTCACTAGATAGTGTATAGGAATAGCAAATAATTATCCTGAAGGAGATAGCCGTTAAGAGGATGTGTGCTGCGGGGTGCAATGCGCACAACACCCCGTTCACAACGGTGCCAGTGGTGGTGACTGTTCCACCCTTTTGGACGGGGTTGTGCGCATTTGCCCCCCCGCAGCATCACATCTCTTAAAACCGGCTATCTCCTTCAGATAATTATTGCTAGTCCAATCACTACTCCTATTGAACAAGGGAGATCTTCATCACCCGCAGCACTTATTATCTAGCAGTGTATTGCAAGGGTTTCTTTTCCCACGCGGACGCGCATTATCCCCTGAATAGGCCCAAAAGGGTGCCAACAGGCCCTGTCTGATTTGGCTGCCAATTACCCTTATGACACACTTTTTGCCTTTTTTCCCTTTATAGACCGTACAACTGACTGGACCGTTACCTCTAGACGAGGTCATTGACAGGCTATTTATCTAGGTAAGGTTTCCGGTCGGGGCTTCGTGTAATTAGGCCACAACCCGAGTTAGGCCAACAGGGTGTTCTAGACCTTCATCAGGGCATTAACAGGGAGAGTTACAGTTTTACCTCTGACCCTTGCCTTACAGGTCTATAATCACAGCACCTTGTTCCTTCTCCGTCTTTCTTTCTACAGTCTATACGGACTCATGTTGCTCACAATTACTGACTTTTTCCGTATGGCAACCTCCCGAATGGATAACCGACTACCTGAGTGTAGATCCTTTGTTTCGTTTAACCCCACCCAACGTACACCTAGCAGAAGGTGAGCTTCCTTCTCTCTTGCATGACAAGTTTGCATCAATAACTGTGAACCATTAAGAAGGCCACTTGGCTCACACTTGTTTATACTCTTTCTCCCTTGCTTTCATCTTTGCAGATGGGCATCGTGCGTCCACATTACCATTTTTGAAGCCAGTTTACTGTTGTTTTACTTTCAAACGATTCCAGTAAAAGCTATTAATTTTACCACTATTTGTAGTTTGGTTTTTTGCATAAACCATATGAGTGTCAAATCTTTTTCCTTCTAGACATCTAGTTGAAACACTTTTTGGATAGTTTAACCAGTTTACAGGGTGAGGTGGAATACTGTTTGTATGGAATGTTGTGAATCTGGAAGCCCATATTCTGGATCAAAATGAGCAAGTATCAAGGTTGCAGGCAATTGACAACCAGGAGCGAATTTTGCTGCTCCTGGAGCCAACTCACTGGGAAGATGGGTGTGGGATGGTAACATAGAGTTATGGGTGAGGGGCAGCTAGTTGGTACATGTAAAAGGCAAGGGTAAGGGACGAGTTTGCCAGGGAGTCCCTAGTCCCTGATCTGGTCACCCCAATAAGACGAGCGGGATATCAGCTCAGAGGTAAGTAATGCTGCAGCAAGACAGGTCTGGTCCAGTAACCAGGGTATTGTCTGCTCCATAAGAGGGAATGAGAGCATTGGGGCTTAGTGGTTAGCATTACAGCCTGCATTGCTGGGGAGCTTGGTTCAAGTTCCAGGTCAACATCTGCAAAGAGTTTCTATGTTGTCTCTGTGTTCTTGTGGGTTTCCTCTGGTTTCCTCCTCCGCCCCACTCCAACCAATACTGCTAGTTTGATTATATTGTGGAAGTCCCCATTGGGGCAGGGCCCGATTTGCAAGCTCTGTGAAGCCGGCTAATCTTGTGTGCCTTATATAAATTATATAAATATTATTATTCTTTTATTATTATTATTTACAGGCAAATTTCCAAACATGTGCTGGTGATGGGAGATTCTGTTATTAGGGGACACGCAGGGCAATCTGTCACAAAGACTGTGCAACTGAACAGTGCGATGGGTTGCCGGGTGCTTGGTTCGGAATGTTGGTGGATCAGTTGATCCAATGCCTGGAAGGGCTGGTTAGGATGCAGCAGGCCATTTTCACATTTGCCCAGTGGACAATAAGAGGTTAGTGGAATTTCCTTAAACTTAACTTACTTCAAAGAGACTTAGGCCTAAGCTTTAGGGAATGGACCTCAAGGTAGTTTTCCTCTGAAATCAGAAAGGCCGTGGGGGAGATTATAAGTGAACTCAAAATTTTAAGTGTAGGAACGAAGAAGTTCATTGGTAGGCTAGGCTCTACAGTAGTATAAGCGCATCTCATGAGGGGGAGCAGCTGTTTAAGAAAATTTATAAACTAGAGACCTGGGGGAAGGCAACTAACCCTTGTCACAGGGCCAGAAATGTAGATAAGGAACTCGAAAGAGTCCAATGGCACTTGGGAGAGGAGGGGGCAGGATGAAATCAGATAATAAGAACAAAAGTTAGGGAACCTTAAAAAAAAGTGTATTTACACTAATGCCAGAAGACCCCAAAAATCCAACTGAGGAACTGGTGGATAAATATGATATAGTGGGCTTCAGTGAACCATGTCTGGGACTGGACAATAACAATGACTGGCTGTTACTATAGATTTTTATAGTCTTTTTTTAAACAGAAATGATTGTATTAATAAAGGGGGAGTTGTTTTATATATTTAATCTTGCCTCCAGATGACATTGGTAAATGAAATTGAAATGTGGAGTCCCTATGGGGGGTATAAGGGGAGGGAAAAAGATACATAAATATTTACTCAGGGATATGTTATTGTGCTCAGCTCCACAATCGAATGGAGGCAGTAGAGACTGCCAGCGGGCATATACGCAGCCGACCGCGCCCTCTAGGAAGAACAATCGGCCGCTGCTGTGCGACTAATTGTTCGGTATCTAACCGCGGTTCCTCACCTCTGACACCCAGTCGCCTGTTGTGCCTGAGCCGTCTGCCACTGTTCTAGCTTCTGGGCCCGCCTTTGAGTTTGACGGCATCCTCGTATTGGAATGTCCCTCTGATATCAGTTTGAAAGCAGCGGCAGAGCAAGGACTATACCAGTCCCTGGACCTGTTCATACCTAAAGCACTGGCTAAGGGAGGCTAGACGTGCACATCGCTTACCTAGCTGGGGACGCAGATACAGGCCAGGATCAATGTTTCCCCTGTCTGCAGTGGAGAAGGGAGGACTGGCAGTGTCCTGTCTTCTCTATGGCATGTCCTTTCCTCTTCTTAGGATGAAATTTCTGTTCTTGCACTAGTGCTTGTTGGAGGCTTTCCATGGGGCAGAGAAAGTGGAGAGCGAAGACGGAAGCAGAGCCGATCCGTGTTTCCTCATGTGCGCATACCATACCCTCCCAACCGTCCCGGTTTCGGCGGACTTTCACGATTTTTTAGCCCTGTCCCGCCGTCCCGGGAGGTAGAAGAGGTTATCACGATTTGTTACGCTTTTTCCCGGACCAGAGACTGTCCCGTCTCCTGGTCCCGGGACACTGACTGCAGAGAGAGGAGATAACGTAGCTCCAGCACAGCCCTCACTCTCCTACCCCCTGGCCGCCCCCTCCCACCTGTTGTGCGCGCGATGTGTTGAGGAGGAAGCATCAGGGGGGGTCACCTGGAGAGTGCCTGCTGTCTGAGCTCACCAGCTCTGCACGGCACAGCACAGAAACCAGCAGAGCCCCTTTCTCCCCCTGTGTGAGGAGAAATCATCATGGGGAGGATGCTGCTGTTGACCCGGCATGATTTGGAGACTCCTCTGCACCTTCTCCTGAAGCTGGCAGGGGGAGGGGGGGCATATCGCAGAGGAGAGATAGCAGCAGCTTGTGGGGATGTGGCCCCCCTCCAGCAGCCTACAGAGCTCTATAGGAAACATCTACCATCATGGTAGGACAGTTAAAGACATCATGCACGGACATGTCATGTGTGAAGACGACCTCTATCAGAACTTGTATGGCAGCTTTGTGCCATACAAGCCCTGAATAATTATTTTGGCCCTTCTCCACACAAGGGAACCGTCATACTATTAAACCCAGACGCACCTGGACGTTACCTACGTCCTGCGGCTAGATACTTAGCGCACCGGGACGTAGTATAGCGTCCCGCTCTGGCAACGGCTCACGAACGGACACCGCGCTGAACACACACGATCGGAAGCCCACCCAATCAGGGTGTTGTTAACCCTGACACGTCCGCGGTCAAGCATGACTGCGGCGTGTAAGGGTGTTCCTCTTCTGGGCAGCCCCGAGGACTGGCAAGTGCCCTGGAGCTGCACAATCTCCCTGCCAGTCAGACCCCTTCCGGGTCTGACCGTAAACTGTCTGCGCATGCGTCTGCACGCTCAGACAGTTTACACTGCTCTACAATGTATTGTATTGTAGAGCAGTGTATTGGACTTGAACCAGCGAACCATCCGAGCATCACTGGTTCAGGTATGGAAAAGTAAAAGCATGTATAAACACTAACGTTTACACATTAGAATAAATAAAAAAATACATAAAAATATAAGCCCCTAAAATGTCACTTTCCCATAAAAACACTTAAGTATAAAACACACAAAAACACAAAACCCTTCCACATATTTGCTATTGCTGCGTCCGTAACAATCTGTATAATAAAAAAGAATCGTTACTGAACCTGCACGGTAAACGACGGAGAAAAAAACGCAAAAAACTTTCATTTTTAATTAATACCTTTAAATAATGCTCTAAAAAGTGATAAAAAAAAATGTTCTGCACTCGAAAATAAGCCCACTAAAAAGAACAACTTCTCACAAAAAATAAGCCCTTAAACAGATTTGTCAGTCGAAAAATAAAAAAGTTCTGCATATAAAAAGATGGTGATGCTAAAATGAACAAGATTTTCTCCAAATTAGTTTTTATTCAGTAAAATTGAATAAAATACACAAAACCCCACATATTTGGTAACGCTGCGTCCGTGACAATCTGCCTAATAAAACAGAATCGTTATTAGATCCGCTAAGTAAACCCTGTAAAAAAAAAAAAACCCAAAACGCTCCAAAAAAAAAGATAATTTTTAATTAAAACCATATAAAAATGCTCTAAAAAGTGATTAAAAAATGTTATGCACTCTAAAATAGACCACTAAAAAGAACAATCCTTCTCGCAAAAAATAAGCCCTTCACCAGATTTGTGAGGCGAAAAATAAAAAAGTTATACATATGAAAGACGGTGATGCTAAAATTAACAACATTTTCACCAAATTACTTTTTGTTTAGTAAAAATGGGAAAAAAAAATAAATCTATATAAATGAGGTATTTTCGTAATCGTGGAGACCCATAGAATAAAAATAATATACTATTTTCATGGTATGGTTAACGGACAAAAAAAAAACAACAAAAAAAAACTTCCTAAAAATTGATGATTTTCATTTCCTCCACCAACAAAGAGTTAATAAAATCTCACCAATTAGCTATAGATGCCCCAAAATTACGTCCCAGAAAAGTGCATCTCATGTGGCAAAAGAAATAAGCCCCTATAGGTCCACATTAAAAAAACAAAACAAAAAATTATAGCCTGTACAATGTGACATAGCAGATCTGATCTGGATGGCGCCTCCTTCCCTTCTATGCCGGCCGTGCGCCCATACAGCAGGTTACCACCACATATGGGGTATCCGTGTACTCGGGAGAAATTGGGTAACAAACTTTGTGGAGCCTTTTTTTCATTTAACCCATTATAAATGTTTGATTTTCCACCCAAAATGAATGTATTGTGAAAAAATATTACAATTTGCAGACTGCACCTCCATTTTGTTTTAACCCCTATAAAACACCTAAAGGGTTAACAAACTTCTTAAAAGTGGGGCCGCGTCCTAGAGGCCAAAATAGGCTGAGTCCTGAAGGGGTTAAACCCTTTCCAACATTGACGTACAACGTCACGGGCGGCAAGGACTTGATGCAGGGTGACGTAGTACTACATCCCGCTTTTGTCAGCGGCTGCTGAACGGAGCCGGTGCCAGATCACTAACACCCGCAATCGGAGATTCCTACGATAGCGGGTGTTAACCCCTGTGGCCGCGGTCACACGTTCCGCTAGTGTTGTATTCATAACGCACCGCTAGCGCACAGGGGGACCTCCACCCGATCGCATATGCGTTTCCCGGGAAACTGATGCAATTGATAACCCGATCCCATGCGTGTCTCTGGAAACGCATATGTGATCGGGCTGAGGCATAACACAACGCTAGCGGAACCAGTGACCGCTGCCTTACACGCCGCGGGGGAAGGGGGTGCCGGTCCGATGGTTGCATGCTCCTCTCCGGGAGCTGCGTTCTGCCTCCTAGCAGGACTCGGCTTTAACACAGTCTAATACATCAGTATTATTACATCAGTATTATTACATCTGTATTATTACATCTGTATTATTACATCTGTATTACACTGTGAAGAAGAAGAGCTTGAACAAGCGATCAGAGCATCACACGTTAAAGCCAACTTATAATTAACTTTTTATTAAAAACTGTTTTTATTAAGTGAAAGTCCCCTAAACACAAACATTCCCTATACCAAATAAAGTACAAAAACGCATCATGATAAATCATGAAAAAACCCACATATTTGATATTGCCGCATCAATACACTAAATATCCACAAAACCTAGCAGCAAAATTTTTCAATCAACATGAAGTTCAATTTCAAAATCACTTTGATATGTTGAAGCTCCAAAGTTATACCACTTATAGTGACACGGGGAAGATCTGAAAAAATAGCCGCGTGCCTGTAGTTAAAAAAAAACTCAAAAGTGAAAAATGACACTTTTTTTGCCATTTTGCAAAATATAAAAAAGTAATAAACAGTGTTCAAAAGGCCGTACTGTCCTAAAAATGGTAACATTGAAAATGTCATCTGATCTCGCAAAAAATGACACCAAACACAGCTCCCTACACTGAAGTATGAAAAAATTATTAGCATCAGAAGATGGCAAAATGAAGGGGAGGTTTTAATTTTTGTAAAAGTATCAAATCATTATAAAACCTATAATTGTGGTATCCTTGGGGACAGGAGGAGGAGGCTGGAGGACAGGATGATACTGGAGGAGGCTGGAGGACAGGAGGCTACAGGAGGAGGCTGGAGGACAGGGGGCTACAGGAGGAGGATGGAGGACAGGAGACTACAGGAGGAGGATGGAGGACAGGAGGAGGCTGGAGGACAGGAGGCTACAGGAGGAGGCTGGAGGACAGGAGGCTACAGGAGGAGGATAGAGGACAGGAGGCTACTGGAGGAGGCTGGAGGACAGGGGGCTACAGGAGGAGGATGGAGGACAGGAGGCTACAGGAAGATAGAGGACAGGAGGCTGGAGGACAGGAGACTACAGGAGGAGGACAGGAGGATACAGGAGGAGGCTGGAGGACAGGGGGCTACAGGAGGCTGGAGGATAGGAGGAGGCTGGAGGATAGGAGGAGGCTGGAGGACAGGAGGAGGACAGGAGGCTACAGGAGGCTAAAGGACAGGAGGCTACAGGAGGAGGATGGAGGACAGGAGGAGGATGGAGGACTGGAGGAGGCTGGAGGACAGGGGGCTACAGGAGGCTGGAGGACAGGAGATCAGTGCACTCGGGAGAAATTGGGTATCAAACTTTGTGGAGCCTTTTTTCATTTAATCCTTTGTAAATGTTTAATTTTCCACCCAAAATGAGTGTATTGTGAAAAAATATTACAATTTGCAGACTGCACCTCCATTTTGTTTTAACCCCTAAAAAACACCTAAAGGGTTAACAAACTTCTTAAAAGTGCTTTTTCATACATTGAGGGGTGTAGTTTCCATAATGGGGTAATTAGAAGCTGAGCAGGTCCATCTAAATACGGGTTTTGGTGATTTTACAAAAAATGTGAAAAATGGCACCTAAATTCTGAGCCTCATAACATTCTGGTAAAATATGTGGAATCTTAAAAAACCATGGCAACATAAAGCAGACATTTGGGAAATGTAAGTTATGAATGTATTTGGGTGCTATGACTATCTGCATCAAAAGAAGAGAATTTAGAACGTTGATATCCCCTGGATATCTCATAGCATTCCAAAGCTATAACCACTTATAGTGACACAGGGCAGATTTGAAAAATGGGGCCACGTCCTTAAGGCCAAAATAGGCTGAGTCCCGTAGGGGTTAATACATGAACTGTTACTATGTATAAACAAATGGAATTTCTTATCACATATTTTATAGAGGTTACTACAAAGATTAGATAATACCTTACAATTTGACTTAAAATGTCAAAAAAATTTTGGGATAATAATGGAATTCTACGTGTGCCGTCTTCACTAGAGCGGTCAGTAAGTTCCCTCCAGGACGTTCTATAATGACTTGTCAAACTACAAAGGTAAAAAGTCAAGGTTCAAAGAAAGAAAGAAGCACTAAAAGGCATAAAATGTGAAAAAAACTAATCTGGGCCATCGGCATCGGGATCTATTACACACACAACGCGAACAACAGGAATGCAATAGAAGACTCATACAACTTGTGTCGATAATTCCAGGATTCATAGAGGTTGGGTGATGCCAGAAACCCCAGACCGATTTCTTGGGTCATGGGTCCCCAAATCCCACCCATACAGCCCTCTCTCTTCTATAGCCTGACCTGATCTCAATGATGAGTGTAGAGGACTTTCAGCTTCTCATAGGCAGATGACAACCTACCGAATGGGCCAAAAGTCTAAAACTCGACCCCATTCTTACTGTAGACCACCAGGGATGCTGGCATTAAATTGCCCCGGGTTTTTGGCGCACGCGATCGGATTGTGGCGCATCGGTGCCGGCATGCACGCGAAGGAAATGGGGGGGGGGGGCGTGGCCGAATGAAAACCCGACAGACTCGGAAAAAAACGCCGCATTTAAAAAAAAAAAATTGTCGCGGGACACGCGCTTACCTTCACCAAGTATAGGATCGTGCACTCCAGCGGACCTCGGCGGACTTAAGCGCACAGCGACATCTTGTGGACGTCGGAGAACTGCCTTATCGCATCTCCGGAGACCCAAATTCCACCGCAGAGAAGCGCCGCTGGAATCGTGAAGGGACTGGGTAAGTCATCTGCCCCAATATCTTCTTCACAAGACCATGTATACTGGAGTTAACCCCTTCAGTGCCCTAAAAAAGAGGGCTTTAACAATGGACTCCCTTTGCTCACATAGATCAACTGGGATAAAATGTATGAACCACTTTGCCACCCTAAGCCACCAGGGATAATACTATGGTAACAATCACTTAGCCATCTATTACTAGTACATTGTAATAAAGGAGTTTTCCACTTTCAGCAAATAGTTGATATTGTTGGTGTAATTTAAAGTTAAACGATTTTCCCAAATACTTTCTGTATCTGTGTCTCACAGTTTTCTAGATCTCTGCTTGCTGTCATTCTACAGGAGGCTTCATTGTTTACTTCCTGTGGATAAAGAGCGGTCCCTAGTCATGTGATGTCACACAGGAGCACGGCTCGTTATATCCCTTGGTCAAGTGAGTGTCACACAGGTGCATGGCTTGTTAAATCCCTGGTCATCTGATGTCACACAGATGCATGGCCCATTATATCCATGGTCATATGATTGTACACAGGTGCACAGCTTGTTAAATCCCTACTCAAAGGTGCTAAGCTCATTATATCCCTGGTCATGTGATGTCACACAGTTGCGTGGCTCATTATTTTCCTGGTCATGTGATGTCACACAGGTGCACAGCTCATTACATCCCTGGTCATGTGATGTCACACAGTTGCACAGCTCGTTTTATCGCTGGTCATGTGATGTCACACAGGTGCACGGCTCGTTATATATCCCTGGTCATGTGATGTCACACAGGTGCACGGCTCGTTATATCCCTGCTCATGTGATGTCACCCGGGGCACGGCTATTTTATATCCCTGGTCAATGTGATGTCACAGAGGTACACGCTCGTTATAATCCCTGGTCATGTGAGTCACAAGTGTGCACGGCTCGTTATATCCCGGTCATGTGATGCACCAGGTGCAGGCGTCTCGATTTTATATCCCTGCGTCATGTTGTCAACAGGTGCAACGTGCTCGTTATATCCCCTGGTCCATGTGATGTCACCAGGTGCACGGACTCGTATATTCCCTGGTCAGTGATGTCACACAGGTGCAACGGCTCGCATTATACACACAGCTCGATACCACTGTGATAGAAGATGTACACTAGTGGGAACTCTTTGTTAAAAACACCCAGTTATGGTTTACAAAAAGTTTTAAACCCCTTAGCTCAGCTGCCGAGTTGTCCTGGATATACATCACATGCAAACATTCATCAGATGGATTCCCACAAACTTTATGGGTAGAATTCTAAATTTCACAGCAGTTTTAATTATGGATGTATAGAATTTGTTGCTTGATCTTTACACTTGTTCTCCCTTTGAAGGCATTGGAGCCCTCTGTATCAGCCTATAGCCAGTGATTGGCTGTGACCTAGGACTATATCTGTAAATTACACTACATCCCACTTGTATCTAATGAAGTGTTACACAGCAAAATAGACTCCCAGGACAATTAGTATTAACGAGGTCCTTGGGCGCTCGTTCCTGCCTATAAACACTTTTTGCCTCTAATGAGAACATCCGAAAGTTACAGTGTTACAAAAATCCCAAAGAGAAACAAGTTTTTCTCCTAAACTTTGAGGACCCTTAACCTTTCCCCCCTGCATAATTTTACTCTCCCTCCCCCCACTATCATTAACTCTTTGCCCTGGATCATGAGGTGGAGAGCGTTGTTTGGGCCACGTTGTCCTCCCTGCCCGTGTGTGGCGACCACGGCACTCGAGTATCCCCCCCATCTACAAGGGGCGCTCCTCTCCGTGCCGCGCTGCTTATCCCCCCGACATTTTTTTACGGTCTGTTTTTGAATAAAATTGTATCCGGTTATCTTGGACACGTTGGGCATTAATCAGACCTTGAAGATGTTTTGACCATCAATATATTGGTTTTGTTTTTCATGTGGTGCGCCATGGTTATTAAGTGAGGGCCGCACCTTTTAGTTTCTACATCTCGCTTGAAAATTTTAAGTTTACTTTCAAAAGCTTTTATGTATCCAAACATAACGTCAATACTTTTGCCAAAACCTTGTAGCTTTAAGTTCAGTTCATTAATATGAACAGAGAGATCTGTAAAAAACATCAGGGTATTGACCCACTTATTATCATAGAGCGGAGGAAAGTTTCCCAGATCCTTATCCTCAAGAAATACCTTAATTTCTTCAAAGCACTCCACAAAGGGCTCCAAAACTTTGCCTCGGCTCAGCCATTGTACATTATTGTACATCAGCAGTCTACTGTAGGCAGAATCAACCTCCAGTAAAAGTGCAGAAAATTCTCGCTTGTGAAGGGGGCGAGCAGCTATTAAATTAACTATTTTTGTAACAACTGACATTAAGTCGTTTAAGTCAGTGAATCCTGCTTTGGCACATAAAGCCTCCTGATGGATAATACAATGAAAAGGCACAATCGGGTGTTCAATAGCTTCTGTAAACAACGTAAACAATCCAAGTTTTTTCCCCACCATGTTTGGTGCCCCATCATTTTAGAGATATCAATGCTTAGGTCACAGAAAGTTTGCATAACAACCTTACATATTTCGCTTCCTGACGTACTTGTTGGCACTGATGCTAACTTTATCAACTCTTCTCTCATTGTGAGACCATCAGAATATCGACCAATAATGGCCAACTGAGCATGTGATGTGACATCAGTAGTTTCATTAAGAGAGATTGAAAAATATTTACAATTACTTATGTCTCTCTTTAATTGCTGTTGTACCATCACAGGGGCAGTGACTTATAGATAACCCCTAATTGCCTGCGGGCTAACTGTCTTTTAGGAAAGGGCAAAGTTAGTAAGCAGAAATAGTTAACAAGTGTGCGCAGTGTGAAAAGGAGGCGTTCCTTATGTAAATTAATGGCGAGAAACGGCACCCATAGCACAGGCCCTTTTCTACTCCTTTTCAACAATAGGAGATACCAACCCCAAAATGGTAACACTGGAAAAAGCGTCTCATCCCGCAAAAAAAAAAATGCCATCACATGGACCCAATAACGCAAAAGCTAAAATTTTATAGCCTACAAAAGGGGTCAATGAGGAAAATACTGGCAGCTGCAGGGCGCTCCTTCCCTTCTGCACCTCGCTGTGCGTCCATAAAACAAGTAACTGCCACATGAGGGGGTATTGTCACAGTGCCCCCCCCCAGTATAGTCATAGGGCCCCCCAGTATAGTTACAGGGCCTCCCCCCCTCCCCAATATTGTCATAGGGCCCCCCAGTATAGTTACAGCCCCCCCAGTATAGTCACAGGGCCAAATCACAACCCTCCACATCAGTATACAATAGTTACCAGGCCTCCCCCCGAACCACTGGGAAAAGAATAAATATATATTTACTTTGCATGTGCAGCAGCCGCGGGCCGGAATGCAGCGAAGTGCAGGTGTGATGAAGTCACCGCGCAGGAAATCACCTCAATGCCAGGTGCCACCGGGGAGAGGTATTTTGTGCTCCGGTGCTGAATTTTATTTCCTCTCAGCGCAGGGCGTCGAGGCCAGGAGCCGAGGCTGGAGCTGAGTGGGCCGGAGCAGGCACAGCACAGGTCGCTGGGGCTGCTCTGTTTCCACGCTCTGACGTCAGTGCGCGGCCTCCGCAGAGCAGGATGGGAGAACAGGAGCAGCCCGCCCGGCCGACCGACCGCCCACCTGCCCAGCCGGCTGACCGCCCACCCGTCCAGCCGGCCGACCGCCCACCCGGCCGACAGCCCACCCGCCCAGCCGGCTGACCGCGCAGCCGAACAGAGACGACGGCGACCGGCGTGTCAGCGAAAATGACTACGCGTGTCAGTGCTGACACGCGTGTCATAGGTTCGCCATCACTGCTCTACACGTTAGTGAGGCAAACTGCACTATGTGCCCCACTAATGATAAATCTGGGACAGACTGTAAATTGTAAATTTTCTGGGGGTGAATTAAAAAATCTTTTTTAACTTTTACTACAACCAAGAACAATATTAAACCCAGTATAGTCACAGGGCCAAATCACAACCCTCCACATCAGTATACTATAGTTACCAGGCTTTTACCACTGGGAAAAGAATAAATATATATTTACTTTGCTTGTGCAGCAGCCGGAATGCAGCGAAGTGCAGGTGTGATGTCGCTAGGGCTGCTCTGTCTCCACGCTCTGACGTCAGTGCGCGGCCTCCGCAGAGCAGGATGGGAGAACAGGAGCAGCCCAGCGCCCGACCGCCCACCTTCCCAGCCAGCCGACCGCCCACCTGCCCAGCCAGCCGACCACCCACCCAGCCAGCCAGCCAGCCGACCGCCCACCCAGCCAGCCGGCCAACCGCCCACCCGTCCAGCCGGCTGATTGCCCACCCGTCCAGCCGGCCGACCGCCCACCCGCCGAACCGGCTGACCGACCGCGCAGCCGACGAGAGCCGACGGCGACCGGCGTGTCAGCGAAAATGACATAGGTTCGCCATCACTGGTTTAGAGGTTAATACTGGCAAAGTTTTGAATTTCACTCTATGTACTAGGAAAGTAGTATACTATGTATAACAACGTGAAGCTATGCAAAAAAGTTGGAGGGGAGCAGGGAGAGGAGGAGGTGGGGAGCAGGGAGAAGAGGAGATGGGTGCAGGGAGAGCAGAAGGGGGAGCAGCGTGATATGGATTTGATGTGGGGGTGCAGTGTGACATGGATATATTGTGGGGGTGCAGGGTGACATGAATGTAATATGGGGGTGAAGGGTGACATGGATGTAATGTGGGGTGCAGGTAGGTCCTGGTGGATAGGGGGACCAGCTCCTTTAGCCCATTAGGATTTAGCATCCTTTATATAAAGCAAACTAAATGTTAGATGGCAAAACTGGGTCTCTTGGCCCACCAGATTTTGGGTAGTAAGAGATCTCCTTAAACGTAACACTGGAAAAAGCGTCTCATCCCGCAAAAAAAAAAATGCCATCACATGGACCCAATAACGCAAAAGCTAAAACAATAACGCAAAAGCTAAAATTTTATAGCCTACAAAAGGGGTCAATGTGGAAAATACTGGCAGCTGCAGGGCGCTCCTTCCCTTCTGCACCTCGCGTCTCTTGGCCCACCAGATTTTGGGTAGTAAGAGATCTCCTTAAACGGGTTTTCCCATGAAATAGAAGTTCTCACATCTCAATGTTTACACAATAAAGATAATTTTTAACCCCAAAGTTACAATGTTACTGTTACTGTTAGTGTTATTGGTATTTTAGTTCCTATCACTCATTGATGGTCTGTGTAAGATTTCAGAGTTTGAGCGGGGACTTTCTGAGCACAATGTGCTTAGATTATAAGGGTACAGGGTTTATCTACACTTTCGTTTACCTTCTGAACATTCTACTAGTATCTGACACATAGGAAGAGAGATGAGACGGATTAGAGATGATGAGATCCATGAGATGCCTATTACACACAAGGGGGCAGATTTATCAAGCTGTCTAAAAGTCAGAATATTCCTAGTTGCCCATGGCAACCAATTACAGCTCAGCTTTCATTTCACCAGTGCTCATGAATATTTAAAAGGAGAGCTGTTATTGGTTGCCAAGGGCAACTAGGAATATCCTGACTTTCAGACAGCTTGATACATCTGCCCCAATGACACTCTCAGCTCTGCTACATCTCACACACACAGTCAGCTCTGCTATATGCATCCCCTCCCCTGGATAAAGATCTTATCTTTCCTTTAACGAATGTCAGCTAGTATACGGCCGCCAGATACGGACACATGTATCATTGTACCATGCCCCCACAGAAAAAAGATAGAAGGTGCTCCAATAGAAACATACACACACCCCAAAAATAGGCCAAAAGCCTGTATTTATATATTTAATAATTGGTATCACATTAGCAGATTACAAAGAACATGACCCAGACCAGTAATAATGAAACCATCCTGATACTATATACAGGTTACCCCACACATCACCCGACTGTAGGTGGCGCCTCTCTCATCATGGTGACCTATCCCTCTCTCCATCATTGCTGTCCACTAATGACTTATCTCTAAATGGATCCTCTTACTCTTAATTAGGAGGGAGAGGATCCACCCTGACAACTAGGAGGGAGAGGATCCACACTCACTCCTAGTTGTCGGCGTGGATCCTCTCACTCCTAGGTGTCGGCGTGGATCCTCTCACTCCTAGTTGTCAGCGTGGATCCTCTCACTCCTAGTTGTCGGCGTGGATCCTTTCAATCCTAGTTGTCGGCGTGGATCCTCTCACTCCTAGTTGTCAGTGTGGATCCTCTCACTCCTAGTTGTCAGCGTGGATCCTCTCACTCCTAGTTGTCAGTGTGCATCCTCTCACTCCTAGTTGTCAGCGTGGATCCTTTTCTTATTCCTGGTTCCCTCTACATGTTGGTCCTCATCAAATTTTCCTTCTTTTTGCGCACAGCGGACGCAGAAGGTGAAGGAGGGCGCTGAGCTGCCAGGATTTTAGTTTCCTCAATTGGCCCCTTTGAAGGATATAAAATTTTCGCTTTTTCGTATTTGGCCATGTGATGCTTTACCCTTTTTTGAGCGATGAGATGCTTTTGCCTTGTTACCATTTTTGGGGTTTTTCTTTGGTTCACGTATTCTTGGTTTGAAAATTTAGGGATACTTTTTTTGCAGGCAGGTATTAGAGTAGAAAACGCATCAATTCTACTGGATTTTTTAATCTTTTTCTTTTTTGGTGTTAACACGTATAGACTAATATTATTCATGGTTATACTTTTATTATGGGTCGATACAGATTAACGGGGATACCAGACTTGAATATATTTCTTAAGTTTTACGTAAATTTGTCAAACAAAACCCTAAGTGGGGAAAAATCTATCATATTATTTGCTGACGTGTCCTGTCAAGTGCATAACATTGTTACTTTTTTGGCTACGGGCGGTGATGGCTTTATTTGGCGGGACATGTGTATTTACACCGAGTATCATGTGTCTTTGGAGCTACACATGGTTTTTGATTCACCTTTTTTTTTATTGCATTTTTTGGGGAATGAATAGTAAAAATCATAATTTGGAAGGTTTTAGCAGTTTTGTTTTTACGGCGTTTATAGTGGGGGTTCAATAATGATTTACTTTATTCCTAGGGGTGTACGACGTTTCTTGGTGATATATATATTTGTGGGGTTGTGTTGATTATGATTTAGACTTTTTTTTTAGTTTATTGATTCTTATATGTTTTGGGGGTTTTTGGGCATTTTAGTGATTTATTAACTTATTTTTGTTAAGTGAAGAACTTTTTTTTCCACTGTTTTCACTTTGACTACCATGGGATCCATGAACAAGAATGCCTACTGATTGCTTGTTCATGATACTATTTCTGCAAATCTCATGGATTTGCAGGATTATTATGCATGTCAGCTATACACTGATAGATGCTGCATGTGCCAGTAACGATGACGCTTCACAGCGCATCTACGCGCAATTCTTGCAGGTAACCTGGGTGCAGATGGACCCCAGAGTTGCTTATAGCAACGATCGGCGCCCCCTCGAAAACGGTTCGGGGGGGCCGCCGCATCGTGGGGAAGGAAAGACCCCCCCAGAGGTAGTGTTAGCATGCGCGGTCGCGCTGAACGCGGCAATTAACGGGTTAAGCACGGGACCGTTCTTTCGTTGTCTACGAGTCGGGTTTTGTGCTTTTAACACTGGGGTTTGAACCGCGACAGTCACATGCCTGGCATACCCCGTGTTTCCCGATGCGGTTCGGCTCGCTTGAGCTTGACCTTGGCATGGGTCAAGGTTCCGATAATCGGACGCTGAGTGCTTAATGTTATTGAGCTCGACGTCCATATATATCGGCCGCTGAGCGTGAGTTAACGGGTTTTTCTTTACGGGTCTTCCCTACTGAAATAGACAGTTCTCACATCTCAATGTTTAAACAATAACAGATAATTTTTACCCCAAATTACAATGTTACGGTACTGTTAGTGTTATTGGTCATTTAGTTCCTCTCACTCATGTGCGTCTGTGTAAGATTTCAGAGTTTGAGTGCTGGGGACTGCTTCTGAGACAATTGTGACGTAATGATAAGGGTACAGTGGTTATCTACACTTCGTTTACTTCCTGAACTTCTATCATAGTATCTGACACATAGGAAGAGAGATGCAGACGGATTAGAGATGATGAGATCCATGAGATGCCTTTACAAACAATCGGGGGCATGAGATTTAATAAGCTTCTAAAATCACGAACTTACTTAGTTGCCCATGGCAACCAAATCTAAGCTCCAGCTTCATTCCACAGTTTTGCTCGACGACTCCATTTAAAAGGAGTTAGTGTGTTATGCGTTGCCAAGGGAAACAGGAATATTCACTTCGACTTCAGACATTGCTCTAACTGCCCCATGCAACCCTGCACGCTCTCTTGCTACATCTTACACCACACAGTCAGCTTGCTTTAATGACTACCTAATGATGAAAGATTCTTTATCTCCTTTACATGTAATGATTTACAGCTACGTATAGCGCGTTACGAACATGATCATCTGTACCTATTATGTTCCCCACACAGATAAAAAGATGAAGGTCGCTCCAATAGAAAAATACACACCACACCCAAAATTACGGCCAAAGAGGTCATGTATTTTATATTTAATAATGGTATCACAACTTGAGACGATTAAAAGATAATGAACCAGACAGTAATAATGAAACATCTGATATATATTACAGGTAACCTGACAAATCAACCCGTATTTGCTAGGGGAGCGCATCTCTACTCATGGTGATCCCATTATCCCTCTCTCCATCTCTTGCTTGGTCTACTAATGACTTATTGCTTATAATGGTCTTCTTACTCTTAATTAGGAGGGAGAGGATCCACCCTTGACAACTAGGAGGGAGAGGAGCCACACTCACTCCTACGGGCTGCCCTCCGGTGTGCCGTGGATCCTCTCATCTAGGCGCGTGGCCCTCACTACTTAGTGTCGGCCGTGGACTCACTTACTATGTTTGTCGGAGGATCTCTCACTTATGTTGCAGGCGTGGATACTTCCCCTCCTAGTTTGTAGGTGGATCCTTCAATCCTAGTTGGCGTGCGGGTCCTTCCTACTCTATGTTGTCAGTGTGGATCCCTTATCGCATCCTAGTTTGTGCGGAGCCTTTCATGGAAGTTTCCAGTGTCTAACTCATAGTTGTCGGATGTGGATCCTCTACTCTAGTGTCAGTGTGGATCCTCTATCTCACTCCTAGTTGTCAGCGTGGATCCTCTCACTCATAGTTGTCAGTGTGCATCCTCTCACTCCTAGTTGTCAGCGTGGATCCTTTTCTTATTCCTGGTTCCCTCTACATGTTGGTCCTCATCAAATTTTCCTTCTTTTTTTACTCTTATTTCTATGACTTTCTTTTTTACATCCATGTGACTCTCTCTCTTATTTTTAATTTCCCCTTTACTGACTTTTTATTGGCCAAAATGATAACATTTCTGGTAGATCTTTCACCACCTCCATCTTCTCGGTGCTTTAATAGTTGTAGCTCCAGTACTTCTGGCACAGTTGGATTTTGTCGCCTCCATTCCTGAGCAAAGGTTCCCCTAGACTGGGGGCTGATGTTATTAGATGTAAATGGGTAAATGTTGGGGTACTATTGCACTTTAATAGGGTTGGTGATCTGTGCCTTTAAGATGTGTTCTCACTCCTCCCCTGTTGCTTACCTCAAAATGTCCTCCCATCCTACAGGACCTGAGGGTATATATATATCACTGATCACTCAAGGATATCTCCCTCTTTTAGGCGACACTCAAGCTCCCTCCCTATGTTATTAAGATGTTATGTAATTTTGTAATATTTTACCTTTGTATTTTTAGTTAATTTCAAGTCACAGCAGGCAGAATGGTGGAAGATTTGAGATGGTAGCTGGGAGTCCAGCTGGCATACAGCTTCCAGAGCTCGAAGATGTGTGATTCTATTCCAAGTGCCTGATTTTGGATATTACGGGTTAATATATAAAATAAATAAAGTTGTGACCTAATTTTCCACCCAGCAAGAAGTGTCTGTCATATTTTGGAAGTTACAGTTTACTGATATTTGTGTTATGGGTAAACAATTAAAGTGCCCTTACAGGTGGTTTACCTAAGGTGTTCTGTTGCATGCCCTCCAGTCTTGTTACTTTGTGATGCCTACTGTCAGGTGGGTGGAGCCTTCTTTCCTCTCCAGCCTGAGACCACCTATCTGACTGTAGACCACAGAAATAGCATATTATGTACTGACACAAGGCCAATTAAGCTCTTTGCTATCAGTTGAGGGCTCCAGGGCCGGCAAAGACATCCTGACCCAGTCCATCTGACAGGAGAGAACTGAAAATAATGACATTGGCAGAGAATAGAGAAAAAAACTTCAAATGTACCAGAATTATTGGAATAATTTCATTTCAAGGATTCAAAGAATTGGGAGAAGGGTGATAAAAGGTTCTCTCTAGGCTCCTCCCACAAACACCAAAATGCTGTAAACATCTGAAATGTTGTAGTGGAGTTCAGTAAGTCACAAAACTTTTCAGCCTTTCCAGCAAAAATGTGAAGGACGGGGCGTGATATCTCCCTGCACAGCCTGAGCTCCATTGTGAGGTCATTTTAAAGAGGTTTTCAATGAAAAAAACAATTTCCTATCAGGTTGGTCTTTGGTTATATAAGGCAGGGGGGGGGGTGCAGCTTCCATTTGTTTAAAAGAGGTACAAATTTTTTGTTGCAAAATATGGTTACTGAAGGATGAATATGTCCAGAGACCATTGGCAGTAAAAGGGTTAGGCTACATGCACACGATGTATGGTCGCGGTACCGCAATAGGGTGCTGTACCGTAATACTGTGCCGTACCGTAATACCATGCTGAACA
>CM033643.1:173982397-174203187 GCA_019512145.1 Engystomops pustulosus
CGGTGCTGCCGATGCACGCGAAGCGGCCCGTTCTTCTCGTTGCGCGGTTTTGCTTCCGGTCCGCGTTGTGGACGGCTCCTCCCATCCGTCCCTATCTCTCAGCGTTGTAAGCGCTGGGAGATGGTGCACATGGGAGCATCCGGCCGGCCGGAGAAGACGGGCCGCGGCGCGGGACATCGGCAGCACTGGAGGAGGTAAGTACATGTTTATTATGTTTAAATAGCCCTCCCCAGCCCGGCCATAAAAAAAATTTTAAACCCGGATAACCCCTTTAACAGTAGCCGACCACAGTAGCAGTTTAGAATCTGCCATTCTTCTCCTTATCTTCACTGTATATTTGATTTGCAATATTTTTTTCAATAACAAAATGACACCTACCTACCTTCAGAATGGGGGCCACATGATAAAAAACTAACCGATCAGTTTCCACCATTAGTTCTATTTAGTTATTCCATTAATGTTGCCATCAGCTTACTGAATGCGAGGAGTCACATAATGGGCCTCATTTACTAAGGGTCCTGTGGTCGCATTTTGGTTGCATAATCCGACGATTTCCGATCTGCGCCGCATTGAGCAGAAGAATTTGGCGCTTGCAGTCAGATTTTGGCGCATCGGCCATGGCTTTCATGCGATACAAATCGGGGGGCGGGCCGTCGGACAATCCCACTAATTCGGACTAAGAGCAGGATTTAACTTTGAAATTGTGTCACAAGCCGAGCACTTACATGCACCAGGAAGAAGATGGTGAACTCCGGCGGACCTGTTTGGGAAAGCGACACATGCAGAATATCGGGCGCATGATCTACATTAGCTGAGCTCTCTCCATACACAGTGGGTAATGGCTATATAAAACAGCTAACACCCGCCTGCCACTGCCGTGGTCGGTGCTGGCACCGATCGCGGTAGTTAACCTGTTAAGTGCACCTAACTTACCTTTACATGGGCGCCGCCATCTTGGTTGCCCGATCGCCGCCCCCTGGAACGTCATCGGAGAATTTTTTTTTTGTACAGAAGGTTTTAATTTTTTTAAATGTATGAAAACATTATAAAACCTGTACAAATTTGGTATCCTTGTGATCATACCATACCAAAGAATAAAATAGACATGTGATTTGGGGCGCTCAGTGAAAGCTGTAAAATCCAAGCCCACAAGAAAATGGCGCAAATGCGTTTTTTCATCATTTTCACTGCATTCTGAATTTTTTTCCCACTTCCCAGTATACGTCATGGAATAATAAATACCATCAGTATGAAGTTCAATTTGTTACACAGAAAACAAGCCCAAACAGAGCTCTTTACATGGAGAAATAAAAAAGTTACAGATTTTTGAAGGTGTGGAGTGAAAAATGAAAATGCAAAAACGAAAAAGGGCCACGTCCCTAAGGGGTTAAAATATATGCACATTGTATTAAATTGCATGATATAACATTCTAAAAACCACAAAAAAGTTTAGAGAATGGAATAGCTCTTAAAGATCCTAGATGCCATCCAAACATAGAGACTGATCAGTTTGATTATTGGTTTCTTCCTAACAATCCTCACTGGTCTGGTTTTCTAAAGCTTTCTAAAAATCTATTTCTCAACTAGGTAATTCATGTGGGATTTCGTCAAAAATGAACTTTGCTTAATATCCTGAGCCAAGAATCACCACGGCAACCACATAGATTTATTCAAGTGCTGTTTGTACAAGCTGCAGTTCTCAGTAAATATTCAAGCTTTCCAATCAGTAGGTAACAAATGTAAAATGACAGCACATGCCGTCCCTCCTAAATGCTACCATACAAACAGTACAAAACCTGCTCGCAGCAGGGCAGAAAGAATTTGTGCTAAAAAATAGGATGTACTGCTGAAACTGCTCCATAAATGCTTTTTCTATAATGACCACAATACTTATGTAGCTATGTTAAATCTTATGCTAATGTTATAGAAACATCTCTTTGTCAAAAAGCATGGTGGGTTCAATTAAACTTTTTCTAAATCAAATCGTAGTGGCATGTTTTTTGCCTCACCTCAATCTCTAGATGTAAATGTGCAGACGGTCCCCAACTTAAAGGACATCTACCACCAGGATTGTAAAACAAGCACAGACATACTGGTGTGTGCCCCCTCTGGCAAGATCTGCTCTTCTTTTAGCTTCTTATGCCCTTGTTTTTACAAGGCTTTTAAAGTTATGCAAATAAGCTTGAGGGGTGCCAGGTTCCATAGGAGTTAATGGGGCCTGGAGCCCCCTCAGGCTCATTTGCATAGTATTTAAAGCCTTTTTTTCTTAAAATCAAAGGCATAATAAGCTTAAGGAAGAGCAGATCCTGCCCTAGGGGGCACACACCACTATGTCTGTGCTTGGTTTACAATACTTCATCCTGGTGGTAGATGACCTTTAAGAGCACCAAACTTACAGACGACCCCTAGTTACAAATGGTCCTCTCTGGCGCTTATGACATCTAGTCAAGCTTTCTGGCTGCTGGTAATTTACTTTAGTCTAAGGCTGCAATGATCAGCCATGGCGTTAATCCTTGTTTTCATGTCAAAAAAAAAAAAAATTCTACTTGGCTGGAGCTACACTTTAACTATACACTAAATACACCTGTTCCAACTTGCATACATAAAGCACCCAAATGGACCCCAAGTTTTACATTTGTGTGGTTGGTTATGGTATGTCATGCACTGAAAACCAGTGTCCTTCTGAAGTCATTTTGCTAGTAGTGTGGATTTGTACTGTGTTAGCCATGGAGAGCAGAAGAAGAGTGAAGAAATCAGGCGATACCTTTTTGAGGCTAACTGAGTATATTTGATGGTGAGCTTTCAAGAATACTAGTTCTCTTAGTCAGACATGATGTTATGCATGAAACAGAAAATTCACAGCATTTTATACACACTTGGCAGTGATCATCAAAGGATATAAAAAAAAACAGATTGATAAATACAGGGACAACCTATTTACAACAGGGCGGCAATAAAAACACTACAAACCTGTGAGAAGAGACACAAGAACCCTGGTTCTTGTCTGCTTGTGGCCTCCAGGTCAGAGAAAGGAGGTCATGAAGCTGGAATGAATGTTAAGACCATTTTGTAAGGTGTTGAATATCCTCATTAATTTATGCTCCCATTCTTAGCTTTCCCTCTGTGTCTTAAAATGTCCCATTGAAAGAGTAATATGCAAATCTTCCATGGTATGGTCCTGTCTGGAGAAATGTGCAGCTACTAGGAGATTTTTCCTTTCATTTTTAATATCAGATCAGTGCGAGTTCATGCGCTGATGGAGTCTCTGGGATGTTTCCCCAACATAAAGGCCTGTGGTTGGACACTGTTGAAACATAATAAGGTTGAGCACATTAGAAGACCTGCAGGAAAAGTTCCCCTTGATCTTATTTGTACCTGCTGTGATTGAGGTACCTGGTCACCTGTGCGAATTTGCTGGCTAACATTACGGTTGGGAGAATATTCTGGAGGGATAATTTAGAATTTTTTTCCCCCTATAAATCCAAAAATGGTGGGTAAAGCCACTACTACTTTCTTAGATCCTTTAAATTTTCATTCCATATTTGGCTCTCTTGCTATGAAGATATCGGAGCACATATACTTACCCGGTCCTGTAGCGATCCCGCGGTCCGTTGTCGATGAGGATTCAGGTCCGGCACGATTCACTAAGGTCCGTGCGTCCAATTTCCTGCAGGTATCGCTGCTGAAACGAGGTCCGCCGGAGTTCACCTTCTTCTTCCTGGTGCATGTGAGTGCGTGATCTTTCGACACATTTCGTTTTTTAAATTCCGGATTTCTCTCCGAATCAATTGGGTTGTCCGACGGGCACGCTCCCACGATTTCTGTCGCTTGCAAGCCGGCGCCGATGCGCCACAATCAGATTGCATGCACCAAAATCCTGGGGCAATTCGCCACAAAAAGGCACAAAACCAAAATATTCAAGAAAACCCGACGGAATTGCGGTCGGTGGACCCTTAGTAAATGTGCCCCATTGTATGAATTTTAATCTTACTTTGAATACACCAGGGACTCATCAATTGCCAGGTTTTTATCAGGCATTATGCTTCTGCAAATTTTAGATTTGAAATATTTTATGAGAGGCCAAATTTTAAACAGCTGATAGTGGTTGGGGTCACTTGATGGGGGACATAGTGAGCTGTCACTCTAATGAGTGAAGCGCATTGTATCATTGGAGTGCTTGCCCTTCATCATGTCTTGATACATAGGGGTATCCTACAGTACATCAGTTGACCTCTATGATCTGATCTAACTCTCCCCACTTTTTCACTGACAAGAGCAATCAAGGTATTACTGGACGCTATTAACTGATGGGAACGAATCACACTATTACTGGGCGCTAATCACTGACTAGCGCAATCAAGGTGTTACTGCATGTTATTCACTGACCGGAGCAATCAAGGAATCCAGACTGGATTTCTGCACCACAGAAACCTTTGTTAAGACGTTTCCTGTAGTTCTTGATTAATGGTCTAGACCAATTTAGCTAAAACTGCAGTAGGGAGTTTGGCCCAATCCTCCATACAGATCTTTTCCAGATCTTTCAGGTTTTGGTGCTGTTGCAAACAACCCTGAAATCATGCAATCCTACTAAAATTATTTTAAAATAATACAATGTAATTCTCTGCATTTTTGAGAGATTCTTTCTCTCACAGTTGAAATGTTATGATAATAAATACAGTCCTATCCATTCTGTGTAGGTGGGAAAACTTTCAAAAATCAACACTTACTTTCCCCACTGTACATATTGGAACATTGCTCTTTTAAATATAATTTCTATAGTGTTTTGTCAACATTGGCAGCAAGGAAAAATAAATCACCGCCATTTTAGGCCTAAAGACTGCTTTTCTGTTTTATTGGTCTGCTCATAAAGCCTGCAACAATGCACAGACTAGTTATAGTGTGGAATACGTGTCTATACGTATTGGGAAGTTCATTACTTTACCTCTTAGTGACCATTTTCCATCAATGTAGTCATATCAGACCTTAACCCCTAAGCGCACCTGGACGTTATAGTACTTCTCGCATGGCGACATGCTATAGGGTCCCGCTTCTGGCACGGCTCATGAACGGAGCCAGCACCAGAAGCAGCGGTTGTCAGTTGTATAATACAGCTGACACCAGGCTCTAACACCCGCGATCGGAGCCGACTCTGATTGCGAGTGTTAACCCCTTACACGTCGCGGTCAAGCGTGACCACGGCTATGGATCGCTATGGATCGGATCCCCCGTGCCGCATACCCGGGGATCCGATCCTCTTCTGGGCAGCCCCGAGGTATGCCTAGGGACCTGGGGCTGCCCGATGTTTCTGACAGTCAGACCCCTTCCAGGTCTGACTGTAAACTGTCTGCGCATGCGTCTGCATGCTCAGAAAGTTTACACTTCTCTACAATAAATAAGTAGCAGTAGCAGTAGTATCAGAGCATTGCTGGTTCAAGTTTGTAGAAGTAAAAAAAGTTAAAAACACTAAAGGTTAAAAAAATAAATAAATAAAAATATAAGTACCAAAAATGTCACTTTCCCATAAAAGCACTTAAAGTATAAAAACACAAAAAAATCCTCACATATTTGGTATTGCCGCGTCCTTAACAAT
Source organism: Engystomops pustulosus (assembly GCA_019512145.1). Classification (NCBI taxonomy): domain Eukaryota; kingdom Metazoa; phylum Chordata; class Amphibia; order Anura; family Leptodactylidae; genus Engystomops; species Engystomops pustulosus. Next base: position 173,987,988 of record CM033643.1, read on the forward strand.
CTATATAATAAAACAGAATTGTTAGTGCACGGTAAACGCTGTGGGGAAAAAACACAAAAAATGTTAAGAAAAAAAGATAATTTTTAATTAATACCTTTAAAAAAAACTCTCTAAAAAGTGATAAAATAAATATAACACTCCAAAATAGGACCATTAAAAAGAACAATGCTTCTCACAAAAAATAAGCCCTTAACCAGATTTTTAGAAGGTGACACCGCGCTCCATATCCCTACAGCCACCCGGGTTACAGCCCGTATATATGGAGCGCGGTATCACCTTCTAAAAATCTTAGCCCTACTGGTTAAATTCATTTAACCTGAATTTTAGATAGGTACCAAGCTATTTGGCCACCTTTCTAGAACGATACCTAGCAGCACCATGGAATACTACAACGACAGTTTAACCCAGGAAGAGGTATGGCGCCGCAACCACTAAGATAGATAAATCACCTGGGCCAGATGGCATACACCCCCGGGTTCTGCATGAATTATGTACGGTGATAGACAAACCTTTATTTTTAATATTTGAAGATTCACTGAGGACTGGTTATGTTCCACAGGAATGGCGCATAGCAAATGTGGTACCAATATACAAAAAAGGATCAAATAGCGATCCTGGAAACTACAGACCCGTGAGTCTAACTGCTGTGGTGGGGAAAATATTTGAGGGGTTTATTAGAGATGCTATCCTGGAGTATCTCACTGTGCACAACCTTATAACCCAGCGTCAGCATGGGTTTATGAGAGATCGGTCCAAAATTAAAGTTATACCTCTCATTTTCAAAATGTTTAACCCCAGGGCAAGGGGTAGAGGACGAGGGCGGGGACGTGGGCGTCCAACTACTGCAGGGGTCAGAGGCCGTGGTCCTGGGCGGGGTGAGACACCACCTGCTTATGAGGGAGCAGGGGAACGCCGCAGAGCTACACTCCCTAGGTTCATGTCTGAAGTTACTGGGACTCGTGGTAGAGCACTGTTGAGGCCAGAACAGTGCGAACAGGTGATGTCGTGGATTGCCGACAATGCTTCGAGCAATTTGTCCACCAGTCAGTCTTCCACGCAGTCCACCCATGTCACCGAAATCGGCACTCCTCCAGCTCCTGCACCTCAGCCTCCTCCCCCCCAGTCTGCCCCCTCCCAGCAAAATTTGCCATTTGAACCGGCATACTCTGAGGAACTGTTTTCTGGATTTGGGACTGCCACATACAGGCACTATCCAAATTAAATTGTCTCCATAGCAGCCTCCACACGTTGTCTTCATTGCTACCTCCAAAAGTCGTCCATATAGCTGCCTCCATACATCCTGTCGCGGCACACTAGTGTGCCACGGCACACAGGTTGAAAATCACTGGTATAAGGTATATCATATATAGATAGAAGATAGATATGAGAGATGGATACAATATAAGAAGGATAGAAGATCAATTGATAGATGGATAGCTAACAGGATGGTTAAATTAAAAGAGTAATACATCCTCTACCCATAAAAGTCCACATGCAGGGGGCCCCTTTAAGACAGTGGGCCCTGGGTAAATACCAAGTTTGCCTCCTCCTAACACCAGCCCTGACTAAAGCACCCCAAATTGAGGGGCATAACTGGCCATGCAAAATACATGTGGTGCAGGATTACTGACCCAAATGTAGATCATTTAGAACTTTGAAAATAAAGAATTTTTCCAAATTTCATTTAACTAAACACAAAAGATGTCATTCAAATTTTTAAACAAATTTGAAGTACAATGTGTCACAAGAGAACAATCTCAAAATAACCTGGGTATTTCATAGAATTCCGAAGCTATAAGCACTTATAGTGACACAGGAGAGATTTGAAAAATGGGGCCAAAATAGAGATTAATATTTGTAGAATAAGTGTACATTTTAATGGCGTCAATGTGGGATATTTGAAACTTATTGGCTTGAGAAATCGAAGTCAGAGCGAAACATCTGTCACTTTGTGACATGTCTGCTATACCTCATGGTGCCGTGGAATAAAGTTTACATGGACATTAACAGGTGAGTGCCTCCGTTTTTTGTTTTGTGCATGAAGATGATACACTACTTTTCTCTGAGTGTAACCCAGTTTTTATTTATATTCTCCTCCTCCTCATTGTTGGCCACCTGCCTCGGCTGATTACCTCATCACTTGATAGAGTTATAGACAAAGTGGGGCCCTGGGCAGGACTAAATGTGGGTTCCCAAAAACTATGTTATACTAACAGTCACATTTAGTAAGAGGCTCCCTTTAGCCCTGTTCAATAATAACTTTGTAGTTTACAAACAGTAGACTTAAGGAGAATTTTATAGGAAATAGACAGATGATAGAAGATAAATATGAAAGATGATATAGATTTATAGACGCATACATATAAGGTATGTCATATATAGATAGAAGATAGATATGAGAGATGGATACAATATAAGAGGGATAGAAAATCAATTGATAGATGGATAGCTAACAGGATGGTTAAATTAAAAGAGTAATACATCCTATACCCATAAAAGTCCACATGCAGGGGGCCCCTTTAAGACAGTGGGCCCTGGGTAAATACCATGTTTGCCTCCTCCTAACACCAGCCCTGACTGAAGCACCCCAAATTGAGGGCATAACTGGCCATGCAAAATACATGTGGTGCAGGATTACTGACCAGCTACTGACCAGGTAAAAGGAAAAACAGACACACAAAACAAATGGGCTGTGATTATATAAACTGATACTGCAAACAGCTGACCTCAGATATGGTTTTGACAGGCTTGGACTGGCCCACAGGTGACTCTACAGGTGGGCCCCTAAGGCCTGCATGAGCTGTGCAGAACCCTCACAGTATGTCATACAGATATTTTTTTAGCAGACAGCATTTTAACCTACGTAAAATAATGTGGGTATATTCTCTGGCAAACTCCCCAGTTTATTTTTAGATACTATAGATGATTTGGATGACTGAAATGACATATGAATATAGGGGGTTTATGAAGGGTTTTGATAGCATAGAAGCCTTGATAAAGTTGGAAGAGCATGGCAAGGAGCTGCTGCTTTTACACCCTTTACACCACCTCCACACCAAGGTGCGGGCAGGGATGTTGAGCGGGTTATACCTGGCAGCAAAGTGCGGCAGGATAGATTTCCTATATAATATCTAGCCAATCTATCCTTCCTCCCTGGGCCTCCTCATTCAAGCTTCAGAGCCCAATCACATTTGATGGCAGGGCTCCTAGGAAGATAACAGTTCCTATGGGTCAGCCAGAATTTGAATGCACTCCAGTTGGACACTGGATATAAATGGAAATCTTGGAGTGGATGAACATCAGAAAGGCGGGACAGGGTGCATGTTATGTAGGAGTAGAAATCCATGCTATTCCAAGGATCTTATGCTATGATTTCATGCCATCAGACAGGGTTGGCGTTAAGGGGTGGCAAACTGGGCATTTATCCAGGGACCCCTGCATGTACACTTTTGCGGGCAGAGGATGTATTGCTCTTTTAATACCCCTTGGTTGAATGCCTGGGTAAGGATGCTTATCATCTATCACCTATCTATATACCATATCATATATCAGCTATCTGTCTAGTTATCTATCTCCTATAATTTGTCTATTTCCTATCTATATATCTGTTTATCTGACCATTTATCTATCTAGCTTTTTTTTCTATCTATATGTCTTTTATCAATAATCTAACCATCTATGAATCAATCAATCTTCTATCTCTCTTCTACTGTATATGTCTATCTCTCATCTATCTAACTATATATATAGACAAAGGAAAAAAAGGCAGCACACCAGATTGTAGTGAAAAAATACCTTAGTGGATTTATTCCATGTGAAAGAGCAACGTTTTGGCACCCAAACAGTGAGCCTTTCTCAGTGAGCCGTGATTGGTTGCTGTAGAAACAGGTCATTAATGTTTGGTTACTATAGGCAATAGGCAATGAGTATAAGACGCTTATGTGTGAGGATAGATAGAGACAGACAGGCTGTGACAGGGACTGACAGTCAGTGACAGATGAAATATTTTTATTTCTATTTTGTTATAGCTAAGAGCAGTTACTTACTATCCCGGGCAATGCCGGGAGCTACAGCTAGTCTAGTCTATAAAGCTGAATGCATGTATGTATGTATGTGTGTGTATGTGTGTGTATGTATGTATGTCCGCACTTACAGCGTTATACAGTGCCATTTCCATGATGTGCACAGCCAGCTTCTTGTACCACACCCTCAAATTCCACATGTTGTTATAAGGTTGAAGCACTTGGTTGACAAGTGGCCCTTTCCAATGTACTTATTATAATCCAATATGCAGTCAGGCTTGGGGGTTTCTGTACTGGTACCTTGACAGCGGTGCTGGTGTGCGCATATATTGTTGTTAATAGAAAAACTTCAGTCTTGTTCTTCTACTTAAAACACAATACAAAGTCTCCGCATAGTGCCCGGCTCTCATTCCTTCTAATTTTTTGGCAAAGCAATGACTGCATACAGTGCCGGATGCCCCAGTATTTCTGGAAGCGAGGCAATTGAATAGTGAAATGCTGTTGTAAAAATTGTCCAGGTAGAGGTGATAGCCCTGGTCCAGTAGCACCAAATCCCACGCTATCTTCACAGTAATACCCAGGAAGGGGAGGAATTCTGGGGGCACTATTGTGGAGTCCTTCGCTTCATATACTCTGAACTTGTAAGTATACCCTGATGTACTTTCGCACAGCTTATACATCTTCATACCATACCATGCCCTCTTATTGGGCAGGTATTGGTGGAATTGAAGTCTTCCTTTAAATTGTACTAGGGACTCGTCTGTGATCACGTTTTGCCGGGGTATATGCCTGGGCAAACTTGGGCGTGATATCTCTGGGTGGGCACTGTGTGTTGCCGGCATAATGCAAAAATTTATGGATGCCTACAAAGCGCATCCTGCTCATTGCCATGCGGAACATCAGGTGTGGTACAATATGTCTGTGCTGTAGTAATCCCTGATCGATAGCTTTTTTACTAGCCCCATAAGAAGTATTATGCCCCAATACTTCTCTATCTCTTTTGCAGTGACAGAGGTCCACCTGTGGGGCTGTGCATAAAATGAATTAGGGTTTTGGGAAATATGTTTTGCAGCAATGTGGAGCATTGTGGACTACAATTAAATTCAATAGCTTCTCATCAAAAAAATATTTAAAAAGTCCACTGCTCTGAGCCGTGCCGTGTGATATTTAATTCCAGGTTGGCCCATAAAGTCTGGGAGGGGCATAATTATCTGGGGCTACACATGTGAGGTCAGTGGAAGTCCCAGTTACTTCTCCCGCAGAGGACCCAGGCACTTCTACCACAGACGTAAAAAGTTAAAATAAATGAGGGGATAGAATAGACTAACAGTGGGAGAGAAAAAAGAACTGGACTGCACATTCACACAGTGATCTATTGCAGCTAGGATACATTTACAAAACAAAGTCAAGGTTCTTAGTTACATTTTGATCAAATTGCATAAGCCCACTAACCACTTCAGGGTGACCCCATTGTAGTGGGTCCCTATGCCTGCCAGTATGGGTGCTGGAGGGCAACTAGATATTAGTCCCTGCTGGTTCTGTGCATAGGCAGATACTATGTGATGCCACACCTAAAAGCGGAGGGACCCACTACGATGAGGTGACGGTTAAGGGGTTAGTGGGGTTATGCAATTTGATCAAAACGTAACTACGAACCTCAAGTTTGTTTTGTAAATGTAGCCTAGCAGCAATAGAAAAAAGAACTGGACCACTTTTCCATGCATCATATAAGGGTCTATTGCCGCTAGGCTATATTTACAAAATGAACTTGAGGTTCTTAGTTACATTTTCATCAAATTGCATAATCCCATTAACCACTTCATGGTGACCCTAATTGTAGTGGGTCCCTATGCCTGCCAGTATGGGTGCGGGTGCATTATGGGTGCAACTAGGTTTTGGTCCCTGCTGGTGCTGTGTTGCAGGGGATGCCATGTGATGCCCCACCTAATAGCGTAGAAAACCACTATGACGAGCCCACTGTAGCACACAGTGGCACAACAGCATTGCAAGTCCCCACATAGGTGTTCCTCTGTGCGCTCTCTGCCACTGATTTCCTCTTGTAGTGGTCTATTGTTGGGGTCCAAAAGGATGGCGCACACAGAGGTGAGTATACTAAAAAATTTTATTCAAGGTCTTTAAAACACAACGCGTTTCGGGGCGTTCTACCCCTTTCTCAAGTGAACAAAAGACAGATGCCGAGGAAAGTGTGGCTTCCTCAATGCCCTTTTGAACCCCAACAATAGACCACTTTCACCACATCCTATAGAGTTTGGCAACTCCATTTAGGAGATTATCCTCTGGAGGGAGCACCAGACAAAAATTATCACCACAAAGCCTACAATAGTGTTGTGCCTATCTGCAGCACAACCTAAAACGGTGAGCACAATCTACAGCTTTATGTCCATTTGTTACCCCCTAAGCACTATTAGCACTTTCTCCCTGTCCTTTCTTGCCACTTTCTTTACCCCATTCCTCTTGTAGTGACTCTCAGATATTAGCCAGGTTCACAGAGTAATATACTGAACTCTATAAAACCAAGTTGGATAAGTCTGATGATGAAATTAGACAGTACCTAGATACTATAGCCCACATTCACTAAAAACAGTGCACTGCTCTGACAGAATGCATCACTTATTTTTGGTGATGCACTTGTGGCGGACTTTGCATGTGGCACATGGCCCGAATGAGCACAGGAATGCCCATTTCAGTGTAGTATAGAACAGCTGTTCCACAAATGTGTACCATGCGACAGCAATGTGTCACGTGCAACACAAATGTGTCTTGGACACTTCTTAAATACATGTGCAAGAATGTGATACAGAAAGTGTAGTGAAAACTTGTATAACTTTTTATTACACAAACAATATCAATTATTTGCTGAAAGTGGACAACCCCTTTAAATCCTCCACCTCTTATTTACTTAGTAATACAAAATGACTGTTTAATCAAAATGAACGTTTAGATGGTAAAATGTTGTCTTTTAGCCAGAATATCTGTTAGAAAACTATTGCCCCTTATAAAACGTTAAGATATTTAAAAAACCAAACAGAATTTTCGGTACTGTAAATTTTTATCTTTATAGCTAATCTGTACTATTGCTTGGCAACTATATTTAATTGGAGCACGAATAAATAATTTTAAAGTACAAAAACATGATTTTCCTTTGAGCTTTCTCCAGTTATTTCAACTCCCTTTTTATCTATAACTGACAGCACTAATGAAAGGCTTACAGAATGGCTTTCCATATTTTTTTTTATTAAATTTTTTTAATTAATCAAAAACTGCATATTTTCTAACCTTCACTGAAATCGAAAACTATTTTCATAACATAATTTCTTTATTTGTCACATTAGAGTACCTCACCTTTTTGTGCTTTGGGCAACAAATCGCTGTAGTTTGAGTAACTTAATAATATAGATAATAACTTCCTAACAAAGCACCAGAAGTGGTTAATCTGTCAACCCTGTCATACTAATCTGACCATCTTCTATGAGGAGTCAATGACTGAAGGTGGGGGAAGTGGTGGATGTTGTACATTTGCACTTTACATAAGATACTAAAAGGTATAAATAAAATATATTATTTAGTGGTTGGGTCAAAGGTAAAATTGAAACACGAAAAGATGTGAGGTTATTGGTGGACAGTAAGATTAATCTTAGCCAGACAAGATAAATGCAATTATCAAGAGAGGCTTATATTCTAATGATAAAAGCACAGGGGGGGATTTATCACAATTTTTTCTGGTTTCTTGTACTACTTTTTAAACTTTTTTTTGTCACAGTTGAGACTTTTGTGTAGTATATGTAGAGTCTCAAAAAGTCTCAATTTGACAGATGAGACACAAAAAAAGTTGTACCAGAAACCAGATATTGTGGTAATAAAATAAAAGTTTTTTTCTTTATACAAATCAATAGGCAGACCACACATAGAATATAAATGCCAAAAGAAGCTTACAGAACCTACCCAAATAATTTAGCACAATATTCATCACATTACTATAAAAAGGTAATAGTAATACGCAACTCCAACATTTTTTTTCTCACAAATCAATAGTTCTTGGCAACTTTGCTTATTACCTTGTGGCACCTCTGTCAATGGCACAATGACAGAGTGTGGAGGTGGCAGTAGCAGCATGAGGTCAGATAGTAACACAATGACAAATTCTTTAGGTGGCAGCTAAAGGGTAGGCACAATGATAGAGTGTGGAGGTGGCAGCAGCAGCAGCAGGAGCCCACAGAGTGGCACAATGACAAAGCGTGGAGGTGGCAGCAACCTGGTAGGCCACAAAGTGGCACAATGACAAAGTGTGGAGATGGTGGCAGCAGCAGCATGAGGTCAGGGAGTGGCACGATGACAAATTCTTTAGGTGGCTGCAACATGGTAGGCCACAGAGTGGCACATTGATAGAGTGCGGAGGTGGCGTTAGCAGCAGTATCAGCAAGAGCCGCAGAGTGTCACAATGACGGAGAGTGGAGGTGGCAGCAACATAGTAAGCCACAGAGTGGCACAATGATAGAGTGTTGAGGTGGCGTCAGCAGCAGCAGCAGGAGGTCAGAGAGTAGCACAATGACAAATTCTGGAGGTGACAGGAACATGGTAGGCCACAGTGTGGTACAATGACAGAGTTTGAAGTTTGAAATGAATTCAAAGTTTGAAATTTTTAATTTAGATTTGAATTTAAAGATTAGAGACGACACATGCATCATTCATTATAATTTCTCTGAAAATATTATGTATTTGCCAAAAAAGAACTGAAATTTGGGCACCCTTGGCTTGGAGCAAGAATCACTCCAGCAACTATGCGGATTTTACACCGATTTCTTGCTATTAACTTCAGCAACAAAAAAGAGATGCAATTTGGGGTATACAGATCCCGCAAAACGGACACCCTGTAATTGGAGCAAAAATCACACCAGAAACTACGTGGATTTGACAAGTATTTCTTGCTATCAACTTTAGCAACAAAAAATATTGTGGTTATGAATTTAATTGCGGAGTGAAATTTGCGGTACCCCAAACGGACACCCTGGGATTGGAGCAGAAATCACTACTGAAACTATGTGGATTTTACACATTTCTTCCTATTCACTTCAGCAACAAAAAAACCCTGCAATTTGGGGTATACACATCCCCCAAAACGGACACCCTGGATTGGAGCAGAAATCACTACAAAATCTATGTGGATTTTACACAGATTTTTTCCTAATCACTTCAGCAACAAAAAACCCTGCTATTTGGGGTATACAGATCCTTAAAGCTGGGATTGAAGCAGAAATCACTACAGAAACTATGTGGATTTTACACTGATTTCTTCCTATTCACTTCAGCAACAAAAGAACAGCTATTTGGGGTAAACAGATCCCCCAAAACGGACACCCTGGGATAAGAGCAGAAATCACTACAGAAACTATGTGGATTTTACACTGATTTCTTCCTATTCACTTCAGCAACAAAAAATAAGTGCTATTTGGGGTATACAGATCCCCAAAACGGACCCTTCACTACACTACATCACTACAGCACAGTACAGTACAAGCAGCTGGACGCTACGGACAGCACATGCAGTGTGAAATGCTGAGATTGAAAATGGCTGCCTGTTTTTATAGGGCTGTGTGACATCACATAAGCCTGCCGGTGGCTGATTGGCTTTCAGGTCTGCACATGTGATCGAGGGTGTTCCTTTCTCCTTCCCAGAGTTCTTTGCCCCAGAATCCCAGACCCGAATCCTTGCCGGACAACGCACCGTGGAATCGCGATAGGAGCAGGTAAGTAAATCTGCCCCAGTGTATTAACATTGGAGCAGATTTACCTACCTATCGCAATTCCACGGTGTGTTGTCCGGCGAGGATTCGGGTCTGCCATGATTCACTAAGATCGTGTGCCCCAGTTCCTGCATCCGTCGCTTCTGCGCCGAGGTTCGCCAGAGTTCACCTTCTTCTTCCTGGTAAATGTGAGTGCTTGATCTTGCTACACAATTCTGGTTTTAAATTCCGCGGTTTATCCGGATCCATCGGATTGTCCGACGGCAAAGCCCCCGATTTCTGTTGTATGCAAGGCCACGCCAATGCTCCACAATCTGATCGCGTGTGCCAAGAACCCGGGGCACTTTGGTGCAAAACGGAAATAATCACGAAACCCAATGAAAGTGCAGCGTTCAGACCCTTAGCAAATGAGTCCCATTGTGCTCTTGCCCATTTTGGTAATAAAGGAGAAAAAAAAAAACTTTGTTCCCATGAATCACCGTAAGCTTATAAATACAAAAGGAGATGAACCAAAGAACTTAGGAAACCAAAATAAAAATAAAAGTAAACTATGTAATTACATCATATTAAAAAATATTAGTAACAATGTGGATTTTAGCCTCATTTGCAACAGTACCTATTCCACGACCCCTTAACAGAATTTTAAACAGGCTGATGTATCATGATGTGGCACAATCCAACAAGGACACTGGGGGATATCTATCATACGCTGGCGCACGAGCCCCGCCGCTGCAAATTCATAGCCCAATATATCAAGAGGCTTCTGCCTCTTGATGTATTGGGCTGCCAGCAGCGCAGCGTTTATCCTACGCCAGGCAGGGCTTGGCGTAGAAAAATACGCAGCCGGCGACTTTTCACTTATGAAAAGTCGCCGGCAGCAGGAAGTGCGCAGGTGCGGGGACAGTAACGCCCCGCACCGGCCCACTTCTGTCCGGCCTATGCCCTCCCCTCGGCCGGCCGCGCCCCCCCTTCACTCCCCTTCACGACCCACTGGCGTGAAGGAGGCAGATTGGGGAAAATAATCGCAAAAGCTAGCAATAAGCTAGCATTTGCGATTATTTCAGGGCCTCTGCACCACTGGCGGTGCGCAGAGGTCCTGTTAAATATCCCCCACTGAATCCAATGATTTTTTATCCTTCACCCAACAATTAACAAATGCAACACCACCATTGAGACCCATAACCATGTTTTTCCCCAAAACACAAAAGTCATCAAGAAAAGGAAAAAAGGTAGAAGGGGAACCGGAGGAGGTAAAAAGCTGAAAAATAGTAAACTGATAAATTCTAACTGTAACAAAAACGAGACGAATGAACAAATACAAAAACTTAAATATTCAACTGTTCCTCATATAAATTATGTTGAATCAATTTTATTGTACATTGCAGAATATAATCCAACAAAATGGGATTTTTAAGAATAAGCATACAACATAGCATACAATGTAAGGTAAACTTCACTTTCAACAAAGGCCCTGTAGGAATGGGATAACCTCTCAGTTAATGTAGAGGATGATCTCAAGGACAGTGCCATGAAAATTATATAATCTTTGGCATCCCCGTCACAAGACATGTCGCCCCCTTCCACATGTAGTAGTGGATAGTGTGACTTTAAAGATCTGAAGTGAGATCAACACCTAGAAGTAACATGTAAAGAACACAAGAACAAAGAACGTTAGACAGAAACATGTAGGAGAAAACACACGGGATGGGGGGTCCTATAGGGTGTAACCACAAAGGTCATGGGGATGTCTCCCGCTACTAGAGAGCTTTAAAAACATGGGAGTCCCTAAAGCTCATCCACGGAGACCACACACGCAGAAACCTCTCATGGGCCTCCAGTTCCTCCACGTGAAAGAGTTTGGACATTTCTTGGGCCCATTCGGCCATGGAAGTGGATGTGGTGGAGGCAGGGCTGGCGTCAGCACCCGGCATTAGCGGGCAAGTGCGGGGGCCCACAGCTTCCAGAAGGGCCCACGGCACTCTTCTCACTGTCGCTTCTCAACTGGGCTGCTCGGCAGGTGATCCTGCAGAGCGAGGGGGTTGCTCAGTAAAAGGGCCGGACCGGGACGACAGATACTCACTGCAGGGAAAGAGTCCATTCACCGGCAAACGTCAGTGGGGTGAGATCCGTGTACTGCTTGAGCTTCAACACACTTGAGCTGTGTGCAGTCAATGTCGTGAAATTACAGAAAGCAGCTAAATTTACAAGCAGCAGAGCTGAACACACCACGCTAACGTGTGCCGTGCTGCAGAAGTGTCAGTGTAATAGATCTTCCGGGAAAGACAGCGGGAGATCAAAGGTTAAATCAGAGAAACAGGGTCATAAAACACATCGCTGCCAGTCTGTGGGTTATACTGATTTTAAAGAATAGCTGACTGTCCAGCAGATAAACTAAGCTGGACTTTTACTTCAGTGTTCTATATAAAATACTGCAGTTTTAACAAAGTTTAGACAAAGTTTAGACAACTGTATTCATTTTTATAAACTCAATAGCATCAGAGTGTCTCTGTACACTTTGGATGCTGGCTGGCTGAAGACTGCATGCCGCCTGTGTCTCTGCTGCACAGAATATGCTGCGTTGAAGCTTATGGCAGAATAGGTGATGAGGATAGTAAGAGCCCTGGACCTGCATGAGGTGAAGTAATTTTCATTATTTGTTATTTACTGGCCACATTCATTTATAAAACTGAGGGACTATATACAGCTAGTCCCCGGGTTACGTACAAGATAGGTTCCTAAGGTTTGTTCTTAAGTTGAATTTGTATGTAAGTCGAACCTGTATATTTTATAATTGTAGTTCAAGGCCATTTTTTTTTTTTGCCCCAGTGACATTTGGAGTCTCAAAATTTTTTGCTGTAATGGGACCAAGGATGATCAATAAAGCTTGATTACAGACACCTTACAGCTGATCATTGCAGTCTGGGACTATAGTAACATCCAGAGACTTCACCAGAGGTCACAGTGGGCAGAGGGGGTCGTCTGTAACTAGGGGTCGTCTGTAAGTCAGTTGTCCTTAAGTAGGGGACCGCCTGTATATTCACTGCAAAGGGGCCCGCTGAGGCTCTGTTGCCCAGGGGCCTACCGAATCCTGGAGCCGGCCCTGGGTGGAGGGCCAGTGCTGTGGTATCACTGCCCTGGCTGCAAACATACAAAAGCGCAGTATATCTCTTTTTTGGGCTCCTATTTGGCCGGGAAGTACTGAAAGCAGTGCTACGTCCGGGCAGGCAGTCACCTGTTTATCCGAAATTCAATGATACGTATCAAACACCTTGCTCCACAAGGGCTTAAGAGCATCAAAGCTCCACCACACAAGCAACATATTTCCTCTGTTGGTTCCACAGCGCCAGCAGTCATCCAAGACAGAAGGGAAGGCTAGATGCGACACTGTCGGCATCCGGTACCACCGTGATACAATTTTGTAGCCCTTTTCCTGAGCCAAACTGGAAGAGGACATCTTGTGTGTGAAAAAGAAAGATTTATCCCAGTCTTCCTGTGACAAGGGGGTACCTAGCTCGCATTCCCAGCTTCTTACAAACGGGAGGTCTGTGGTCTGAGTCGTACGTCAAGATAGAGTAGATTTGGGAGATCGAATGTGACGGGGCTGAGTCCAAACTAAACAACCCCTTGAAAGCAGCAAAGGCTGTTGCGTCACCCGCCCCCACTATGAAGGACCGTAGTTGTGAGTACTCAGACCAAGAACTGTTGGTGCGACCCTAGGAAGGATTGAAGTCCCCATGAAGAGACAGAGAGGATCCCTGCAGTAATGCGTACATATGTGGGTCTTCAAGAACCCCCCCAGCCCAGGAAATACAACCTAGCCATTACCGGCGGGAAACCAGGGTTGCGGAATATTGTGGTGAGTGAACTAAGTGGTAAGTTCACAGGACAGGGATTTCCTAGCAATCAGCGATCTCCATAAGCAAAAAGCGTCCCTAAGGAGGTTTTCCTGAGGTGCAGGAGCAGGGCAAGTCCTCAATGGGATTCACGGCAACAGTTTGAGAAGTAGTGAGGAGCCCAACCCCCCCTCCCCCCCCCCATTGTCTTTGGTCTGATCAGTGTCTTCCAAGCCATTCTAGGCCACTTGGACCCCCAGATAAATTTCAGCAAGGCGGATCGTAAGGGACAAAAGAAGCTCTGGGGGGGGGGCAAAAATGTACAAAAAGTGAGGGAGAATGTCCATTTTCAAGACAAAAATGAGGGAGAATGTCCATCCTGGCGAACCAGGAGAGGTGTTTACGATCATATGTTTGAGGATCCTTTAATGTGCATTCTAGAAGTGGTGCATAATTAAGAGCATGTAGCTTTGACAAATTAGTCGGGATTGAGACTCTCAGATATCCAAGAGAGGCCTGCTGCCACTAGAAAGGAAAGTTATCTTTGAGGTGCTGTACCTCTGTTGTTGGTAGGGATATGTTATAGGCTTCGGAGTTGGTATAATTAATTTTAAAGTCACTAACCGCACTGTATTTCTGGAATTCCTGAATAAGCAATGGGAAGGAGATCCTCGGTTGGGAAACATATAACAGCAGATCATCAGCATACAATGCTGCATGCTACAATACTGCCTACAATGTCCAGAGCCCATTGAAATTCCATGTATGTTAGGATTTCTCTGAATGGCTATAGCCAGATGCTCCATCACTATGACATACAGTAAGGGTGAGAGTGGGCACCCCTGTCTAGTGCCATTTTTGATTGGAAAAGATATGGAAGGTTCCCATTAACCCTCGACCTAGAGGTAGGGCCAGAGTACAGTGCCAATATCTTTCCCAGGAACCTAGGCCCCAACCCAATCAAAGGCCTTCTCTGCATCTATAGATAACAGACAGGAGGGAATGGGTGCTGACAGCGACGCTGTAGAGACAGAGTCAGAAAGACAGGAGCATGGTCGTAAAGGAGGATTTTCCCTTTGATGCTATGGGTTCCCATTTGTGGCTAAGGATGAAAAAATCGATCCTGCTATAGCAGTGGTGGCGAACCTATGGCACTCCAAGCTCTTTCTGTTGGCACCCGAGCCATCGCCCCAGCACACCAGACAGGACTCCTGCAATTCCAAACAACTTAAAAGATGCGGCTTTCAGTGATATTTTAAAGTGATACTTGTAAGCTACATGGGACTGTAGGAAGAGGGGAATGTGTAGACAAGGCCGAATTATCTTTGGAGGACCTCCTGCTGACCCCACAATTCTCTGTGTACAGAGGGACACTGGAAGGAAGCTAAAATGATGCAAATTTTCCATCTTTTTTGTACTATGTTGGTGCCCTCAGGAGGCCAATATGATTGAACGTTATTGAAGAACAGGGAACAATAAGTTACTGCTTTATTTTTGGATGGCACCTCACGATAAACGAGGGGGCTTTGGGGTTGCAGTTTGGGCACTCGGTCCCAAAAAGGTTCGCCATCACTGTGCTATAGGATCCATTCACAGGGGAGAAATAGGAATAGTCCCAATCCTGAGGGTGCAATATCCGCCAGATGTCGATCTGAGAAGGGAATTTTAACCCCTTTGGGACTCCGCCTATTTTGGCCTCTAGGACGCAGCCCCATTTTTCAAATCTGCCCTGTGTCACTATTATAGTGCTTATAGCTTTGGAACGCTATAACATATCCAGGGGATTTTAAGATTGTTTCCTCATGACACATTGTACTTCAAATTCGTTAAAAATTTGGATGATATCTTTTGTGTTAAGTTATGAAAAAAAAAGCTTGACAGCCGCTATACTGCTTCTGGTGCTGGCTCCTTCGGGAGCCCAGACCAGAAGTGGTCCTTTTGAGAATCGTCCCCTGTTCTGGGAGTTATCTTCCACAAGGACATCCTATACGTCCGGGGTGCTTAGGGGTTAAGGAAACACATTTTTGATATCAACATAGACAGGGTTTCCTTACTGTAAGAATGGTTTTGACTATGGAATCCCAGTGCCACTAGATGTCTTTATGGTTGAGGCAGTTTGTTCAACAAGTAAAGGAAGGGCCTTGATGCCTTTTGTAACCTCTTTAGGACGCAGCCAAATCATAGCTTAAAGAAAATCTACCATTATGAACCAAACATACCCTGAGAATGCTGTAGCTACACTGATGCAGAATCATATCTTGGTCGATCCCTGAGCTGAGTGGTTTTCCTGATAAAACAATTGTAAAATTATGATAATGAAGCTCTGTCTTTGCCTGGGCTCAGTGCTTTTCTTAGCACATTAGTTATGCACTGAGGCTGATATAATCATTGTTTTGTGCCTGAAGGCAGAATTATCAATTGTTGCACCATTCCCCCAGCTGCTGTGTATGAGTGATCCAGCTCAGGTTGATTAGTCCTGTCTTGACTAAGCTCCATGTGTAATGACAAGCTCGGTGTGTAATGTGTTTATGTACGTAGCCAGCCTCACCTAGCTTTCCCAAAGTCCTGAATATTATAATTGTTTTTTCAGTAAAACCACTCAACTCAGACGATACGTTTCTTCTTCAGTATAGCTACAGCATTCTCAATAATGCATCAAATCAAATGGTAGATTTCGTTTAAGGCTCCTTTAAAGCTTGTTTATTATCTGACATAAAATGGTTCTTACTTTTAATCACTTTAACTTATTAAAGTGATTTTTTTTTTTAATCAGTGGTAAATAAGTGGTTTAATAAGTGGTAATTTAGTGGTAAATTTTGGCTCCTAACTTTTATCTTAATTTATAAAAACATTTAAGATCTGCCATTTTCAAAGTTCAAAACTATTTTCAGGCTATCTAGTTCTACCACCCAAATTAGTTACTAAATAACATATCGGATATAACTGCTTTATTTTTTCTGAATTTTTAAAATGTCTGGATATTTTATTTATATGTGGCATGGCTTACAAATCAAGCATTGGTTTCTCCATATTTTCAAGATTTCAGAATTGACTTTTAATGAGATTTAAAATATATTATATTAGAAAGAAACCTCTATACGGCAGTCCCCGGTTACATACAAAAATGGGATGTAGGTGTTTTTGTTCTTAGGTTAATTTGTATGTAGTCGAAACTGGATATTTTATCATTGTAGTTTCCGCGACAATTTTTTTTTTTTCCTCATGACAATTGTGAGTTTTCAAATTTTCTTTGGCTGTAATAGGGACAAGAATTATCGATAAAGCTCCATTGCAGAACAATTTTAAGCTGATTATTGCAGTCGGGGACTATTTTACAGCTCCAGAGAGCTTCAACCAGAGGCACCTGGCAAGGGTCCTCTGTACTATGGGTTTTTCTGTGAAGTCGGTGTGGTCCTTAAGTATGGACCGCCTGTATATCACTTCCTTTTCAAATGTTTCCCCCATTAACATCAGACCGCTTTTAAGATTTGGGTAACCTTTTGAGACCTTTTCTAAACGTAATATATAAAAGAATACAGGAGGTAATTTAAGATGGTCTGATTCAAGTCAATAGATTCATTAGCCTACAATTTACACACTCACAAAGTTTTAATAAAAAGCAAAAACATCCATCTCAAAATTTTTTATGCAATTTCTTCCCACGGACAGAAGAGGAAGAAGAGGACTACCCCACATGTGGAGATATACTTTCGTAAGGGCATACAGTGAGGGTGAGAGGGGCAGTTAATAGCACAGTTTGCTTATAGATTTATTAGTGTCAGTTCTCAATTGCAACTTCTGAGTATAAAATATTGCGTTTTTCATTGATGGGCGTGTGATGCTCATATGGATGAGATCATTGCATTTTTTCAATTATACATTTTGATGCTGAAAATTTTTGATGGCTGAGAAATTGACTAAACTATTTTGTGGGGGGTGTTGTAAAACAATTTTCTTTTTTTTTGGTGTTCATCGTATACTCTAAGAACCGTATATTTATTCATGGATTATGATTGACGGGTGAAGGTTTCGATACCAATTTTCTATATTTTTTGGTTTACATTTTACAATTGGGGGCAGAATAAAGAGGATACAAAGAAAAATATCTGCTGTCTTCTTATTAACAAGGATGAGTGGTCATATATTTCTTCATTACAGTTTTATAAAGAAAGACAACTTTTCGAGTGTCTGGAGACAAACAACAATTATTGGTTTACATTGCTATTAATGCTTCTTGCGTTAGAGCAAGCATTTCAGGAAAATTTAACCATTAATTCCATTCATTTAAAATCACGGTGCTATAAAATCGGTCTGTATAAAATATGCTTAGTAACACTGTCTGTATTAAACATATATTAAGGTAAGCAGCAGATAAAAATTATTATTCTAAGGGTAATAAATAGTCATACTAGACAGACTGGGCATATGTTACTAAAGCAGATGTTTAATTTGTCATATTATTCAAGTGGTCACATTTTGGCTCCTAACTTTTTATCTTTCTTAATTTATAAAAACATTTAAGATCTGCCATTTTCAAAGTTCAAAACTATCTAGTTTTCAGGCTATCTAGTTCTACCACCCAAATTAGTTACTAAATAACATATCGGATATAACTGCTTTATTTTTTCAGAATTTTTAAAATGTCTGGATATTTTATTTATATGTGGCATGGCTTACAAATCAAGCATTGGTTTCTCCATATTTTCAAGATTTCAGAATTGACTTTTAATGAGATTTAAAATATATTATATTAGAAATCTCTATATATCACTCCATTTTCAAATGTTCCCCCAATTAACTATCAGAAACATATATCACTCCATTTTCAAATGTTCCCCCAATTAACTATCAGAAACAGCTTTTAAGAAGTTTGTTAACCTTTTGAGACCTTTAAAGTAATTAAAAGAAAATGGAGGTGAAATTTAAGATGGTCTGATTCAGCAATAGATTCATTTAGCCCTAAAATTTACACACTCACAAAAGTTAAAAAGCAAAAACCCATCTCAAAATTTTTTATGCAATTTCTCCCACGGACAGAGATACCCCACATGTGGATATTACTTGTTGTAAGGGCATACAGTGAGGTGAAGAAGGGCCATGAATAAGACAGTTTTGCTTTATAGAATTTATTAGTGTTCAGTTCAATTGCACACTTCTTTGAGTTATAAAATATTTGTTTTTTCATTGATGTTGCGTATGATGGCTCATATGGATGAGATGCATTTTTCAATTATACCATTTTGAGTTGCTAAAATTTTTGATTGCTGAAAATGTACTAACTATTTTGTGGGGGTGTTGTAGAAAAAACTTTTTTTTTTGGTGTTCATCGTATACTCTAAGTAACCTGTTATATTTATTCTATGGGTATGTATGATTGCGGTGATACCAAATTTCTATATTTTTGGTTACATTTTACTAATTTGGGGTGCAGAATAAAGGGATAGCAAAGAAAATATTGTGCTTCTTATTAACAAAGGATAGTGTCAAGTATATTTCTTATTACAGTTATTAAAGAAATGACAATTTTCGAGTGTCTGAGACAAACAAATATTGGTGTACATTGCTATGTACACTGCTTTGCGTTAGGACAAAGCATTTCAGGGAAGAATTAACCCATTATTCAATTACATAAAATCACAGGTGTATAAAATCGGTCTTTATATAAATATGCTTATAAACACTGTCTGATTTATAACAATATATAAATAAGAGCAGATAAAATTAATTATTCTAAAGGGTAAAATAATGCATATAGACATACTGGGGCATATGTATAAAGCAGATGGTTAATTTGATCATATATTTAAGTAATTTGATAAATGAATTAAAAAAGGGGGGTAGAAGTAGACTGACCATTTTGCAGACAGGGCATTGGCCTTTGACAGACGATAATGGACTTGTATGTTTGATACTTAAAGAGTAAATAAATTGTCATATGAGAAAAGTAGCAGAGGTTAAGGAGAGTAATGTTATTGTTGATTTGGTGTTATTGCTGACCAATTAGCATGTGGTCAGCTGAGGGTAGTATTCTCAAATCATCCAAATGTTACCAAAACTTATTAGGTGATATGGTATGATAAGGTTTTTAGGGATGGGGCCTTCCCAGAGATTTTGATAGCACTCCTGCTATTTAGGGGTCCTTCTGTAGTATGGGTCAGTGTTTTTCAATCTTTGATCTTATGGTTTTATGGTCCAAAGAGTAAGTGATAATGAAGTTTAAGTTCCAGTCTGTGTTAAAAGTCAATGCTTTTTGAATGGACCCACTGGACCACCGCAGACTATGCCAACCGCCTGGGAGCGGAGTCTAATGGTACGCAGTTTTCCCCAGTGCTGCCATAAAGTGGGTTGGACTTGCTAACTGGTAGCACCACAGGCACAAATTTGTCCAGGGTGGTAGGCAAGGAGAAGAGCAGAACCATGAGGCAGAGAGTCGTGGATAGGCAGGAGGTCAGGACAGGCAGCATGGAATCAGAGTTGGGGGATGTAGCAGAAGGTCAGTACAGGCAGCACGGGAGCAAAGTCAGGAACGGAATAGGGGTCACAACAGGAATTCACCAAATAATCACAGGGAACAGGGCACAAGCATTTCACCTAAGCACTAGGCACAAAGATCCGGCAAGAGAACACAGGAAGAGGCCTTGAATTTGACTGGGGAGGCGGTCGGCCAGCACCAATCATCGCCCTAGGCGGCGAGATCGCACGGCAGAGCATGGAGAAAATCGCTAGAGCACGGCGAGGTAAGTGAAGCTTCAAAGCTGCAGGGCACATGAGGCACCCATCACAGTACCAGTGGTCACATTTTGGCTCCTAACTTTTTTTTCTTAATTTATCAATAAAACATTTAAGATCTGCCTTTCAAAGTCAACTATCTAGTTTCAGGGTATCTAGTTCTTTCTACCACCCCAAATTAAGTACTAAAAACATATCGGATATAACTGCTTTATTTTTTCATGAATTTTTAAATATGTGCTGGATATTTTTATTTATATGGCATGTAGCGCTTACAAATCAACATTGTGTTTTCCTCCATATTTTCAAGATTTCAGAATGACTTTTAATGAAATTTAATAAATTATATTATATTTAGAACTCTCTATTATATCACTCCATTTTCAAATGTTCCCCCAATTAACTATCAGAAACAGCTTTTAAGAAGTTTGTTAACCTTTTGAGACCTTTAAAGTAATTAAAAGAAAATGGAGGTGAAATTTAAGATGGTCTGATTCAGCAATAGATTCATTTAGCCCTAAAATTTACACACTCACAAAAGTTAAAAAGCAAAAACCCATCTCAAAATTTTTTATGCAATTTCTCCCACGGACAGAGACACCCCACATGTGGATATTACTTGTTGTAAGGGCATACAGCGAGGTGAAGAAGGGCCATGAATAAGACAGTTTTGCTTTATAGAATTTATTAGTGTTCAGTTCAATTGCACACTTCTTTGAGTTATAAAATATTTGTTTTTTCATTGATGTTGCGTATGATGGCTCATATGGATGAGATGCATTTTTCAATTATACCATTTTGAGTTGCTAAAATTTTTGATTGCTGAAAATGTACTAACTATTTTGTGGGGGTGTTGTAGAAAAAACTTTTTTTTTTGGTGTTCATCGTATACTCTAAGTAACCTGTTATATTTATTCTATGGGTATGTATGATTGCGGTGATACCAAATTTCTATATTTTTGGTTACATTTTACTAATTTGGGGTGCAGAATAAAGGGATAGCAAAGAAAATATTGTGCTTCTTATTAACAAAGGATAGTGTCAAGTATATTTCTTATTACAGTTATTAAAGAAATGACAATTTTCGAGTGTCTGAGACAAACAAATATTGGTGTACATTGCTATGTACACTGCTTTGCGTTAGGACAAAGCATTTCAGGGAAGAATTAACCCATTATTCAATTACATAAAATCACAGGTGTATAAAATCGGTCTTTATATAAATATGCTTATAAACACTGTCTGATTTATAACAATATATAAATAAGAGCAGATAAAATTAATTATTCTAAAGGGTAAAATAATGCATATAGACATACTGGGGCATATGTATAAAGCAGATGGTTAATTTGATCATATATTTAAGTAATTTGATAAATGAATTAAAAAAGGGGGGTAGAAGTAGACTGACCATTTTGCAGACAGGGCATTGGCCTTTGACAGACGATAATGGACTTGTATGTTTGATACTTAAAGAGTAAATAAATTGTCATATGAGAAAAGTAGCAGAGGTTAAGGAGAGTAATGTTATTGTTGATTTGGTGTTATTGCTGACCAATTAGCATGTGGTCAGCTGAGGGTAGTATTCTCAAATCATCCAAATGTTACCAAAACTTATTAGGTGATATGGTATGATAAGGTTTTTAGGGATGGGGCCTTCCCAGAGATTTTGATAGCACTCCTGCTATTTAGGGGTCCTTCTGTAGTATGGGTCAGTGTTTTTCAATCTTTGATCTTATGGTTTTATGGTCCAAAGAGTAAGTGATAATGAAGTTTAAGTTCCAGTCTGTGTTAAAAGTCAATGCTTTTTGAATGGACCCACTGGACCACCGCAGACTATGCCAACCGCCTGGGAGCGGAGTCTAATGGTACTCAGTTTTCCCAAGAGCTGCCATAAAGTGGGTTGGACTTGCTAACTGGTAGCACCACAGGCACAAATTTGTCCAGGGTGGTAGGCAAGGAGAAGAGCAGAACCATGAGGCAGAGAGTCGTGGATAGGCAGGAGGTCAGGACAGGCAGCATGGAATCAGAGTTGGGGGATGTAGCAGAAGGTCAGTACAGGCAGCACGGGAGCAAAGTCAGGAACGGAATAGGGGTCACAACAGGAATTCACCAAATAATCACAGGGAACAGGGCACAAGCATTTCACCTAAGCACTAGGCACAAAGATCCGGCAAGAGAACACAGGAAGAGGCCTTGAATTTGACTGGGGAGGCGGTCGGCCAGCACCAATCATCTCCCTAGGCGGCGAGATCACACGGCGGAGCATGGAGAACATCACTAGAGCATGGCGAGGTAAGTGAAGCTTCAAAGCTGCAGGGCACATGAGGCACCCATATTAGTGTTCAGTTCAATTGCACACTTCTTTGAGTTATAAAATATTTGTTTTTTCATTGATGTTGCGTATGATGGCTCATATGGATGAGATGCATTTTTCAATTATACCATTTTGAGTTGCTAAAATTTTTGATTGCTGAAAATGTACTAACTATTTTGTGGGGGTGTTGTAGAAAAAACTTTTTTTTTTGGTGTTCATCGTATACTCTAAGTAACCTGTTATATTTATTCTATGGGTATGTATGATTGCGGTGATACCAAATTTCTATATTTTTGGTTACATTTTACTAATTTGGGGTGCAGAATAAAGGGATAGCAAAGAAAATATTGTGCTTCTTATTAACAAAGGATAGTGTCAAGTATATTTCTTATTACAGTTATTAAAGAAATGACAATTTTCGAGTGTCTGAGACAAACAAATATTGGTGTACATTGCTATGTACACTGCTTTGCGTTAGGACAAAGCATTTCAGGGAAGAATTAACCCATTATTCAATTACATAAAATCACAGGTGTATAAAATCGGTCTTTATATAAATATGCTTATAAACACTGTCTGATTTATAACAATATATAAATAAGAGCAGATAAAATTAATTATTCTAAAGGGTAAAATAATGCATATAGACATACTGGGGCATATGTATAAAGCAGATGGTTAATTTGATCATATATTCAAGTAATTTGATAAATGAATTAAAAAAAGGGGGGTAGAAGTAGACTGACCATTTTGCAGACAGGGCATCGGCCTTTGACAGACGATAATGGACTTGTATGTTTGATACTTAAAGAGTAAATAAATTGTCATATGAGAAAAGTAGCAGAGGTTAAGGAAAGTAATGTTATTGTTGATTTGGTGTTATTGCTGACCAATTAGCATGTGGTCAGCTGAGGGTAGTATTCTCAAATCATCCAAATGTTACCAAAACTTATTAGGTGATATGGTATGATAAGGTTTTTAGGGATGGGGCCTTCCCAGAGATTTTGATAGCACTCCTGCTATATAGGGGTCCTTCTGTAGTATGGGTCAGTGTTTTTCAATCTTTGATCTTATGGTTTTATGGTCCAAAGAGTAAGTGATAATGAAGTTTAAGTTCCAGTCTGTGTTAAAAGTCAATGCTTTTTGAATGGACCCACTGGACCACCGCAGACTATGCCAACCGCCTGGGAGCGGAGTCTAATGGTACGCAGTTTTCCCCAGTGCTGCCATAAAGTGGGTTGGACTTGCTAACTGGTAGCACCACAGGCACAAATTTGTCCAGGGTGGTAGGCAAGGAGAAGAGCAGAACCATGAGGCAGAGAGTCGTGGATAGGCAGGAGGTCAGGACAGGCAGCATGGAATCAGAGTTGGGGATGTAGCAGAAGGTCAGTACAGGCAGCACGGGAGCGAAGTCAGGAACGGAATAGGGGTCACAACAGGAATTCACCAAATAATCACAGGGAACAGGGCACAAGCATTTCACCTAAGCACTAGGCACAAAGATCCGGCAAGAGAACACAGGAAGAGGCCTTGAATTTGACTGGGGAGGCGGTCGGCCAGCACCAATCATCTCCCTAGGCGGCGAGATCACACGGCGGAGCATGGAGAACATCACTAGAGCATGGCGAGGTAAGTGAAGCTTCAAAGCTGCAGGGCACATGAGGCACCCATCACAGTACCCCCCCCCCCCCCCTTCGGCATCCTCCCCTGGAGGAACCTCTGCAAAAGAGCACGGGACAGGATTTTGTCCTTGGACCTCTCCTCCGGCCCGAACCCCCTCCAGTCAACAAGAAGAAACCGCTTCCCTTTAACCAGCTTCATAACCAAGACCTATTTTACTTCATAGATGTCAGAGGAATCCACCTCAGGAGCAGAAGGTAGTAGCTGCCGGGGAAAGTGGTTCAGGATGACAGGTTTCAGAAGGGAGATGTGGAAGGAGTTCCGGAGGCGCATAGAGGGAGCAATATGGAGCTTATAGGTCACGGGTTTGAAGCGCTTTAAATGGACCCAGAAAACGTAGACCAAGTTTGTAGCTGAGGATTTTTAGCAGAACATACTTGGTGGAGAGCCACACTTTATCACCGGGAGCGAAGAAAGGAGGAGGCCTGCATTTTTTGTCTGTCTGGGTTTTGGTTCAAGCATAAGCCTGTAGCAACGAGAGTCAAGTCTGCTCCCAGATAGACTTGAGATCTTGGACCAGCTCTTCCACGGTGTATAAACATGCACGGCGCCACACGGGAGCAGTAGGGTGCAGCGCACATGTGGAATTCCTTGGAATACAGCACCATGCTCCATGTTTCTTTATGGAGAGTGGTGGGGTGCCAACATTCTACGGTACTGTAGGCACACGTCAGTGTGAATTTAACCTTAGCTATATTTCTAAAACAATTTGTTTAAAATAAAATTTGTCTTAAGTAACAAGAGTGATTGAAACAAACAAACACCTTGATCTTAGAGACAACCAAATTAATCAGGGCAATTAATTAATTCTAAAATGAAAAAATAGCAACAGTTAATCCAATAAATAGTTCATTTCCTCTGGAAAATAAACCATAATTACATCACATATCTGCAAATTCTAATACTTCCTAACTGGACTGATAAAGCAATCTAGGATAGAGGTTAAACTTTATAACACATTGTAGAATATGCTCTGTTTTGAAGTGCTAGCTAATGTTAAATTAACATTGGTATCGGATCTTTAAAAGGGTGATATAAGTGTAAACTTATAACAAAGGTTAAAGGAAGTGTACAGATTACATCCTAGACTTGGTCTTTGCTCAACTCTTTTTAGTTTCTGTGTGAATGTCTGTGAAGAAAATCGGCCACATCTGCAGAATTTCTTCACTTCAAATTTATTCTTAGAACATGTAAAAAAGACAAAATTGACTGCATTCACCAGGAAATAATTTCCCTATCCACTAACTTCATTTACCCCCTTCCCTCTGCTACTTCAACCTGTTCGCTCTTTTCCTTTTAGCCAATTACAAAGGATGTAGTGTCCCCGGGCTCCTCTGCTCAGCCACTAATTGCACCAGTGACCCCATCCCCACACATCTTGTCTCCCCCCAGAGGTCAATTTTCACCTCACTAAAATCTTCCACCTCTCTCTCACTCCTCGCCCTCTCTCTATCCCTCTCTATCCCAGAAGCTTGCTTCTGTCCAGAAAGCTTCCCTGGACCCATTCAGTGGTACTAACCACAGACCAGTCTCTAATCTCCCTTTCCTCTCCAAACTCCTGGAACCTGGTCTATTCTATATTAATCTGGTTTCCATTGTTTGCACTGAAACTGCTGTTTCTAAAGTCTCCAATGATCTCCTCACCATGAAATCCAAAGGGCACTATTCTCTTTTCATTCTTCTCGATCACTATGCAACGTTTGATACTGTGGACCATCAGCTCCTTCTCAGGATTCTTCACTCCATGTGGCTACATGCTGACCACTGTGCCTTGGTGCCCTTTTGCTTGTTTTGATTTCTACCTGGGGTATCCCTCTTCATCCTATCACCACCTTCCACCCAAGTAGGGTCTAGGACCTCATCACCCCTCACTTCTTCTACCAACACGCCCCCACTGCTTCCCTCTTTCTCCATCTGCACATCAAAGAAAGCTACAGCAGGTGTCAGTTGGGTTTAACCATTGTGGAATCTTACTTTAGACCAGTCTAGTTTATGTAAGAATTTTGTGGGGCAATTTTCCTGACATACCAAATACATTTTCTTTTCAAGCTGGGCCCAGGGCCTTTTTTGGGCAAGTCTGAAAATGGTCTAAAACCCTGCATCTGTCTGGTGCAGATGCAGGTGGATGGGCCACAAAGCTAGGAAAATTATCATACAGGATGGGTGACTGCTCCATGACTTTTGTCTGATACGGCTTTGCTGTTTTGAAGGGGATGCGGTGGAGGGCTCTACACTTTCAAAAGAGGTTGAGTGTGGCAAAGATAAGGCATGGCTATTTAATTGACCAATGCCTCAACTGTATGCAGCCTATAGGGCCCCACCAGTACATTCTGCACTCTAACAATCTGCTAGTTTCCCGTGACTAAAGCCCAACACCTATTGAACTGGGTCCCCCCCCACACACCCGTGAGGGGTAATCCCAGCCCAGAATTGCCTTAATGGAGGGCTAATGCATGTGATCTATAAACAAGCTAGTCCACTATTTCCATTCCCAGCACCTCCCCACCTACCTCCCCATGCTAGTAGCCACCTGATGTTCATTATAAGTACAGGCTATATAGGCCACAGCCACCAATCAAGGACACTCCAGCCCCCCCCCCCCTACACCCTTCTCAGTGGGGGCTGAGAAAACAAGGCTATTCGCTGAATCCAAAGTTCTCATATACCTTGCTTAATCATCATGTTCTCAGAAAGTCACACATGTTAATCATACTCAAAGGTGACAAATGTTTGTGCTCATGTTTCTGTCTGTACAGGTCTGTTTTTACTCTATTCAGGAAGGTTCACGTCTCTGTTAACAATTGCTCACCAAGAGTCATATTTGTCCACACACCACACCAAATGTTGGTGACAACATTTAGTGTAAAGGGAAGGGGTCACAGGTCTTTGCCCTGTTACAAGAAACACATTTTAAACATGAGAAAATTCCCAAACTACCAACACACCTGTTCCAACATTGGTTTCATTGCACTTACGAGAAAGCAGCGAGAAGAGTAACAATTGCCTTAAGGAAAAGCATACCATTTGAATATAACACTTCCTTCCAAGATAGTGAGGGACCGTTCCTATTCATAAAAGGTGTCCTGGGAAATACAAAAGTCACGCTGGCCAATTTATATGCACTGAATTCTGGTCAGATAGACTGGTTGCTAGGAACACTAGACAAACTCCAAGACTTTGCAGAAAGTATCATCATAGCAGGGGTAGATATCAATTTGGTTCTAAACCTGACCCTAGATTCCTCCAAACAAACCTTGGTTCAATCTCAAAAAGCCTTAGCCAAATTGCATAAAGCTTTACAAAGGCTGGATCTAATCGACACATGGCGACTAACGCATCCTACCTATTCCTTCCAAAGGCTAGACTACATATTCCTACCTAGCCCCTCACTTCCAGCTGTCCAATCAGTATCAATAGGAGTAAAGACAGTTTCTGACCCAAACCTGTGACAGCACAAATAATAGAAAACCTTACCAGCGACCCCCTGGGCTATGGAGACTAAATGGAACCTTGTGAAACGAGAAGAAAATTGTTATCTTTCTGCGTGTAACTCCCCAAATGACACCTCGATCCCAATGACCTGGGACACAAAAATGTTTATCAGAGGTAAACTTATGGCCCTTGGTGGCAGCGGTGGAAAAAACAGAAAACCAAAAAAATAGATGACCTGTGACATAAATATACCAATTAGAACTAACACACAAAAAAAGCCAGGCAAATCTCTGTTTATGAGGAATTACAACCTTAGAAATAATCTCAAAGACTTTCTAAAACTGAAGGCCGCTAAAAACATGGGGTCAAACCAAGGCCCCCGAATCGCGTTTTAGGGGGTTACCCGAATTTTTGCCGTTTAGCGCCAATTTCCCTGAATCCGCCCAGGTTTTTGGCGACGCGAACGGCATGTGGTGCATCCGGCGCCGGCATGCATGGGACGGAAGTGGGGGCATGGCCGTACGAAAACGACGGATTCGGAAAAACCGGCGCATTAAAAAAAAAGAAGTGCCGCTTGACACGCAATTACCTGCACCCGGCTGGCTCGGTGAAATTCAGTGCACTGAGATGTAATTTAGCGCAGCAGCGATACCTAGTGGACACGGGGGAACTACCTTAGTGATTCGCCGAAGACCCGAATCCTCCACACAGAACGCGTCGCGGATCGCGACAGGACCGAGTGAGTAAATCTACCCCTAAATATCTACACTACACCCATGGCGATAAGGGTAATCAACTGATGGCTCAGCTCCTCCACAAGCAGAGAACCACTTCTTACCTTAAATCTATTTCCAAAATGGACCTTACCAAAACAATAGACACTAGAGAAATAGCCAGTGGTTTAACCGGTTCGCGACCGCCCGCCGTGTATCACGGCGGCGGTCGCGTCGCGCTTGCATGGAGAGGGTCACGGGCGAGCCCTCTCCATAGCCGGTAAGTCTTTGCTGCATGTTGCAGCAAAGGCTTACCGGTAACATCCGCGATCGGTGCTAGCACCGATCGCGGGTTGTTTTACAGCGTGGGCTGCCGGCAAAGCTGCCGGCAGCTCAAACAGATAGCGGCGCATGGGCACCGCCATCTTACCTGGGATCGCCGCTCCCCGTGACGTCATCGGGGGACGGCGATCCGTCTCCATGGTAGCCTGGGTCTTCCGAAGCCCGAGCTATTTCGTTTTAACCCCTCATGACAATGGCGTTCTTTACTACTTCTTGCACATTGTAATGAATGAGTTAGAAAACCCATATACTGCCATACTGTAGTATGGCAGTATATGATAGGATCGATCAGACAACCTAGGGTTAAAGTACCCTAGGGAGTCTGAAAAATAGTATAAATAAATAAAAAAAAGTTTAAAAAAAAAAAATTAAAATAAAAAAACCTTAAAATTTCAAATCCCCCCCCCCCCTTTCCCTAGAACTGACATAAATAATAAATAAACAGTGAAAATCATAACACATCAGGTATCGATGCGTCCGAAAAGGCCCGATCTATTCAAAATATGATAACGTGGTTTTTTCAATGCGTTAACCCCGTAACGGAAAATAGCGCCCAAGTCAAAAATGGCACTTTTTTGCCATTTTGAAAATCTAAAAAAATCTATAAAAAGTGATCAAAAGGTCGTACAGTCCTAAAAATGATATCATTGAAAATATTATCGAATTTCACCAAAAAAATGACACCACCCACAGCTCCGTACACCAAAGTATAAAAAGTATTAGCCGCAGAAGTGGCAAAATCAAAAAAATAATTTTGTATAGGAGGTTTAATTTTTGTAAATGTATGAAAACATTATAAAACATATACAAATTTGGTATCCCCTTAATCGTACCGACCCAAAGAATAAGTAGACATGTCATTTGGGGCGCTCAGTAAAGACGTAATATCCAAGCCCACAAGAAAATGGCGCAAATGCGGTTTTTCACCATTTTCATTGCATTTTGGAATTTTTTCCCGCTTCCGAGTACATGGCACTGGAATATTTAATACATCATTATGAAGTGAAATTTGTTACGCAGAAAACAAGCGTCACACAAGCTCTTTACATGTAAAAAATAAAAAAGTTATAGATTTTTGAAGGTGGGGAGTGAAAAAAGGACATGAAAAACAGGAAAGGACCCGTCCTAAACCGGTTAAAAACTTCAAAACATACTTTCCACCGCCACTTACCGTCAGACAGCTCAATCTGATAGAAGAACTAACTGTCCCATGACTGAATTGAAATATGAAAATCCTAAAAATAATAAAAAATTAATCTAAAAGTCCAGAGCCTCAACGTCCACTAAAACATTCATCTGCCAGGGACGGCACCCGCCAAGGAAACAAAGTGGAGGCAAACTGCTCGTGAACCAAACAGTCCTGGCTGCACCAGGTCGTCCTTGGAGAGTGTGTCCAGGGGAATAGACGCGTGGGGATATTGTCCCTACAGGTCACCATCTGAAGCACCCTCGGGGATCCAAACGAAGTTGTGAAGAATAACGCAGGCTTCAGTTGTCTGGGTCCATCTGAATAGAGCCAGTAGAACCTGCACTTCCTGCAAAGAATCCCGAAGAGACACAACTCTACAAAGTTTAGAATAAATATGAAAATGCGCCTTCCGTTCATCCAAACCACGTTGAGAGAATGGCCGCAACACATGATGGAAAAGTCCAAAACTTACTCAGCGATGATAAAAAGGTGCAGAGGTTCCAGAACTACAGGTAGATATGAAGACATTCACCCATTCTGGAAGCCTGAAGAAAGCTGCATCTGCAGAACTTCCAAGGCCCCAATATCACCAATATAAACTTTAGTCACTGGCAGCCAAAAGATCACAAAAGATATATATGTTTTTAATTGAAGAATTGGGACCCTGTTGAGCCGCTTTTCATACATATGTGTTCCCATCCAGCGCCCCTCTGCAATTGGAAACTGTGCGAGTACAGGAAACCATCAGAAATCTGGATCTATTCTCCGCAGTCGGCACAGGCATCACAGCAGCTTTCAGTGGGCTCCCATATAACTTCTCAGGTCGCTCTCACGATCATTAAATGGTGGGAAACAAATGCAGCGAAGCAAACGAGTTCCTAGTGGCAAGAAACCTTAAAACAAACTGCAAAAAATGTATATTTAAAGATACAGTACAACTCAAAATAAATGAAATATATATACTTGAAAAAAACTTTCCTCAGGTGTCATAGACACAGACAGGTGTCACTGTGTTATCCTGAAACCGGAAGCCCCGATCTAAGTCCACCAAAAGGCTATCAAATGAAGTCACAGGTCACGCATACCAGTTCATGTGACCCCTCCTAGGCCGATAACAACAATGGGATGAACTAGTTGATACGGCTCTCCTCCCAGCCATGTGCACAACGTAGTTCAGAGAAACAGCAGAGTCAACCCAGTCCAGGAACAGATCATCTATAGGATGTACACTCCAAGAAGAAAAGCCAAGAAACGCCAGAAATCACAGCCAGAGCAGCATGGAGACTAACCTCGCTCTCAGAAAAGACAAAATGGAGTCTGGGCGGTCAGGTGACCAATTTGGAGATGGGCTAGCTTTTGTCATTATTTGCAGCTACAGTAGTTTTTCTATGGACACGGTACAGAACGGTACAAGACGTGCCCATGCTGCTGAAAAACCGTCAGTATATACAGGCACATAAGGCACCGAAATAGGAACATGAAAAAATCACAGGCTCGTGTGAATGCACCATTAATATGTGCAGGAAAAACTTTGGCAGGGAATACCATTTTGTCGCCACAAGTTGCCATCCCATAACACCACTTTAAAATCAATCCCATACACTGAATTTTGAGAGCCAGAGAAATTGTTTAGAAATTATAAATATAGGAACAATGCAAAGAATAGGCTTCCGAACAGAGGATATAATTCAAATAATTTGATGAGGACCAAAAAAAAATAAGACGGGGGTGGATGATTTTATAGGCAAAACAAAAGGAAGAGCAAAATATCACTAAAAGTAACACATCAGATAGGAAGAATTTGCTTGTTATCAGTAAATAATAACTAAATATAATAATAATTCTTTTTTATATAGCGCACACAGATTACGTAGCGCTGCACAAGCATGTCAAATTGGTCCCTGTCCCCAAGGGGCTCACAATCTAAAACAACCTAACAGTATTTTGAAGTGTGGGAGGAAACCGGAGGAAACCCAGCAAACACGGAGGAACTACAAACTCTTTGGCAGATGTTGACCTGGGTGGATTCGAACCCAGGACCCAGTGCTGCAAGGCAGATGTGCTACTCACTCGCCACCGTGCCGCCCCTACAGTACATGCATAAGTCCCCAATTCATGATATAGTAAGAATTATAGAAATTCTCCTCCTTTGTTAAACTCAGGGATTCACACTTCAGATGCGATTCTAAAACATGGCTGCTCCTGTGTGGCCAAAAGAGTCAAAACACGGGTAATATCTTCCAGTATGGTAGCCACTCACAATTTTTCTCAATCCCTGCTTAATTTGAAGGTTCTTTAAAGTGGTGATGCTCGATGTGGGTTTGTAATTTCACAAAAAACTGATATTCAGATAGAACAAAATAGACTGTACATGTTTAAATGTTCATGAATGTGAAAACTGCTTTGAGTTTAGTGCATTAATTGTGAAGAATGTCATTTGCGATATATAGGGGATGCCCAAAACTAAAACATAAACTAAAGGTTCGCATGTGACATTTGACTGCGATAAGAATGGTAACGAAAAATCCCTCCCTCAATAAAGCATTTATTGAACAAAAATTGTGTGGTTCTTTTTGCCATAGAAAAAATCTTGTAAAACAGAGGTGATGATGATTGAAAATAGAATCGTTAGTACGGATCTGTTTCAGGCCGTTTTGAAGGTATGAAGAATCCAATTCCAGTAAGAGTAATTTTAATCTTTTCCCTTCAACCTCACAATGCTACTCCATAACAGAGTAATAGAATGTGGTGGGATAACTGCAGACTGCCAAAAGAGAGTTTGTAGTACATCAAACTTGTAGGGTCTATAGAACTTAGGAAGGGTTTTTCCCACGTAGCTGCCGACAGCTCTGCTCATATAGAAGCAGATGCCCTCTACCGTTGGGCAGAGACTCCCTAGTAGTGGGCTTTATTTTTTTCTTCCCTTGATTGGCAGGAAGGTTACGTAAAGTAGGAAGTGGTCACTGACACTGAAACTTTGAGACAACCTTAGGCAAAAAACAAGGGTACTATTTGGTCTGTTTAAATTTCTAATTAGCGGGCTTTATGGAAAAAAGCTTCGTGTGTATTTTCCCCACTCTGCGAGTCGTGGTTTATAGCAATGAGGAAAACTGTTTTCAATTTAGAAGACAGATAGGGTATACTATCGGTTCAAAGGAAGAACTCAAGAGGAGCAGACAAAACTAAAGACTGATGCCTTTGAGCTTTAAGAAACCTCTTCACATAAGATTTTCTGATGTCCCATAAAAGCACTCCTGTCCTTTACGTTGCATTCTTGAGGCCTTTATCCAAGCCTCTTTGAAGAAAAGTCCAGCACAAGAGATATAGGCTCTCTATAGAAGAATGACCTTTTCATTGAGGAACACGTACAATGGTTTTCACAACTTTTATATAAATTTTTTATCTTCTCCTGCTTGATAGAAGAGTGGAGATACCTGACATCCAAAAACCCCTTTCCCTTAGCCATTTCTCCAAGTCTACATGCTGTCAATTGCAGCTGCAAGAGGAAGAAAAAAGGTACCAGGTCGTTTAATTTCATGGCAAACAAGTCCGTGACTGCAGTTCTTAGAAGTACTGAAATCAGATGTTGCTGCAGCTGATTAGCCACATCCCCAAGTTGCAGCAAATATGGTCTCAACATAGTGGTATTGGACTCACAAGATTTTTAAAGCTTCAGTTTGCTTATCCAATTGGTCCATTAAGGCAAGAAGGCTTTCTTAGATATCCCGAAATAGGGGCATACACCTTCGGCACCTGTATTTGGCACAAAGCATCTTCCTCAGGAAATTGGTATTTGTGTTAAAAGGAATCTGAAACTTAACCTTTTCTCAGGGTCTTTCCATTTTTTTAATCATACGGAAATATTATCATGAACTGGAACTTTTATCCTCTTTTCTCCAGACCTTTAAATAATTTGTCTGTCACTACAACGGTTGGCATGAATCTCTAAGTCCATTGTATGGCCAAGTATGGCTTCACGTCTAAACTGACACAGAGCTGACCAGACAACTCTTCATCTGAGAAAAATTCTTCACTCCTATCTACTTCCTCAAATTACAACATAGGAGCCGCCATATAGCTAGCAGTTGAGGTAGACGGCTTAGGTTGAAGAGAGGCATCCTCATACAGTAACACTTTACCAATCTATTTTTTTTATATATGTCTTAAGGCTAATATGAAGAAGGACTTTCATCTGCCAACACTGTTATAGGCATTTTGAACATAATGCTTTTTTTATATTATGAAATAAAGACTTTTGCAAAGACAATATTCTTAGAAGGAATTTTGGGATGAGCAGTCTCTTAAAAAGACAGAAGAAAACAACTCAAAGGGACCTTTAGAACCACTTAAACTATTTTAAAAAGGCTAAAATGTGGTCAAAAACGAGGAAGGACCAACCTGGGCAGGGGCATCTGGAGTTTCAGCAGCACTTTTTTGTTCCTAGTCACCTGAGGTGGACATGATGAGAGCCAGAACACTGAAGCTATAGCTAAACACTCTGCAACACCAGCACTCTCCCAGACACTGGTGTTAAAAATTTCAAGATATCTTTTTCATTCTGGTTACACATGCTGGTAACTACAGTGGAACCCACCATTTGTTGCCTCTGGAGCAGGGACCCGTTTTCTTTTTTTTTTTTAAAAAACTCTCCCTTAGGAATTTTTCAAAAAGTCATGCTGCAGAAGCAGGGCCGATTCTAGGGTTTTGACTGCCTGAGGCGAAAAATAAAATGCTGCCCCCGCCCGCCCGAGACACCAGACCTCCCTGCTACCTGGATATGTCAGCCCAGTGTTTCCACATTTTTAAAAAGCATTTACAACCTGTTAAAAAAAATGCTGACAACATACTTAAATAGTAACTGGCCTCTGTGACATCACACGTTGGTACCACTAGACGTTCAGTGACACCGACAATAGTGGCGGAATCTAGTACCGCCCAGGTGACAATGCTTCCATAGGAAGACAACATCATTACATCTTCCCCACCAGGACTGTTGAATTTGCTGGCAGATGTCTTCAGCTCCCGGCACCACTATCAGCAGCACTGCACCAATAACATACCACAGTCACGTACAGTATATAGTCACTGAAATAATAGTGTTCCTAAATCATATACTGTACACCTCTCATGACACAATGAAACCACTCTACCCCCAACCACCCCAACCACAAACAAAGAGAGGGATATAGAATCCCTTCTCATTTATTTAAAAATAATAAAAAAGCTCCTCTACACCAATTAATTATAGACAGATCTATGGTTTAATTAAAATCTGGACACCTAATCCAGATACGTTTAACTATATACAGATTTACGCCCAAAATTTTATTTAAATCAGCCCCCACTCACTTAATATACACTAAGTATTCCCTATAAACCACCCCCTCCCTTGTAAATACAGCC
The DNA here is from genome assembly GCA_019512145.1 of Engystomops pustulosus. NCBI lineage: Eukaryota > Metazoa > Chordata > Amphibia > Anura > Leptodactylidae > Engystomops > Engystomops pustulosus. The sequence goes on from CM033643.1 coordinate 174,023,410, forward strand.
CCCTCCTATATTTATATACGATACAGCTCCCCTCCATATAGTGATTCACCCACAAGGTATATTATATACAGACCTTGATTATATAATATGTAGTTAAATATGGTTTAAAAGCCACCCACAGGTTAATAATGTCCAGCTCACTCCCATAGTATATAAATACAGCCCCCCTATTATAAAATAAGCAGTCATATATCTATAAATACAACCCCCTTAAATAAGTGTAGAACCCGTATTATGATATACAGCCCCATATCTATTATATACCAAGTCCCCCTTTCTTTATATACAATCCCACTATTCTATTTATATACAGCCCCCCTCGTTCTAATTCATCTTTCAAATACAAGTCCCCCGGGTCTTCTTAATACAGCCCTTTATTATACAATCCCCCCCTGAGGACCCCTTAAGATACAGCCTCCCGGAGGGAGATCTCACGGCGGTAGTGTTACATGCCGCGCTGATATAGTACATCCCCTCTTCGGATTATTAACAGTCCCCCTTGTCATATTACATCTCTCTATATATACAATCCCCCTTTCTCATATTACAACTTCTTATATTCACCCCCCTTCTTCTATATATACAACGTTCGTGGAGAGCCAGGCAAGCCCGGCGCAAGAACAGCCCCGCGAGAGTACTTATACCAGAGGCGAGAGATCATTCATAATGTCCCGGCGTTAGTAGTAGACAATCCCCCGTGTTTTCATATAGGCAATCCCCGCGCTCTATAGATACAATCCACCCTCCATGAGGTAACACTCCCCTCTCTTTCTCTTCTTTATATATAATCAATCTTTCTTTCTTATATATACAGCCTACCTGTTCTTATAATATAAAAGTCTCTCCCCTTTCTCTATATATACAGCCCCCATCTTCTTAATATACAATCCCCCTTTTCTCATATATAAATCCCCTCTTTTCTTATCATATATAACAATCCCCTTTCTCTATATATAAGTCCTTTTCGTGATAACAGTCCTTCTTTTCTATATATAAGTCCTCTGCTATACACAGCCTACCTCTCTTACTATAAATCCCCTTTTCTTATAATACATCCCCCTCTTCTTATATTCAATCCCCTCTTCTAATATAGACAAGTCCCCCTTTTCTCAGATAGATACAGCTCCCCCTCGTTCTGTATATAACACACCCCCTTTCTCATATATACAGTCCCCCTTTTCTTATATATACATCCTTCTTTTTATATATACAGGCGTCCCCGGGTTACATACGATAGGTTCTGTAGGTTTTTTCTTAGTTGAGTTTGTTTATGAAGTCTGAAATGTTACTTAATAGTTGTAAGCCCCAGACAAAATTTTTGGCTCTGTGACAATTGGTTTGAAAAATGTTGGATTGTCACATAAGAACCAGGATATAACATAAAGCTCTTAATTACACACCCATGAAACTATGCACAGCTGTTTATGTAGCCTAGACTAAAGACAGTACATTTACCAAATCCAGAGGTCGTTTGAACTAGGTGTCGGTATGGAAGGTGTTCTTAAGTAGTGGCACCGCCTGTATAAGTCCTTTTATTGACTCTATATACTGTCCCCCTTTCTCATATATACAGTCCCCATTTTCTTATATAAACAGTAATCGCCACCCGCACGATCGCCACATATGGCCCAAAATTTTCGCCGCCTTTATTCTAACTTGGGCATCCACCAATGAGGCCCTGTGCAGAAGTCTAAATAATAAAGAATGTTTAGTATAAAGTAACAACATCCTAAAGAATATATGTAATAACCTCATGTGAGGCAAGCAAAAATATCCATGTGTAACAGATCCTAATAAAATCAACTACACATTGGTACGCCTCTGAATAATTTTTTGTGTTTCCTTCTTCCATCCTTCCAAGCCTCCAATCAATATGGTTCTATTCTGTACAAATGAAAAGAAACATAAGAGTATATAATTAGAAGCACATTTCGTGGAGGCGTTTTGTTCCTTATTTCTTTCTTTGCAATTATGTGAAGGTGACAAAACTGCCGTTAGTTATAGCATCTTGTATAAGGAACCACTTATTCTAAATGCCAACAGGTGCCCCTGACGGAGCTATAAACTCTTACTAAGTTATGTTCTGACCTCAGATAAACTGGGTTATTTGTGCTATTTGTGATTCAAATTGCATGAAAGCTATTGTCAATGTTTATTTAAATATGTATTAGAAGAGATAAGATGAAAATAATTTTGTGTTACATAATCGGGAGGTAAAAATAAAAATAGTTTACTTTTTTGGGAAAAAACACAATACCATTATTGTTTTAAATAAAGCCCTCCATCAGAATATGTGTACGCTACAAAGTGTAGTAAGTGCACAATCTTTAATGTTGTCTGCTTACAAGTAGCTTACTGTCCGAGTCGCGATCACTGAGGTGCGTTGCCTCGACGAGCCTGCACTGTGCCCACGATCCACGTAATCGCACCCGATATCCTGCATGTGTTGCTCCCCGCTCACCGTCCACGAGTCCACCGTTTTCTTTTCCCAATGCATGTAAGTGATTGGCTTGCGCACACAAATTTGAATGTTAAATCAACGCTTAGGTCCGATCCCCGTGCGCCAAAAACCCTTAGAAATGCGAGCCACAATCGGAAATCGCCAGATATTCTGGTGATAGTGCGGTTCTGCGGACCCTTAGTAAAGAGCTCATTATTTTCGATCATACTGCCTATTACTTTAGAATATTTGAAGAATTGTGTTCGTGTCCTTGTTTTCTGGGTACTTCGCTTAGCTAGTTATACATCTACTAAAAATAGTTTTGACACGTATGTATTATACAATCTTCCATAATATGCATAAGAAAGTCAGATCCAAAAACTTTTTTGGCTGCATGGGGTGATACAATGTCTGCACGGGGAAGGGTAGTGCCATGGCTCAGGTAGGGGAATTAACACTCATAGGGCCACGCGCATCGGTCTTTAGATTTAAAGTGGCTAGCGTCCTCTGATTGGGCTTTTGCGTAAATTCCCCTTTTTTCTCCCCCCCCGCCCTTGAAAGATCCGGCAGAGAAGTGAAGGGGAGGTCGGATTTAAGTCATTATCCCTGAAGTGAAAGCCCTCCTGTGTTTCCTAGTGGTCTCTGGGTCCAGCCTTTCCTCTGTTTCGGTATTCCGGTGGCGTTCCTGTTATCCTGTGACGGTTCCTGTAATTCCTTTGGCGGTCCTGTATCCCAGTGGTTCTGCCCTGGTCCTGCCGTGGTCCTGCCATCCCTGCCATAGGTCCTGCCATCAACTGAGGTCTGTTGTGGGGTCTAGCTCCAGTGGTCATCCATATTGGTCCTACTCCGGTGATTCCGTCCCTGTAGTTTCTGTGCCGTTTCATGGTGGTTCCTGTTTCGCTTCCTCCATGTGCTGCCATCACAGGCCTAGTCGCACCTCGTGGTAGACAACCTGGTGGCACCAGCAGTGTACCACCCCTGCTCTTGTTGCGGGCTCTGGCGAAGACCAGGGGCCACTTAGACCCGCGTCCCGGACTGGCAGCGGTACCATCTTCCCCCGCTGTGGTCAGGGGTTCGCAGACTCTTCCCTAATAAGTTTTCCACTACACTTGTCCAAGAAGCCCTCTCCATCTTTCAAAAAGACATGTTGCTTCTGACCCAACAGGAAGTCCTCCTCTCCAAAAGCTCCTGATCTTCCTACATACAGAAATACTTACTGGCAGCATCCGGGTGGCTACAACTGCGACAGCCGTAATTTTAAAGTTCCCGCCCGAAGTCATTAGGGCATACCGCCGCTAGAACATGAGAAAATAGGAACCCCATGCCATCTATCTGTTTCATACGGCTCATATCGTTACAGTAGGTCGCGGTTATGGTACAAATACGGCCATTCAATGTATGACATAATATTGCCCATAGAAATGAATGGACCGATTATGCCGTATACGTATGTGTCGTGTGAATGCAGACTAACATTACTTGTGAAGTAATCAACATTCCTGTTAACTCGAGTCCAGAAGAGTTTTGGAGTATGAAAATTACAGTTAATCCCACTACTGTTTCATGTATCTACAATAGAACAATAAAGGAAGACAATCACCTTTCGCAACAAGCAGCACGATCATCCACTACCTTACTTATGACATTACCATTAGAACATGGAATCATATGAGGAACAATGCACAGAACATTTTATTGGCTTCAGAACAGATGGTATCATCTTGATGAGGACAACAAAAAATAACGGTGGATGTATGCTGCAAATTTATAGACAAAACAAAAAAAGCAAAATTTACATCTAGAGTAGGAGGAATTGCCTGTTTCAACACTATTGTATGTAGTCCCTAGATATCACTACCAATAGTGAGAATTATAAGAAATTAATCTCCCATTGGTTAAACCAGGATTCCACTAATTACTTCAGAGCATTCTAAAACATGGTGCTCTATGTCCTATGCCAAGAGAAGCAAAACCTATCTTCGCCCCTTGTGGTTGCTAAAAAAACTCACCAATTTTTAATAATCCTGGCTTACTTGAAGGGTTTCTTTAAATCTGGTGGTGCCATGTGTGTTTGTTCATTTTATCCAAAAACACGGATAAAAATCAACGATAGAACGAAATAGACTGTACAGCTTTAAAACCTTCATGATTTTCCAAAGGCTAGACTACATATTCCTACCTAGCCCCTCACTTCCAGCAGTCCAATCAGTATCAATAGGAGTAAAGACAGTTTCTGACCACACACCTGTGACAGCACAAATAATAGAAACCTTACCGCGACCCCCTGGGCTATGGAGACTAAATGAGAACCTTGTGAAACGAGAAGAAAATTGTTATCTTTCTTCGCTTGTAACTCCCCAAATGACACCTCGATCCCAATGACCTGGGAAGCACATAAAATGTTTATCAGAGGTAAACTTATGGCCCTTGGTGCAGCGGTGAAAAAACAGAAAACCAAAAAAAATAGATGACCTGTGACATAAAATATACCAATTAGAACTAACACACAAAAAAAGCCAGGCAATCTCTGTTTATGAGGAATTTACAACCCTTAGAAATAATCTCAAAGACTTTCTAAACCTGAAGGCCGCTAAAAACTATGGGGGTCAAACCAAGGGCCCGAATCGCGTTTTTACGGAGGGTTACCCGAATTTTTGCCGTTTAGCGCCAATTTTCCCTGAATCGCCCCAGGTTTTTGGCGCACGCGAACGGCATGTGGTGCATCGGCGCCGGCATGCATGGGACGGAAGTCGGGGGCATGGCCGTACGAAAACCTGACGGATTCGGAAAAACCGGCGCATTAAAAAAAAAGAAGTGCCGCTTGACACGCAATTACCTGCACCCGGCCTGGCTCGGTGAAATTCAGTGCACTGAGATGTAATTTAGCGCAGCAGCGATACCTAGTGGACATCGGGGGAACTACCTTAGTGATTCGCCCGAAGACCCGAATCCTCCACACAGAACGCGTCGCTGGATCGCGACAGGACCGAGTGAGTAAATCTACCCCTAAATATCTACACTACACCCATGGCGATAAGGGTAATCAACTGATGGCTCAGCTCCTCCACAAGCAGAGAACCACTTCTTACATTAAATCTATTTCCAAAATGGACCTTACCAAAACAATAGACACTAGAGAAATAGCCAGTGAGTTTAACCGGTTCGCGACCGCCCGCCGTGTATTCACGGCGGCGGTCGCGTCGCGCTGCATGGAGAGGGCTCACGGGCTGAGCCCTCTCCATAGCCGGTAAGTCTTTGCTGCATGTTGCAGCAAAGGCTTACCGGTAACATCCGCGATCGGTGCTAGCACGATCGCGGGTGTGTTTACAGCGTGGGCTGCCGGCAAAGCTGCCGGCAGCTCAAACAGATAGCGGCGCATGGGCACCGCCATCTTACCTGGGATCGCCGCTCCCGTGACGTCATCGGGGGACGGCGATCCGTCTCCATGGTAGCCTGGGTCTTCCGAAGCCCGAGCTATTTCGTTTTAACCCTTCAGACAATGCGTCTACTACTTCTGCACATTGTAATGAATGAGTTAGAAAACCCATATACTGCCATACTGTAGTATGGCAGTATATGATAGGATCGATCAGACAACCTAGGGTTAAAGTACCCTGGGAGTCTGAAAAATAGTATAAATAAATAAAAAAAAGTTTAAAAAAAAAAAATTATAATAAAAAAACCTTAAAATTTCAAATCCCCCCCCCCCTTTCCCTAGAACTGACATAAATATAAATAAACAGTGAAAATCATAAACACATCAGGTATCGATGCGTCCGAAAATGCCCGATCTATTCAAAATATGATAACGGGGTTTTTTCAATGCGTTTAACCCCGTAACGGAAAATAGCGCCCAAGTCAAAAATGGCACTTTTTTGCCATTTTGAAAATCTAAAAAATCTATAAAAAGTGATCAAAAGGTCGTACAGTCCTAAAAATGATATCATTGAAAATATTATCGAATTCACCAAAAAAATGACACCACCCACAGCTCCGTACACCAAAGTATAAAAAGTATTAGCCGCAGAAGTTGGCAAAATCAAAAAAATAATTTTGTATAGGAGGTTTAATTTTTGTAAATGTATGAAAACATTATAAAACATATACAAATTTGGTATCCCCTTAATCGTACCGACCCAAAGAATAAGTGACATGTCATTTGGGGCGCTCAGTAAAGACGTAATATCCAAGCCCACAAGAAAATGGCGCAAATGCGGTTTTTCACCATTTTCATTGCATTTTGGAATTTTTTCCCGCTTCCGAGTACATGGCCTGGAATATTTAATACATCATTATGAAGTGAAATTTGTTACGCAGAAAACAGCGTCCACAAGCTCTTTACATGTAAAAATAAAAAAGTTATAGATTTTTGAAGGTGGGGAGTGAAAAATGGACATGAAAAAACAGGAAAGGACCCGGTCCTTAACCGGTTAAAAACTTCAAAAATACTTTCCACCGCACTTACCGTCAGACAGCTCAAATCTGATAGAAGAACTAACTTGTCCCATGACTGAATTGGAAATAATGAAAATCCTAAAAATAATAAAAAACTAATCTAAAAGTCCAGAGCCTCAACATCCACTAATAACATCCATCTGCCAGGGAACGGCACCCTCCAAAGAAACAAAGTAGGAGGCAAACTGCTCGTGAACAAACAGTCCTGCTGCACCAGGTCGTCCTTGGAGAGTGTTGTCCAGGGGAATAGACGCTGTTGGATATTGTCCCTACAGGTCACCATCTGAAGCACCATCGGGGATCCAAACAAAGTTGTGAAGAATAACGCAGGCTTCAGTTGTCTGGGTCCATCTGAATAGAGCCATGTAGAACCTGCTACTTCCTGCAAAGAATCCCGAAGACACACTCCACATAAAGTTTAGAATAAATATTTGAAAATGCGCCTCCGTTCATCCAAACCACGTTGAGGGAATGGCCGCAACACATGATGGAAAAGTCCAAAACTTCATCAGCGATGATAACAAATGGTGCAGGAGTTCCAGAACTACCAGGTAGATATGAAGACATTCACCCATTCTGGAAGCCCTGAAGACCGCTGCATCTGCAGAACTTCCATAGGCCCCAATATCCACAATTATAAACTTGTAGTCACTGGCAGCCAAAGACTACAAAAGATATATATTGTTTTTAATTGAAGAATTGGGACCCTGATTGAGCCGGCTTCTTCATACATATGTGTTTCCCATCCAGCGCCCCTCTGCAATTTGGAAACTGTGCTGAGTACAGGAAACCATCAGAAATCTGGATCTATTCTTCCGCAGTCGGCACAGGCATCACAGCAGCTTTCAGTGGCTCCCATATAACTTCGCAGGTCGCTCTCACGATCATTAAAATGGTGGAAACATTTGTGCAGTGAAGCAAACGAGTTCCTAGTGGCAAGAAACCTAAAACAAACTGAAAAAATGTATATTTAAAGATACAGTACAACTCAAAATAATGAAATATATATACTTGAAAAAACTTTCCTCAGGTGTCATAGACACAGACAGGTGTCATGTTGTTATCCTGAAACCGGAGCCCCGATCATAAGTCCACCAAAAGACTATCAAATGAAGTCACAGGTCAGCATACAAGTTCATGTGACCCCTCCTAGGCCGCTCAACAACAATGGGATGAACCTAGTTGACTAGGGCTCCTCCTCCAGCATTGCACAACGCCTTCAGAGAAACAGCAGAGCAACCCAGTCCAGGAACAGATCATCTATAGGATTGTACACCATTGCAAGAAACAAGAAACGCCAGAAATCACAGCCAGAAGCAGCAATGGAGACTAACCTCGCTCTCAGAAAAGACAAAATGGAGTCTGGGCCGGTCAGGTGACCAAATTTGGAGATGGGCTAGCTTTTGTCATTATTTGCCAGCTCACAGTAGTTTTTCTATGGACACGGTACGGATACGGTACAAGACATGCCCATACTGCTGAAAAACGTCACGTATATACAGGCACATAAGGCACCGAAATAGAGAACATGAAAAATCACATGCTGTGTGAATGCACCATTAATATGTGCTGAAAACCTTTGGCAGGGAATAGCATTTTGTCCGCCACAAGTTGCCATCCCATGCACACTTTAAAATCAATCCCATACACTGAATTTTTGAGAGCCAGAGAAATTTGTTTAGAAAATTATAAATATGAGGAACAATGCAAAGAATAGGCTTCAGAACAGAGGATATAATTCAAATAATTTGATGAGGACAAAAAAAAAAAAACGGGTGGATGATATTTTATTAGGCAAAACAAAAAAGAGCAAAATATTCACTAAAAGTAACACATCAGATAGGAAGAATTTGCTTGTTATCAGTACTGCATATAGTCCCCAATATCATGATATAGTAAGAATTATAAGAAATTCTCCTCCTTTGTTAAACCAGGATTCACACTTCAGATGCATTCTAAAACATGGCTGCTCCTGTGTGGCCAAAAGAGTCAAAACACTGGGTAATATCTTCCAGTATGGTAGCCACTCACAATTTTTCTGAATCCCTGCTTAATTTGAAGGTTTCTTTAAATGTGGTGATGCTCGATGTGGAGTTTGTTAATTTCACAAAAAACTGATATTCAGATAGAACAAAATAGACTGTACATGTTTAAATGTTCATGAATTGTGAAACTGCTTTTGTAGTTTAGTGCATTAATTGTGAAGAATGTCATTTGCGATATATAGGGGATGCCAAAACTAAAACTAAACTAAAGGTTCGCATCAGTGAACATTTGACTGCGATAAGAAATGGTAACGAAAAATCCCTCCCTCAATAAAGCATTTTATTGAACAAAAATTGTGTTGGTTCTTTTTTTGCCATAGAAAAAACACTTTGTAAAAACAGTGGTGATGATCGAAAATAGAATCTGTTAGTACGGATCTGTTTTCAGGCCGTTTTGAAGGTTATGAAGAATCCAATTACCAGTAAGAGTAATTTTAATCTTTTCCCTTCACCTCCACAACTGCACTCCATAACAGAGTAATAGACATGATTGGTGGATAACTGCAGACTGCCAAAAGAGAGTTTGTAGTACATCAAACTTGTAGTGTCTATAGAACTTAGAAGGGTTTTTCCACGTAGCTGCCCGACGTGAAGCAGATGCCCATTCTACCTGTGAGGCAGAGACTCCCCTAGTAGTGGGCTTTTATTTTTTTCTTCCCTTTGATTGGCAGGAAGGTTACGTAAAGTAGGAAGTGTCACTGACACTGAAATTTTGAGACAACCTTAGGCAAAAAACAAGGGTACTATTTGGTCTTTTTAAATTTCTAATTAAGGGGCTTTATAGGAAAAAGCTTGTATTTTCCCCACTCTGCGAGTCGTGGTTATAGCAATGAGGAAAACTGTTTTCAATGTTAGAAGACAGATAGTGATATCTTCTATCGGTTCAAAGGAAGAACTCAAGAGAGCAGACAAAACTAAAGACTGATGCCTTGAGGCTTTAAGAAACCTCTTCACATAAGATTCTTCTGATGTCCATAAAAGCACTCCTGTACCTTTACTGTTGCATTCTTGAGGCCTTTATCCAAGCCTCTTTGAAGAAAGTCCAGCACAAGAGATATAGTGCTCTCTATAGAAGGATGACCTTTTTCATTGAGGAACGATACAATGGTTTTCCACACTTTTATATAACTTTTTTTTATCTTCTTCCTGCTTGATAGAAGAGTGGAGATAACTGCATCCAAAAACCCCTTTCCCTTTAGCAATTTCCTCTCAGTCTACATGCTGTCAATTGCAGCTGCAAGAGGAAAAAAAAGGTACCGGTCTGTTTAATTTCATGGCAAACAAGTCCGTGACTGCAGTTCTTTAGAAGTACCTGAAATCAGATGTTGCTGCAGCTGATCTAGCCACATCCCCAAGTTGCAGCAATACTGGGTCTCAACATAGTGGTATTTGACTCACAAGATCTCTTTAAAAGGGCTTCAGTTTGCATATCCAATTGGTCCATTAAGGCAAGAAGGCTTTCTTAGATATCCCCGCAATAGGGGCATACACCTTATTTTGGCACAAAGCATCTTCCTCAGGAAATTGGTATTTGTGTTAAAAGGAATCTGAAACCATTAACCTTTTCTCAGAGTCTTTCCATTTTTTTTAATCATACTGGAAATATTATCATGAACTGGAACTTTTATCCTCTTTTCTCCCAGACCTTTAAATAATTTGTCTGTCACTGACAACGGTTGGACTGAATCTTCTAAGTCCATTGTATGTCTAAGTATGTCTTCCACGTCCTAAACTGACACAGAGCCTGACCAGACAACTCTTCATCTTGAGAAAAATCTTCACCTTTATCTACTTCCTCAAATTACAACATAGGATCCGCCATATAGCTAGCAGTTGAGGTAGACGGCTTAGGTTGAAGAGAGGCATTCCTCATACATAACACTTTACCAATCTAATTTTTTTATATATGTCTTAAGGCTAGATATGAAGGAAGGTGACTCATCTGCCAACACTGATTATATGCATTTTGAACATAATGCTTTTTTTATATGATGAAGATAAAGACTTTTTGCAAAGACCATATTTCTTAGAAGGAATTTTGGGCTGAGCAGTCTCTTAAAAGACAGAAGAAAAACAACTCAAAGGGACCTTTAGAACCACTTAAACTATTTTAAACAGGCTAAAATGTGGTCAAAAACGAGGAAGGACCAACCTGGGCAGGGGCATCTGGAGTTTCAGCAGCACTTTTTTGTTCCTAGTCACCTGAGGTGGACATGATGAGAGCCAGAACACTGAAGCTATAGCTAAACACTCTGCACACACCAGCATCTCCCAGACACTGGTGTCTAAAATTTCAAGTATCTTTTTCATTATGTTCACACATGCTGGTAACTACATGTGAACCCACCATTTGTTGCCTCTGGAGCCAGGGACCCGTTTTCTTTTTTTTTTTTAAAAACTGCTCCCTTAGGAATTTTTCAAAAAGTCATGCTGCAGAAGCAGGGCCGATTCTAGGGTTTTTGCTGCCTGAGGCGAAAATTAAAATGCTGCCCCCGCCCGCCCGAGCACCAGACCTCCCCTGCTACCTGGATATGTTCAGCCCACTGAATTTCCACATTTTTAAAAAGCATTTACAACCTGTTAAAAAAAATGCTGACAACATTACTTAAAATTAGTAACTGGCCCTCTGTGACATCACACGTGGTACCACTAGACGTTCAGTGACACAGACAATAGTGGCATCTAGTACCTCACAGGTGACAATCTGCTCCATCAGGAAGACAACATCATTACATCTTCTCCCACCCAGGACTGTTGAATTTGCTGGCAGATGTCTTCAGCTCCCGGCACCACATCTCCGCACTGCACCAATAACATACCACAGTCACTTACAGTATATAGTCACTGAAATAATAGTGTTCCTAAATCATATACTGTACACCTCTCATGACACAATGAACCACTCTACCCCCACCCCCCAACCACAAACACAGAGGGGATATAGAATCCCTTCTTCATTTATTTAAAAATATATAATAAAAGCTCCTCTACCCCAATTAAATTATATACAGCTCCTATGGTTTAATTAAAATCTGACCCCTATATCCAGATACGTTTAACTATATACAGATTTACCGCCCCAAAATTTTATTTAAATCATGCCCCCACTCACTTAAATTACATACAGTATTCCATATAAACCACCCTCCCTTTTAAATACAGCCCCCTCCTATATTTATATAAGATACAGCTCCCTCCCATAAAATGATTCACCCACAAGTTATATTATATACAGACCACCTTGATTATATAATATGTAGTTAAATTATGGTTAAAAGCCACCCACAGGTTACATAATGTCCAGCTCACCTCCCATAGTATATAATATACAGCCCCCTTATTATAAAATAAGCAGCTCCTATATTCTATAATATACAACCCCCTTAAATAATATGTAGAACCCTTATTATGATATACAGCCCCACTATTCTATTATATACAGTCCCCCTTTTCTTATATATACAATCCCCCTCTTCTTATATATACAGTCCCCCTCTTCTTATATATACAATCCCCCTTTTCTCATATATACAATCCCCCTCTTCTTATATATACAGTCCCCCTTTTCTTATTTATACAATCCCCCTCTTCTTGTATATACAATCCCCCTCTTCTTATATATACAATCCCCCTCTTCTTATATATACAATCCCCCTCTTCTTATATATACAGTCCCCCTTTTCTTATATATACAATCCCCCTCTTCTTATATACACAGTCCCCCTTTTCTTATATATACAGTCCCTCTTTTCTTATATATACAATCCCCCTTTTCTCATATATACAATCCCCTTCTTCTTATATATACAATCCCCCTTTTCTCATATATACAATCCCCTCTTCTTATATATACAATCCCCCTTTTCTCATATATACAATCCCCCTCTTCTTATATATACAATCCCCCTTTTCTCATATATACAATCCCTCTCTTCTTATATATACAGTCCTTCTTTTCTTATATATACAGCCCCCCTCTTCTTATATATACAATCCCCCTTTTCTCATATATACAATCCCCATATTCTTATATATACAATCCCCCTTTTCTCATATATACAGTCCCCCTTTTCTTATATATACAGTCCTTCTTTTTATATATATAAAGTCCTTCTTTTCTTATATATACAATCCCCCTCTTCTTATATATACAATCCCCCTTTTCTCATATATACAATCCCCTTCTTCTTATATATACAATCCCCCTTTTCTCATATATACAATCCCCCTCTTCTTATATATACAATCCCCCTTTTCTCATATATACAGTCCCCCTTTTCTTATATATACAGTCCTTCTTTTTATATATACAGGCAGTCCCCGGGTTACATACAAGATAGGTTCTGTAGGTTTTTTCTTAGGTTGAGTTTGTATGTAAGTCGGAAATGTATACTTAATAGTTGTAACCCCAGACAAAATTTTTTTGGCCTCTGTGACAATTGGATTTTAAAAATGTTGGATTGTCATAAGAACCAGGATAAACAATAAATCTTAATTACAGGCACCATTGATAACTATGAAAGCTGTTTATTGTAGCCTAGGACTAAAGTACAGTAAATTACCAAAATCCAGAGGTCCATTTGTAACTAGGGGTCGCATGATAGTCAGGTGTTCTTAAGTAGGGCACCGCCTGTATAAAGTCCTTCTTTTCTCATATATACTGTCCCCCTTTTCTCATATATACAGTCCCCATTTTCTTATATAAACAGAATCGCCACCCGAATCGCCCACATTATGGCTCCAAATTTCGCCGCCTTTATTCAGAGCTTGGGCATCCACCGCCTGAAGCGAGATTTTCATCTCGCCTCATGGCAGATGCGGCCCTGTGCAGAAGTCTAATAATAAAGATGTTTAGTAATAAAGATAAACAACATCCTAAAGAATATATGTGAGGAAGCAAAATATCCATGTGTAACAGAATCTAATAAAATCAAATACACATTGTAATGCCTCTGAATGAATTTATGTTAGTGGTTTCTCTTATTCCATCCTTCCAAGCCTCCAAATCAATATGTTCATTCTGTACAAATGAAAAGAACATAAGAGTATATTAAATTAGAAGCAATGTTCAGTGGAGGCAGTTTTGTTCCTTTATTTCTTTGCAATTATGTTGAAGGTTGACAAAATTGCCTTTAGTTATAGCATCCTTGTATAAGGAACCACTTATTCTAAATGCCAACAGGTTGCCTGGAGCCTATAAACTCTTACTAATATGTTCTGACCTCAGATAAACTGGGTTATTTGTTGCTATTTGTGAGTTCAAATGCATGAAACTATTGAATGTTTATTTCAAATATGTATTGAAGAGATAAAGATGAAAATAATTTTTGTTACATAATCGGGAGGAAAAATATAAAAATAGTTTAACTTTTCTTATGGGAAAGAAAACACATACCATTATTTTTAAATAACACCTCCATCAAGAATATGTGTAGCTACAAGTTAGTAAGTGCACAATCTTTATGTTGTCTTGCTTTACAATTACTTAACTGTCCGAGTCGCGATCCCTGAGGTGCGTTCCTCGACGAGCCTGCACTGTGCCACGATCCACGTAGATCCTGCACCCGATATCCTGCATGTGTTGCTCCCCGCTCACGTCCAACGGAGTCCATCGTTTTCTTCCCAATGCATGTAAGTGCATGGCTTGTGACACAAATTTGAATGTTAAATCCCACGCTTAGTCCGATCCCGTGCGCCAAAAACCCTTAGAAATGCGGCACACATCGGAAATCGCCAGATATTCTGGTGATAGTGCGGTCTGCGGACCCTTAGTAAATGAGCCTCATTATCTTTCGATCATACTGCCTGTACTTTAGAATTATTTGAAGAATTGTGATCTGTCACATTGTTTTCTGGGTATCTTCTGCTTAGCTAGTTATACATCTACTAAAAATAGTTTTTGACAGTATGTATTATACAATCTTGCAATTAATATGCAATAAGAAAGTCAGATCCAAATTTGGCTGCAGGGGTGATACAAATGTCCGCAGGGAAGGGTATGTGCATGGCTGCAGGGTAGGGGAATTAACACTCACTAGGGCACGCGCGTCGGCTCTTTAGGATTTAAAGGGCTAGCGTCCCTCTGATTGGGGCTGGCTAATCCTTCTCGCCCTTGAAGATCCGGCAGAGAGTGAAGGGAGGTGCCGGATTTTAAGTCATTATCCCTGAAGTGAAAGCCCTCCTGTGTTTCCTAGTGTTCCTCCGGGTTCCAGCATTTCCTCTGTTTCCGGTATTCCTGTGGCGTTCCTGTATCCCTGTGACGGTCCTGTATTCCTTTGGCGGTCCTGTATCCCAGTGGTTCTGCCATGGTCCTGCCGTGGTCCTGCCATCCTGCCAAGGTCCTGCCATCCTGAGGTCTGTTGTGGTGTCTAGCTCCAGTGGTCCATCCATTTGGTTCCTACTCCGGTGATCCGTCCCTGTAGTTTCTGTGCCATCATGTGGTTCCTGTTGCCGGCTTCCCTACCTTGGCTGCCATCACAGGCCTAGTCGCACTCGCGGAACAACCTGGTGGCACCAGCATGTCCACCCTGCCTTGTGGCGGGCTCTGGCGAAGACCAGGGGCCACTTAGACCCCGGTCCCGGATTGCAGCGGGTACCATCTTCCCCCGCTGTGGTCCAGAGGGTTCGCAGACTCTTCCCTAATAGACTTTTCCCTACACTTGTCCAGAAGAAGCCTCTCCATCTTCACAAAAGACATGTTGCTTCTGACCCACAGGAAGGTCCTCCTCTCCCAAAGCTCCTGATCTTCCTACATACAGAACGTATATATGGCAGCATAGGGTGGCTACAACATGCGACAGCCGTATTTTATAAGTTCCCACAGAATTCATTAGGGCATACGGCCGCTAGAACATGAGAAAATAGGACATACTCTATCTTTTTATACGGCTCACATACGTTACAGTACGGTATGGTGACAAATACGGCCATTCAATGTATGACTATATTGCCCATAGAAATGAATGGAAACGTATTATGGCCGTATACGTATGGTCGTGTGAATGCAGCCTAACATTTACTTGTGAAGTGAAGTCATTCCCTGTTAACTTGAGATCCAGAAACTGGACACTCTTATTCAGAGTTTTCGTAGTGAAAATTAAATGAATCCAACTACTGTTCATGTAATCTACAATAGAACATACTAGGAAGACATCACCTTTCCAAACAAGCAGCACATCATCCACATACCTTACGTATCACATTAGCATATTAGAAAATGGATTCATATGAGGAACAATGCACAGAAATTTTTATTAGGCTTCAGAACAGAGGATATCATTTGATGAGGACAAAAAAAAATAACGGGTGGATGATATGCTGCGATATTTTATTAGACAAAACAAAAAAAAGATAAATATTTACATCAGATAGGAGGAATTGCCTGTTTTCACTATTGTATGTAGTCCCGAATATCACTACCAATAGTGAGAATTATAAGAAATTATCTTCCATTGTTAAACCAGGATTCACACTTCAGATGCATTCTAAAACATGGCTGCTCCTATGTCCTATGCCAAGAGAAGCAAAACACTATCTCCCAGTGTGGTTGCTACTCACAATTTTTAATAATCCTGGCTTAATTTGAAGGGTTCTTTAAATCTGGTGGTGCCAATGTGTGGTTTGTTCATTTATCCAAAAAACGGATAAAATCAGATAGAACGAATAGACTGTACATGTTAAACCTTCATGATTTCCTCTCCCAACGCTCTGATTCCTACATACAGACGTATACTATGGCAGTCAAGGGTGGCTACAACGCATGACTGCCGTTTTTATAAGTTCCCACTCATAAAGTCATTAGGGCATACGGCCGCTAGAACATGAGAAAATAGGACATACTCTATCTTTTTATACGGCTCATATACGTTACAGTACGGTATGTGACAAATACGACCATTCAATGTAGGACTATATGCCATAGAAATGAATGGAAACGTATTATGGCCGTATACGTATGGTCTGGTGATGCAGGCCTACACATTTACTTGTGAAGTGAAGTCATTCCCTGTTAACTCGAGATCCAGAAGAGTTTTGGTAGTGAAAATTAAATTAATCCAACTACTGTTTCATGTAATCTACATAGAACCTACTAGGAGAATCATCACCTTTCCAAACAAGCAGACATATCCCACATACCTTACTTATGACATTAGCATATTAGAAATGGATTCAATGAGGAAAATGCACGAAATTTTTATTAGCTCAGAACAGAGGATATATTTGATGAGACAAAAAAAATAACGGGTGGATGATATGCTGCAATATTATTAGTACAAAACAAAAAAAAGCAAAATATTTACATAACAGATAGGAGAATTGCTGTTTTCCACTAGTATGTAGCCCGAGAATCATACCAATAGTGAGAATATAAGAAATTATCTTCCATTGTTAAACCAGGATCACACTTCAGATGCATTCTAAACATGGCTGCTCCTATGTCCTATGCAAGAGAAGCAAACACTATCTCCAGTGTGGTTGCTACGCACAATTTTTAATAATCCGGCTAATTTGAAGGGTTCTTAAATCTGGTGGTGCCCAATGTGTGGTTTGTTCATTAATCCAAAAAACGGATAAAATCCAGATAGAACGAATAGACTGAACATGTTTAAAACACCTTCATGAGTGAAACTGATTGTGTAGTTTAATATATTAATTGTAAAAATGTGAAGATATATAGGTTCATCCTATTGATTTTATTGATGTGCATAACAAAATTGGGTTTTTTCTTTTTGTCAGAAAAATATGTAAAACAGAGGAGGTGATTCAAAAAAAGATCTGTTATTGTGGAAGCACAGTGGCATCACACAAAAAATTGTCCATTCGGCATCTATACCATTTGCCACTAAAACTTAAACTTTTATTATTTATGATTAGAAGGTGGGCCAACCAAATTAAAATGTTTAAAATTTCTCAAACAGTTGAAAAGGTTGTTGTGGCAACAGTATACTTGGGGGCATATAATTCTGCAACTATGTCCCACAGTAGTGTTTGTTTAGGTTTTGATGATCGTGCTCATAAGTAGTGGTTTAAACACTAGTGGTTGAGGTTGAATTACTGCTTGAGTACCAGGGGACCCCGTCTCGCCACTCTACCACCAACACCCTTAATAATCACACTGACATAGTCAATTTGAGCGCACATATTCTCTAACTTAAAAACTGAGCGTGCTAAGGGGGAGGTGGGGATAGGTGAAGGCAGGATTCCTTTACACTTGCCCTACAATCTAAGCACTCAATAAAAGGCACACAATCACAACTAGTTTCCTCATTAATCTGCCCATTTCAAACTGTTTGATTCTAAAAACATTCACACAGTAGCCCCCGACATTGTTTCGCCACATGGAGTGGTGCCCCAGGGGTACAGTGGGCCATTTACTTACCCATCCGTAGACGCCGCAATCCGAAGTGACGGGGATTCAGAGCTGCCATGACTTATTCAGATCGTGCGTCCAATTTCCTGCATGTGTCGCTTCCCGCTAAGGTCCACCGGACTTAACCTTCTTCTTCTGATGCATGTACACGTATATACTCGAGTATAAGCCGACCCGAGTATAAGCGAGACCCCTAATTTTACCACCAAAAACTGGAAACCTTTGACTCGAATATAAGCGGGGGTGGAAATGCATTGGTCATAGCCTGCCCCCTGCAGTATACAGCCCCAGCTTGCGCCCAGTAGTATACAGCCAGCCCAGCCTTCCCCAGTAGATACAAAGCCAGCACAGCCGCCCCCAGTAGTAAAAGCTCGGCCCCCAGTAGTATACAGCTGCACCCAGGAAGTATAACAGCCACCCCAGCCGCCCCCAGTAGTATACAGCACCCAGCCTGGCCCCAGTATACAGCGTGCCCAGTAGAATACGTTCTGAGGACCAGACATGGCTCTGCATACAGCTGAGGTCCAGAGCGGCGGACACCGCTCCGCTCCTTCCTACCTAACAAGCACTTTTTACAAGTACAATCCGCATCTGAAGAAGTTCATTTTGACCGAAACGTCATGTGCTATTCTGTGGATTTGTACAAAATAAAAGCAATTATTATTCAATTATTGAGTGCCATCTTCAATTATCTATGCATGAACGGGGCTGGGACCCTAGTTTGGCACTATCTACTACACAAGGAGTTGCTGTGAAATTCCTGTTATTTATCCAGTCAGTATACAGTTAGCCCAGAATTAAAAAAAAAATTATATACTCACCTCCGGTGGCCCACGTGCGCAGTGCTGCTCCCCTGATGTCATCGCGGTCTCTTCTGGCTTTCCCGGCTCTTTTTGCTTCAGCGCCCGTCTTCTGTCTTCTAACATCGTGCTGGGCACCGCCATTGTTCTCTCCCGGGCGCCTAGTATGACGCGCCGCTGCTGACGTCATACTAGGCGCCGCCCAGGAGAAAAACATGGCGGCGCCCAGCACGATGTTAAAGAAGACAGAAGACGGGCACTGAAGCAAGAAGAGGGAGCCGGGAAGCCGAAGAGGACAACATTAAGCCAAATCTCTAGGTAATTATACACTAACAGTGTCCTGGCCTTCAATATATCAAAATAGCATAGGACTGGCCACGTTAAAAATTAACTTTTAATATAATATATGATAAAACACGTCATCAATAGACACAATAATAATAAACACAAAAGAAAAAACATTAAAAATGGAGCAGTCTTACCAGTTCGGGCGACAGGTTTCGGGATATGTATCCCTATTTGGGACCCAGGAGGGAGGTACTTGTAAACACTTACCCTCAATCACTTATGCAGTCCCTAACACCCCAATTGCTCCCGTCCTGACAAGGACAGTACCCATGCCATCCCTACAGCAGTGCACTGTCTTGCCCTAAAGGTATAATCTAAACAAGGTGCTCCCCGTCCTTCCCTTCCCAACGCGTTTCATCACCATTAGCGTGAATCATCAGGGGACTTAGTTAGGACCAAAAACTCCAAGGGGGGAGAAAGGAGGGCAGTAGCATTCCCGGGAAAGCCCTGGAATCCTGGAGATAGATGACACACAGGCCTTCCAAGGGCATTAACCCAGAGCAGCTAGGTCCTCCTGGTTTGTATACCTGGCTAGTGAGCACTTGCTTTTTTTGACAGAGTTTCCCTTATATCCACAATAAGCCACACCTAAATGTGTCCCATAGGGTGGACAAAGTTTTACCTGGTAGTTGTCTTCCGGACGCTATCAGAGGGTGACATACGCGCCATTTTTGAAAGTGTGTCGCGCGTTGTCCCTCACTTCCGGCGCCAATAATGCACCAGAAGTATTCACCTTCTCCTTCCGGTATGACTCGCGCATGCGCATTAGGGGATCGTGTGGTCCACTTGTGGAACGCATCCTCCTATTTTTGGGATTGTGCGGTCCACTTGTGGAACGCACCCTCCTATTTTATTGGTTGCGCTTGCGTGCTGTGGGATTATGTGGTCTACCCGTAAGGCGCATCCTCTTTGTATATTTGCGCACGTATACTGATAGTTTTTATATCTATTTGACCAACTCCATCCCTCGGCATTTATTGTCCGCGTACGGAGTATGGGACAAAGTGTTCGGTGGGTCATCACTTTTTCATGATCTACTATAGAGATAAATATCTAAACAGCGCGGTATACACAGGACAACGTAGTTATTCAGTATTCCATTTTACAGTTCATTCTCAGGTTGTTGAAGTGATAAAAATACAAATATCCCACTTCCATAAGGTTGTAGTGTACAGTTGCCACATATTGGAAGTATCAATAAATGGATATTAAATATTCTGTGTAGCCATTATTTCTTTTCTTTTATGGCTACATGATTATTTAATAAAGATGTCATCTCTGTCTGAGGTGGCATCACCTTGGACAATTTTGTCCATTCTCGGCCAGTAATGGTTAATGAGTTATTCATATACCACTACATGAATGGCCGATTCAAAGATTATCCGAGTTTTATTTGGCTGAACTATCTCCCAGATTCCCCCCCAAAAGACACATAGAGATCAGGGCCAAGGTTAATAAAGGGCTTTTACAAGAAACATTTAAAATTTAGTTGTTCATTTAATCCATTTGGGCTTACTGTTTGTAACTCGAAAATCCAGTATGATTCCTTTTGCAAAGTCATTTGTTCCCAATCACCTCCTCTCATTGGTTGTTTCACTATATCTATACCCATAAAGGATATGGCTCCTTTGTCACCTCCATGTTTTTGATTTATATGTCTCGCAATTGATGTATCATTATTTTTGTCAATATCCAAAAGATGTTCCCCTATTCGCCTCCTCAGTTCCCTATTTGTCTTTCCAATATACTCCATCCCGCATCTGCATGTAATTTTATACACTACCCCTCTCGTTCTGCAATTAATAAAATGTTTAATAGCGTACCTCCGTCCAGTGTTGTTAGATGTAAAAGACTTACTCACTTGTATATAGGGGCAGGCGATACAGCCGCTGCATTTAAAATTCCCCATCGGTGTGTTTTTATTGAGCCATGTTGTATTTCGAGGGGCTGTGAAGTGACTTTGGACCAGACGATCTTTTAGGGATCTTCCTTTTCTAAAGGTCATTTGTGGGGTCTCGTTTAAAACATCTTGGATATCAGGGTCCATCAGCAGGATGTTCCAGTATTTTTGAATTACTGCAAATCAAAAAAATAACGAACAATTAAAAACAGGAAGAACAGGCTGGTCATATAGAAGGGGAAGCAGAGACACTACACAAAATCAGACAAATCTTGCAGGGTGATAAATGGGGATAAGTGCTAACCTCTGATAGGAGGTGTGCCTGGAAGGGTATATTATGAATCCAAAAATGGGAAATAATCCTGAAATCAATGTACAATGTTTAAAGTGCGTAGTGCCTGTACAAAATAAGAGAAGGTATATCTTAATCTCAAAACACATGGATTCATTGTGTCTTACCATGAAAAAATGAAATGGCTTGGCTTGCTCTGGATGCAGGCACATATATTAATCATGAAGAGAGTAAAATAACCATATTGCACATACCCATTGTAGTTAGGTCGCCTGCCGGCCCCATTTATCACCCTGCAAGATTTGTCTGATTTTGTGTAGTGTCTCTGCTTCCCCTTCTATATGACCAGCCTGTTCTTCCTGTTTTTAATTGTTCGTTATTTTTTTGATTTGTAATAAAGATATAACCATACTTCATTTTCTTGGTTGGAATGGCTTTTTTGTAGATAGGTTTTGTGTTTATTGAGGCCAACCATGATGTACATGTAGGAGTCTACTACTACAGTGGAATATGAGAAGCTAACTTAGCGAAATATGTATTGAAATTACATGCTATATGCCATTTCACTCCTTCCACTGTATGTATATGTGTGTAGCTGCATTGTCAGTATTATTTTTGAATTACTCTAGAGCCCTCTCTGGCCCCATTATCGTATGTAGTAATTATTCTAATCTTATTGTCCGTTATGGTATCTGCCTTCTTCAATAGCAACTCTCTACGGTCCCTGTGTAAAGCTGCCCGATATGCTTGTCTTAGGACATGATCAGGATATCTCTGAAACGTATCCTGAGATCCTGAGCCTGAATTTTGAACTCCTCAAGAGTTGAGCAGTTCCTTCTCAGTCTATAGTACTGACCCCTGGGTATCCCACTTTTTAGACGTAGTGGATGGTGACTCTCCCATTTCAGGAGTGCATTAGTGGAGGTCGGTTTCCTATAAACCTTTGTGTTAATTTCTCCACTTGTTTCCTTATTGATCTGTAGATCCAGGAAAGGGAGGGTCCCTCCACCGATCTCAAAGGTGAAACCCAGATTAATCTCATTATCGTTCAATTCTTTCACGAAGTCCCGGAAGGACCCTTCGTCCCCCCTCCAAATCACCAGGATATCATCAATATATCTGACCCACAACTCTATCCTCTCAACCATTTGTGCTCTTTCTTCGGTGAACACCATGGTTTCCTCCCACCAGCCCAGGAGCAAGTTGGCATAAGTTGGTGCGCATGGATTGCCCATGGCCGTGCCCCTGAGCTGGTGGTAGTGTTTGCATCCTCTCCAAAGCTCCTGATCTTCCTACATACAGAACGTATATATGGCAGAGGGTGGCTACAACTGCGACAGCCGTATTTATAAGTTCCCGCAGAAAGTCATTAGGGCATACGGCCGCTAGAACATGAGAAAATAGGAACATACTCTATCTTTTTATACGGCTCATATACGTTACAGTACGGTATGTGACAAATACGCCATTCAATGTAGACTATATTGCCCATAGAAATGAATGGAAACGTATTATGGCCGTATACGTATGGTCGTGTGAATGCAGCCTAACATTTACTTGTGAAGTGAAGTCATTCCCTGTTAACTCGAGATCCAGAAGAGTTTTGGTAGTGAAAATTAAATTAATCCAACTACTGTTCAGTTAATCTACATAGAACTACTAGGAGAATCACACCTTTCCAAACAAGCAGCACATATCCCACATACCTTACTTATGACATTAGCTATTAGAAATGGATCATATGAGGAACAATGCACAGAAATTTTTATTAGCTCAGAACAGAGGATATATTTGATGAGGACAAAAAAATAAGGGTGGATGATATGCTGCAATATTATTAGACAAAACAAAAAAAAGCAAAATATTTACATCAGATAGGAGGAATTGCTGTTTTCACTATGTATGTAGTCCCGAAATCACTACCAATAGTGAGAATTATAGAGAAATTATCTTCCATTGTTAACAAGGATTACACTTCAGATGCATTCTAAAACATGGCTGCTCCTATGTCCTATGCAAGAGAAGCAAACACTATCTCCAGTGTGGTTGCTACTCACAATTTTTAATAATCCTGGCTTAATTTGAAGGGTTTCTTTAAATCTGGTGGTGCCCAATGTGTGGTTTGTTCATTTATCCAAAAAACGGATAAAATCCAGATAGAACGAAATAGACTGTACATGTTTAAAACCTTCATGAATTGTGAAACTGATTGTGTAGTTTAATATATTAATTGTAAAAATGTGAGATATATAGGATTCATCCTATTGATTTTATTGAAGTGCATAACAAAATTGTGTTGGTTTTTCTTTTTGTCAGAAAAAATATGTAAAAACAGAGGAGGTGATTCAAAAAAAGATCTGTTATTGTGGAAGCACAGTGGCATCACACAAAAAATTGTCCATTCGGCATCTATACCATTTGCCACTAAAACTTAAACTTTTATTATTTATGATTAGAAGGTGGGCCAACCAAATTAAAATGTTTAAAATTTCTCAAACAGTTGAAAAGGTTGTTGTGGCAACAGTATACTTGGGGGCATATAATTCTGCAACTATGTCCCACAGTAGTGTTTGTTTAGGTTTTGATGATCGTGCTCATAAGTAGTGGTTTAAACACTAGTGGTTGAGGTTGAATTACTGCTTGAGTACCAGGGGACCCCGTCTCGCCAACTCTACCACCAACACCCTTAATAATCACACTGACATAGTCAACTTGAGCGCACATATTCTCTAACTTAAAAACTGAGCGTGCTAAGGGGGAGGTGGGGATAGGTGAAGGCAGGATTCCTTTACACTTGCCCTACATCTAAGCACTCAATAAAAGGCACACAATCACAACTAGTTTCCTCATTAATCTGCCCATTTCAAACTGTTTGATTCTAAAAACATTCACACAGTAGCCCCCGACACTGTTTCGCCACATGGAGTGGTGCCCCAGGGGTACAGTGGGCCATTTACTTACCCATCCGTAGACGCCGCAATCCGAAGTGACGGGGATTCAGAGCTGCCATGATTTATTCAGATCGTGCGTCCAATTTCCTGCATGTGTCGCTTCCCCGCTGAGGTCCACCGGACTTCACCTTCTTCTTCCTGATACATGTACCGTATATACTCGAGTATAAGCCGACCCGAGTATAAGCCGAGACCCCTAATTTTACCACCAAAAACTGGGAAAACCTATTGACTCGAATATAAGCCGAGGGTGGGAAATGCATTGGTCATAGCCTGCCCCCTGCAGTATACAGCCTGCCCAGCTTGCGCCCAGTAGTATACAGCCAGCCCAGCCTTCCCCCAGTAGTATACAGCCAGCCCAGCCTGCCCCCAGTAGTATACAGCCTGCCCCCAGTAGTATACAGCCTGCACCCAGTAGTATACAGCCACCCCAGCCTGCCCCCAGTAGTATACAGCCACCCCAGCCTGGCCCCAGTAGTATACAGCGTGCCCCCAGTAGAATACGTTCTGAGACCAGAACATGGCTGCCATACAGCTGAGGTCCAGAGCGGCGGACACCGCTCCTCTCCTCCTACCTAACAAGCACTTTTTACAAGTACAATCCGCATCTGAAGTTCATGAGTGCCATCTTCAATCTGAGTGCCATCTTCAATTATCTATGCATGAACGGGGCTGGGACCCTAGTTTGGCACTATCTACTACACAAGGAGTGCTGTGAAATTCCTGTTATTTATCCCAGTAGTATACAGTCAGCCCAGAATTTAAAAAAAATTATATACTCACCTTCCGGTGGCCCCGATGCGCAGTGCTGCTCCCCTGATGTCATCGCGGTTCCTCTTCTGGCTTCCCGGCTCCTCTTTTTGCTTCTAACATCGTGCTGGGCACCGCCATTGTTCTCTCCCGGGCCATGGATTGCCCATGGCCGTGCCCCTGAGCTGGTGGTAGTGTTTGCATTCGAAGAGGAAAAAGTTGTGGGTCAGTAGGAATCTTAAAAGTTCCAGGGTAAATTCATTGTGAGGAGTGAACTGGTTACCTCTGGTTTCAAAAAGTGTTCTACTCCCTTTAAGCCCGAGGTGTGGGGAATCGATGAGTATAATGCTTCTACATCGATAGAGCAAAGGATGCATCCCTCCTCAATTGTA
This sequence comes from Engystomops pustulosus, assembly GCA_019512145.1. Lineage (NCBI taxonomy): Eukaryota > Metazoa > Chordata > Amphibia > Anura > Leptodactylidae > Engystomops > Engystomops pustulosus. The sequence goes on from CM033643.1 coordinate 174,049,153, forward strand.
ATCCCATCAATTCGGCGTATAAGATCCGCCGTATCTTGTATGTAAGATGGGAGGGAGAGGACGAACGGACGTAAAATCCTGTCAAGGTAAATGCCAATATTTTGGGACAAACTCCCTATTCCAGATACAATGGGCCTCCCTTTTAAAGGGTTAAAGCCCTTGTGCACTTTCGGTAAACAATAGAAAGTTGCTTTTCGTGGGAATTTAGGTAGGAGAAATTTCCACTCTTCCTCACTGATGAGGTTTTTCCTCCTTGCCTGAGTAAGGATGTCTTTCAGTTCTGCTGTATATTTTGATGTGGGGTCTTTTTCGAGAATCTCGTAATTAGCAGTGTCTTTTAGAATATCTGTACACAAGTTAGGTGTGGCTTATTGTAGATATAAGGAAAACTCTGTCAAAAAGCAAGTGCTCACTAGCCAGGTATACAAACCAGGAGGACCTGACAGTAAATGCCGAGGGATGGAGTTGGTCAAATAGATATAAAAACTATCAGTACGCGTGCGCAAACGTACAAAGAGGATGCGCCTCACGGGTAGACCACATAATCCCTTAGCACGCAAGCGCAACCAAAAATACGAGGATGCGTTCCACAAGTGGACCGCACGGTCCTCTAATGCGCATGCGTGAGTCATACCGGAAGAATAAGGTGAATACTTCCGATGCATTATCGGCGCCGGAAGTGAGGGATAACGCGCAACACATTTTCAGAAATGGCGCGTATGTCACCCTCTGATAGCGCCCGGAAGACAACTATCAGGTAAAATTATGTCCACCCTATGGGAGACAGTTAGGTGTGGCTTATTGTAGATATAAGGAAAACTCTGTCAAAAAGCAAGTGCTCACTAGCCAGGTATACAAACCAGGAGGACCTAGCCGCTCTGGGTTAATGCCTTTGGAAGGCCTGTGTGTCATCTATCTCCAGGATTCCAGGGTCTTCCCAGGGATGTTATTGCCCTCTTTCCTCCCCCTTGGAGTTTTTTGGTCCTAACTAGTCCCCTGATGATTCACGCTAACGGTGATGAAACGCGTTGGGAAGGGAAGGACGGGGAGCACCTTTTTTAGTTTTCAAAAAGTGCTCTACTCCCTTTAAGCCCGAGGTGTGGATGAGTATAATGCTTCTACATCGATAGAGCAAAGGATGCACCCCTCCTCAATTGTAATCCCATCAATTCGGCGTATAAGATCCGCCGTATCTTGTATGTAAGATGGGAGGGAGAGGACGAACGGACGTAAAATCCTGTCAAGGTAAATGCCAATATTTTGGGACAAACTCCCTATTCCAGATACAATGGGCCTCCCTTTTAAAGGGTTAAAGCCCTTATGCACTTTCGGTAAACAATAAAAAGTTGCTTTTCGTGGGAATTTAGGTAGGAGAAATTTCCACTCTTCCTCACTGATGAGGTTTTTCCTCCTTGCCTGAGTAAGGATGTCTTTTAGTTCTGCTGTATATTTTGATGTGGGGTCTTTTTCAAGAATCTCGTAATTAGCAGTATCTTTTAGAATATCTGTACATAATCCCCTATATGTCTCTGTGTCCATTACTACTGTATTGCCCCCTTTATCCGAGGATTTTATTATTACCTCTTTGTTGTTCTCTAAATTTCTGCATCTCTCTTTTGGTGAGATTATGTTTCTGGTGACAGTGTTGGATATTTTTTAGTTCATTTTGTTACCAAGTTGAGGAACACAATCAATCGGAGATGTATCCACCATTGGTGGCACTGAATACTTTTTTTTTTCAAGTTAGTAAAGGTCCAGTCCCTGCTCAGTTGTGGTTCCTCACTTGGTTCCTACCTGAATAGTAATCTTACGTCACTAGTAATCAACGGTATTCCTAGTTTCTTTACAGGTTCTCATTTCTTCTTTGCTGCCTTTTAAAATACTTATGCCCACCTTAATTCCTTATAAAGAGGATGAATCTTATCCAAGTGAAGATTTTAAGTCGATGTGTGGTACAAATGATAGTCCTTTATTAAGGACCTTTGTCTCGGATTCGCTCCATGTTATGAGAGATTTTATCACTTGGTTTGACGTTGGGGTTGGGGTTTTGTTGCTGGTATTGGGGGTGGCTTGCTCTAAAACGCATTTCTTTCTCTGTTTTGTTGGTTCTCTGTCTTTTTCTTCCTCTCCCTCCTCTCCCGTACCTCCCTACCTAGGTCTCCCCTCGTTTGACTACTTCCTGATTCACTGTCAATCCTCATTGTCGTTGAAGAGACCCAACATCCCCCCTTTTTGCTGCGATGTGTCTCCAATTGTAGAGTACACTTGTTATCTCTAAAATCCTGGAGATCGCGAACAAATTGTTTATGTTTACGGTCTTTTAGGTGATACTGGAATTTCTCCAATTTGGACTGGAGTTGAGATTCTTTATTAGCGAAATCTGGTTCCCCACTAAATTTTTTTGTCACTTCGATTTGTTCTTTAAGGGTTTTTTCTAGTTCAGTCAGTTTTTTTCCTCCTCCAGTAGTAGTCCAAGTAATTTAATGGAAAAAGCAGTTGCCTCTTTTTCCCATTTCTGTAGTAGATTAAGGCTGCATATACGTGTAGCAGGTGTTAGGGAGACTCTCAGTCCTCTTGGGACAATATTATTTTTGATATAGTTATCAATACATTGCACTTCCCACCAGGATTCAATTTGTTCTTTGTATGCTTTCAATAGTTCCTTGAAAGCTGTATTATAGGAGGGGGTGTATTTGGGTTGTACAAAGTTTCTATCGGAAAAAATGTCTTTAGCTTCATTCAGCCATTGGTCCTGATTGAGGCCCACCGAGAGAAAGCCAGCCATAGCTCGTTAACTATACACACAATTAAGCCAAATCTCTAGGTATTTATACCACTATTTTTTTTTTATTGTTTTTTCTTTTGTGTTTATTATTATTGTGTCTCATTGATAAACTGTTTTATCATATATTATATTAAAAGTTAATTTTTAACGTGGCCAGTCCTATGCTATTTTTGATATAAGCCAGAAGAGGAGCTGCAATGACATCGGGGGAGCAGCGCTGCGCATCGGGGCCACCGGGGGGTGAGTATATAAGTTTATTATTTTTTAAGTCCATTTTTTATTATTTTTTAAGTCCATTTTTTATTATTTTTTACTTGTATTGTGTATACTTTTACTCGTGTATAAGCCGAGGGGGATGTTTTCAGCACATTTTTTGTGCTGAAAAACTCGTCTTATACATGAGTATAAACGGTAAGTATGTAAAATGTATTTACAATGTCCGAATCAAGTTTGACTATAAACCTAATTGTGAAAGTGAAATTAAATGTGCATCTTCATGTTCTGTACTGTATGTAGCAGATGATTAGTGATGAGTGGGTCCATTGCAGGCCATAGGCCCACATCTATTCTAGCGTACTAGCTCCAACCTGTAAGGAACATTGGGGGTCATTTACTAAGGGCCCGATTCGCGCTTTCCCGACGTGTTAGCCGAATATTTCCGATTTGCGCCGATTTTCCCTGTATTGCCCCGGGATTTTGGCGCACGCAATTGGATTGTGGCACATCGGCGTCGGCATGGAGGCGATGGAAATCGGGGGACGTGGCCGAACGAAAACCCGACGGATTCGGAAAAACCGCCACATTTTTTAAAAAAAAGTGTTGCGGGACTTGCACTTACCTTCACCAGGAATAGGCCTGTGAACTTCAGGGCATTCCAGCGGGCCTCGGGGAACTTCAGCGCAGCTGCTAATGCCACCTCCACGCTTTGTCATTGTGCCACTATGTGGCCTACCATGTTGCTGCCAGCTCCAGAATTTCTCATTCTGCCACTCTCTGACCTCCTGCTGCTGCTGCTGCCACCTCCACACTTTGTCATTGTGCCACTCTGTGGCCTACCATGCAGCAACATAGTGGCACAATGACAAAGTGTGGAGGTGCCAGTAGCAGAAGGAGGTCAGAAAGTGGTACAATGAGTGTGTAGGTGGGTGACTATTCCAGTCTCTGGTAAAGATGGTGGGAGGCAGATGGAGCAACTTGCAGCAGATGTGTGGCATCAGGCGGGTGGCAGCATCAGAATAGTGGCTGAGGCAGGTAGTTAGAATCCAGACTCATTTCTCAAGGCGTCATGGCTGATCTAATCTGATGCATAAGGCATTGCTGTGTTGAAATCCTGGCCGATCCATGCCTAATAAGGTCAGTCACTCCACATTACGAATGGACAAGCAGGTTCTCCTTGGGGTAAACTATCATCAAGTTTCGCTGCCCAGTACTCCAGGGGATCCTCTACCTGGGGTAGTAGAGTGCTGTCCAAGTAGGCCACCCCCTGCTGGTCCTGGGTCTGCTCCATGTCCTGCTGTTGCTAGTGGCGGCTACCCTCCTCACCAGTTTGGTGAAGGAAGCTGCTTATTAAGGACTCCAGACTTCCCCTGGTCAGACCTGACAGAGAATGGACAATGGCGCAAATAGGCAGCAACCAACTGTCTGCACAGTATTTTTCTATAGTACGCCAGTTGTTCCTCCCTCTCAGCAGCTGGAAAAATTCACCCATTTTGGACTGGTCCAAGAGGGTGGAGAGCCAAAACTCATACCTATGCCGGATGTTGACTATTCGGCTGTCACTAGTTAGGCAAAGCAGCATGCTGCGTGCCATCTGCACAAGTGACATGGAGGGACTCCCCGCCTCCATCTCCACTGTATACTGCCACGGTGCTTCTGGGTCATCCGCCTCATCTTCCACCACCTCTGGTGCTCCTGCTTCTCCTCTCCTGTCACCTGTGTAGAAAAAAACACTAATTTCACCAGACTCTGCTTGTGCTCCAATGTGTTGTCGGTGGTGAGAGAGCTGAACTTATGGTCACAATGACCTAGGACAGTTGTTTTTATATATTTGCCGTCAGGGAGGTGAAGAAGGTTAGAAGGGTGGTTAATTTTTGGACACAGTCCATTGGAAGCACCTCTACAAATTTCAGCTAACTGCTAACCGTTAGCTGTAGTCATAGGTTTTAAAAAAGAGTATGTATTATATTAATGCTGTTGCACCAATGAGAGTTTCTATTTCAATTTAAGATTTAAGCAATAATACGTCTTCAGACACCACGAAATTAACATTTAACGAGTATTCGGAAGATTCTATTTACAGGTTTTTCAGCACAAAAATATTAAAGAAACACTGTATGATTTTTAGTTCAGTGCACGTATGATAAGTAAAATATAGGACCTACAGGTGGTTTGGTTTAGTGGTTAGAAATCCTTCTGGTCCAAACCTTACTGTGTGACCTCCACCTATGAAGCTGTAGAAAAATTACTACTAGTAAGACAGATGGGGTTAGTTAGATTTACTGTAGTCTGGCCTTCTCTTCAGAAAGTCGCATGCAAGCATGAAAAATTTAATTTTTTTAAATTGTTTTGTCATAATCGTGGTTGCACATCGTCTTAGCCTGCTTAGAAATGTGCACCAATTCTTTTTGGTTGGCACATATGTGCATCGCTCAGAATTGTGGCGCAGATGTCAGTACAAATGTGGCACAAAAACGCTGACTACAAGCAGAGTTAACACATCCCTTTAGGGCACGATTTATCTGTCTGTTGTCACAAGTTGCAGCCACGACACAAAAAAACGAGCAGCCACTTTTAAATACAGTGACGCAGTTCGAATATTCTTTTCAGGGCCAAAGTCAGACCGAGAAAAGCCGAAGATGCTTTAATAAACTCTGGGCAACTGATCTCTGTATGTATGCTTGACATGTACACGTCTGATGGGTGAGGACTTTTGTTTAGCCGTTGCGATCACCTAGGTACAAAATTACATTGTAGGAAAAAAGGCAGGAACCCACAATGTATGTCGGTTAATATCGAAATGTTGCAGATCATATTACAAGAAGATCCAGTCATAACATAATACATCCAGGCTTTAAACATTATTTCAGATGTAATAGTACTACAGTCAATTTAAAAATTCATAGATTTAATTAATCGTATTATAATAAAACGTAACACATCCCCATTGGATTCTACTGTCATGCAAGCGTGTTGGAGAGAACTTCCCAAGTGAAGCTGAATCTAAAAGAACTGCAACGACACTGGACTCCGTACCAGATTATCCTCAATATGGGACACTTGTTGCCCTGGAGTGGTGTGTTCGATTGAAGTCCCTTAGTGGTATAATCTTATTTTGTTCAAAGGCTAAAGAGAACATTGTTGCACCATCTGTTCCTCAGTTGGCACTCTACTAGTAAGTAGACTGTGACATTCTCTCGGTAGTCAAATTTCATTGCAAGGGAGGAACCACACACAGACTGATGAGCGCCACTACATCCTTCCAACATGTGCATGAGCTCAGTCACCCATACTGATCGGCTGGCCTCTCTCCCCCCTTGGCCATGTTCCTGCCGACCCAACTCTCCCGGGACGTAGGGTCAAAACAGCGGGTCCCTTTAAACTTCGTTATAGGATCCCACGTTTAGACGGGTATACGATAAACTTCCGCCCACTGCTTCACTGAGTTCAAACGGTTTAACTACCTGATTGAACAGGGGGCATGTCCCAGTACTCCTCCGATGCGGTCACCTGAGACGCTCAGAGTAATTACACAACACCTTACCCACAATCTGTCCAAGAAGGCAAATAATAGCCCCCTCAACCAAACTGCAAAATGAACACGACCGGTGCCCAGAGACTGGCAACCACCATTCAGATATCTATTCTTTAAAGAGGCCATTTCCCAATCTGCAATTGAATAGGAGAGGAGCCATACTTATGAGGGGGCGTACACAGAGGTAGGCCACTTGAATGGGATTCAAGCCACAGGAGGCCCGTGGTGCTGTTGGGAGTAGGAAACGGGGGCCAGGATAATCGTGGGACACAAGAAGAAAAAGGAAATGACATAGAAAAAGGATCGGAACAGCAATCAAAGAGAGGGGCCCAACAAGAAAAGGAAAGGCCAAGGGCAAACCGACGTAGGGGCGGGCGGGGGGGGAGCGGGGGAAGGGGCGGAGGACGAGTGGGGTAGGAAGGTGTGAAAGGACGGGGAGCAAGGACCGGAAGCGACCCGGACGTCACCGGACTGAATCCGAGGAATTCCAGAAATTTCCTCTGCACCATTTCCCACCTCCACAACAGGGCGCGACGGCAAGCAACTTGATGGTTGCCACGATATCCACGTCGCAGCAAGCGGCTGCGTCTCGTGAGAGAGATCCAGCTGCAGCTCCTTCTTCCTACATTACTTGCGGAGGCTGCGCAACTGACGTCACTTGCACAATCTAGAAAAAACAACGAAGTGTGGGAGACAGAGCAAGCCCCAGCTCGCAAAAGAGCGGGACATGTGCTGCGTCACTGCGCGGGACATCTTCCTCACTGGAGATGAAGCGGCGTGAAGAGGATATACTGGCGCCGATAAGCGTACTCCGCCCCCCTACAAGCCCCCTGTACGATCAGCACACAGCCTTTTGATGTCACCCACCAGCCCGTGTACCACATCACCAACCCCCTGCTATGACTCAAGCCACACTGCATTTGGATGTCAACCACCGGCCCGCCCATCACGACCCACTCTATGTGGCTAATCCACACTTGCCTTGTGTGATGACATAACCGGCCCCGCCCAACACGCCACGTCCCTGCTATTGTCAGCAATGCTCTGCGTGATGCCGCCTCTGACCCAGCCCCCTGCTGCCAGCTCGGCGCACCCTGATGGAGCTGGCAGCAGCTCTCTCACAGCCTTTGCTTCAGTCATGTGAACGGTCCGATGGGGCGGCGGTTCACTTACCACCCAGCCACTCACCAATTACTTATTCTACTCTGTATTATTTGCTCAAATAAACTTTACAAAATGAGACACTAGAATCCTAAGAGTTAGAATACTCATCTACTGTAGTGTTCAGTCACTGCCAAAGTTGGTCTGCTGTTAAAGTCACTGTAAAGCTGTCTTAAGGTGAGGTGTTGTATGTCTCCACGCACGTTAAAGCTGGCTGGGTTTGCTGTTTACTGTCTGTAGTCACTGATAAAGCTGTTAGGTTGGTTGCTATATATCTCTGGTCTCGCTAAAGCTGCTGGGATGGCTTGCGTCAGGGCCGGGACGACGGACTGGCCATATAACACGGACTGGTTGGGGTACTTCTCTATGGTGGGCGTGCTATGAGAAAGATAACTGTTTTTGTTTACGATTTTACAGGAGTTATTGTGAGGGCTTGGTTTATTGTGGGCAAATTGTAATTTTAGTGGCAGCCATTATATTCCAAGCAATGCACTGGAGAGGTTGCAAAAATTCCAGTGTGGTGGAACTGACAAAAAACAACACATTTGGGCTTTTTTCTTGTAAGCTCGTGTTTTCCGTTGTTACAAACTTTCATCGTGCTCCAATGACACTCCTCATTCATATTTGGGTCTGATACGATCCACCAGGGATACACATTTCGTATAGGATAGTATTAGGTTTATAAGATTTAAAAAAAGATGAAAATTTTTTGACATAAAAAATCATTTGCCATTTTTGCAATTTTCTGTGGGCCAATAACTTTTCACAGCTTTCGGGCATGAATTTAATTTTTTAAAAAGAAAATAAATTACCATTTGTTTTTCAAATGTGTGTGAACCAATAACCTTGAGAAGTGCTGTATGGAGCTACACTGAGTGCGGAAAGAAGAAACATATCTGTTTAATCATTTATGATTGATTATTCTAACTGGGATGTTTTAATTTAGAGAGTTTTAGTTTCTATTTTATTGTTGGGGTGTTTTCTGTTATTAGTTTGGTGTTATGTTTTTGGTGAGTGTGGTACAAATGCTTGTTCTGGCCTTTCCATTGACCAAAGGAACAGTGAAACGTGCAAAGGAATTTTGAATAGACCCTGCCTCACCAGAATTCATTAGTTTGCATAGCTGTGTCACAAATGACTCCGATCTAAAGTCACAATTTGGATATTTGGCACAACAATGAGTAGGGCCACTTTTTTAAAAATTTTTCCAGGGCAAGTATTTTCTAAGTTCCCTAACTTCTTGCATCATCCTTCCTAGCTGGATAGTGACATAATTTTCCACCTCTTTTCATCAGGCCTTGATTATAGCTGTGCCTTTGGTCTTACTCTCGATAATTTTATACTCAACACTCTCATGAATCTCCAAAACTACAATGGTTCTCTTCTCTCTCCCGTGTTGCACCAGCAGTGTAAACTTTCAAATAAACCATCCCTTTCCTAATTCTGTCATTTCCCAGATTAAATCTAAAACTTATTATTAAACCAACTCTGGTGTAAAATATAAGATTACCTTTGACCACATTTTGTACTGTTACCCCTTGTTCTAAAGCCCCTCTCTCAAGACAGCTCCCAGCTCTCGAATTGGAATTAGATGCAGTTAATTGTTAAAACGCTGAGAGCGACCCTTTTTAGACCACGAATTCCACGCGGTGCGGATACCCAGGGAAATACCCCCCAAATTATTGATAGTAGATCCACTTGGTTTACTGGTTGTAAACTAAGATTTTTTATTCGATTGCTACCCCAAATCAACACAAGACAATACCCTCATCCTGTTGAAAACATTTATGTGGAATCCAGATAGAGGAAGAGGTGGGGTGAGTGTGTTCTGCGACCTGAAAGTGGTGCTTTGCTGCGCAGTGGGTGATTACACCCTATCTTTATCCAACATTCGGCTAAGCAGGCGCTGAGAGGGCCAGGTTTCGGGCATCCAGACTACGCCTGGTTCGGTTAATTTCTCTCGCAAACGCAGGGGGGGGTAATATTTAACTCTGAAATCTATACTGCCACTGCTTTAGTATAGACACGAAGGTGGCCTTGACATAACCTACAGACCACCCCTCACCGGGGCTGGACGACCAGAGAACGTATATTGGTAAAATTTACGAAGCTCAAGGGATCGTGACACAGTTTTCTGCGAGGGAAATAACCGAGGAAAATAGGAATCTTCCTATGATAATAATCAGAATAAGGTAAAAACGGACTCTCTCCTTTGAAGACCGAGAAAAAAGACAGAATATTATGACTATAAAAGAAGCGATTAAGGACAAGCGCGAGATTCAGTATGGAATTATATTCCCTGCCAAATCGGGTGTTGCTAGAAAGTTCAAAGTGTTTTATACTACAGTAAATGGCAAGCATAGTTAGACTAGACTGTAGAATTGGCTAGAGAGTAAGGGGTCTACTCTAGGGTAGACTCGGTATATAGGGTATGGGAATAGTTCGAGTATACTTGGTATTGGTGTCTGCGGGGGTGGAGGGGAGACCGACACTGCTACGGAGAAGAAGTTAGGTACTGGGAATCAGAACCTATCGTTAGGGCGAGATGGGGTGGGGGGGACGGGGCGGGGGAAGGTGGGTAGGCACGGGGGGGGCAAAGGGGGGCGGGGCAAGGGCGAGGGAGGGATAGCGGATGGGAAGTTTTTCTCACACTATTCTTTCCCAGTTTTTTATGGAATAAGGGTAAGAATTAATTATTAATAACTGGAAATTGATTGCGATAGTTAATTTTGTGTCATGAGATGTCAGGTGGATCTGGTACACGATTGAAAAGAGTAGCTGTATTAGCTTTCTGAGCCATCATAACCAAAAAAGTAACTTTGACATCAGCAAACGCAGATCTCAGTGAGGACGGAATAACACATAGATGCTACAAAGAGGCGTTGCATACTCCCTGGAAGAGAACAACCAGAGGCGATCCAGAAAAACGGCAACTATGCCAGGCCGATGATACTAAGAGAGGTGAACGAGTATCTAAAAAGTATGGCCAAATGAGCGTGTACAATAGAACACTCTGAGAACGATAGGAATATACAAGGGATACGACATAATCACAAGAAAACTGAGGTTGAACGATGCCGAACAACGATGGAAGATGAATTTGGCTCTAATTTCGTTTATTTTGCACTCTTATTGGCGTTAACATAATAAATTGCAGGGGTTTATATAATCACCCGCCCGATACAACTAAAGTGTGATTAGACTAAATAATTTGTTGCCAACCCTGATTTTGGGCAGGAAGTTGAATGATGGTATGTGGAGAACAACAGTTGGGAATCGGATAGATGATGGTAGGTTGCGGAAGTTCGGAGGGAAATAGGTTGAGAGATTATTACATAACATCACTGGATCAGGAAAGGTGGATGATGGATAGTATATATGGAGGGTATAACCACAGGATATGGTAAAGTTTTTTTCATGTCACTCTAAAACACATTGAAATTTTCCGTATATCGATTTATGATCTGGGCTAATTGACCTTATCAACTGCCATATGTGAAAAAAGAATTCCACACACGGGGGCAAGGGAAATGTCGGATTCTCAATATATGTGCAAATTGAGGTGTAGGATGATTAGACCCTAAAAGAATAAGGAACAGGGGTATCCGATGGATGTCTATAAATTGATAAATCATGACACAATGCTTTATGTGTAAAAATGAAAGGTTTTTTTTTTTGAGCCAATGCAAGGTGGTACTAGATGGTGTGGTAATATGCGGACACATTTAAATGTTCTTAAGAGGGGGTTAATGACCAAGCATGGGAAAAAGTGATTCTGAGGGGGAGGATAGAAGAACGAACGGATAGAAGGATATAAGGAAAGACGGTTTTAATAGAGGAAGAAAAAAGTACCTAAAAAATCCTGTGAGTGACAATAAAGGCTAAATGGGAAAAGAAGAAGCTATAGCGTTTATGAAAAATAGAATCAGAACCAAAGCAATAAAGTAAAATAAAAACGAACAAAATTAATGACAAGTATTTATGGAGGGATTGTAGGATGAAGTATTTGATCGCCGGAAGAAAAACTTTGGCAACCTTAGGAAAAAAAAAAACAAAAAGGAACTATCCTATTATACAGCAATAAAGGACAGGATAATAAGATCGTTTGGATACACGAGGGGACATAGTAAAAAACATTTTTGGAGTTTATTATACGCGCTATATGAAAACAAGCTGCTATTCCGAGGAGGATTGGAAAAAAAAAAAAAATACTACACGAATTAAAATACCCCATGTCAGCACCCGTCAGCAAACGCGGCAACCACAACCAGATTGGCTTGCTGTCGACTAGGTAAGTGGTGGGCGAAACTCGCACCTGTGGCATCCTGCGGGCTAGGGCCCTGCCTCAAAGCAGTATAAACACGCCTGATAAGGCGCGAACCCCACTATCAGGAACCTAATGACGAGTCCTGACAGGTGAGAGCGGGAGACACTTACTTGTTTGCGGCCGGGGTGGTGGGAGCGCAGGGTAATGGGAACTACAAATTAAGACCAGTCACACGGAGACAGAATACAAACGCAGGATCTCCTGCAGCGAAACGGAACCGAGAAATACAGGAATAGACCAGTGTTAACATGGTGCAAGGAATCAAACACGAGGAGCGCAGGGCAGGGACAAAACATACCGGCCTTATTAGGATACCACCATGGTCTAGTAACGGTTGGACCCCCTTGGCCTGGAGCACTTCCTCATAGGGATTTGGGCTCATTTGCAGATGGATCACAGTCAGTTGCCGCAAGATTGTGCGGTGAACATCATTGATGCGAATCTTCCGTTCCACCCATCCAAGATTCATCTATTAGGGATTGAGATCTGGGTTGACCTGTGAGCCATTGACAGTATGTTGAACTCATGTCATGTTCAAGAAACCAGTCGTGAGATGATGTCAGCGTTATGACATGGCGCATTATTGCTGAAAGTAGCCATCGGTATGTCTGGGTACATTGTGGTCATAAAGGGAATGGGACATGGTCCAGCAACAATAATCAGGTAGGCTGGGGTCATGGTGCAAACAATGCCAATGGTACCAAGGGGCCAACCAAGAGTGCCAAGAAAAAATTCCCACCACATGCCACACCACCACCAGCCTGAACGTTGATACAGGAGGATGGATCATGCTTTCATGTTGTTGACGCCAAATTGACCTACCATCCGAATGGGTAGGAACGAAGCAGAAATCAAGGATAATCAGACCAGCAAGTTTTCCATTTCTATGTTCCAATTTCGATGAGGTTGTGCCAAAGTAGCTCCAGTTTCATGTTCTTAGATGCTGAAAGAGTGGAAACCTGGTGTGGGTTTTGATGCTGTGCCCATACTGCCTCAAGTTCGAGAGTGTAGTGCGTCAGAGATTGCTCTTCTGCCTACCTTGGTTGTAAACGCTAGCGATTTTGAGGCACTGTTTGCGTTCAGCTGAACCAGTCTGCCCATTCTCCTCGACCTTTGGCATCACAGGCATTTCCGCCCACGAGACATGCCGCTCACTAGATGGTTTTTTCTTTTCGGGGACCCATCTCTGTAAACCCTAGAGATGGTTGTGGGAGTGAAAATCCCAGGTAGATCATTCGAGTAGAAATACTCAGACCAGCCCTTCTGGCAACCAACAAACCATGCCACGTTCAAAGGCACTCAAATCACATTTTTTCCCATACTGATGCTCGGTTGAACAGCAGAGGAGATTGTTATGACCCATGTTACATGCTAAATGCACGGAGTGCCCCATGTGTTGGTGATTAGAAATAAGTGTTACAGCGAGCAGTTGGACAGGGTACTTAAAACGTGGCCCGGTGGAGTCCGTATGGTCTACAGGCAGCTAATCACAGGTTACGATACCGATTACAGTTACAGGCTCAGGTGCGAGATATCCACAGGTCGTCAGGTCCGATCCACCGAGGGTTGTTTTCCACCAACAGGTCAGGTCGTCCAAGCAGCACTACACAGGTCCGGTACAGTCCAGGCCAGGCAACTGTGCGCAGGCCTCAAACCACTGCTCCTAGCTACTCGGGCAGCACGAAGATCAAATTAACGCCCAGCGAAGCGACAGGTGGTACAGGCGGGGGGGATGACTCCACAGGTCCGGATCAGGTCAGATCACGCCAAGTCTACACCGTCAGCCTAAAAATCACCAGCCAGGAAGATGGGAAGCGGTCAGGTTATATAAAGCCGATTCCAGACCGGCTCCAGCGAGCACACTGGGGGGGAACTGACAGAAAGCAAGGAGCATGGGTGTGGCTCAGTTAATCACAAGATTTAATCCACAGGTTCAAACACAACAGCTTTATTCGCCACCTGGGATAGAGCAACGTACAGGCACTGGACGTGACGTACTCCCCTTTTAGTGAGGGGGCACCGGACCTCACTTCCCACAGACGTGGAGGAGGCTTCCACGAAGAAACGTGACACGTGCCTACCCTCTGGGGCCATAACAACAGAAGAGCGGCGCACCTAAGGTTGGGGAAATCCCCAGCTTGCAACCTTCTCCTGAAGGGAAAAAATGTCTCAGCGAAAGAGGATCGATAAGAAAGAAGCTTAACCTTCAGGTCTAAACACGCAGTATCTCGACCGAAATCAAGGGAGGCGCTGTTGTTGCATGGCCTACACAGTTCAGGACAGGTTCTGACACCACTGTGAGCACAGTTCACAACAGTCTCATGGCCTCATCCATGTAAGGAGGGCTTTGTCTTATTATGCCAGCACCGTCCAGCAAACCGCGCAACCACACCATACTTGGGGCGCGCTAGCTGTCAGACTACGCTAAAAGTGGCGGTGGCGAATCGCCCTGCGCCACAACGTCCTGAGGGCAACTAGGCCCTCCTAAAGAGTATTAACAACCACTGATCAGGAACCTAACTGACAGTCCTGAATGCCCTACACAGATGAAGGAGACACACTTGATCGGCGTTATCTGGCAGCTGCTTGGATGGTGGAGCGGGACAGGTAGTGGACAGGTAGCGTAATGGAAGACTAGGTGTCACACTGGAGACACCGAATACAAACACAGGACTGACAGGACGCACAAAACATAGATATATACAGGTCTCGACAGGCAGATAAGCACAGGGTTTCGCTGACGTTACACCCCAACTTAAATTAGATAGATGAGAAACATTCAGTAAACTACCCCTATTAAAAAAGAAGAGGGTTTAAAGGTGGGGTAAACGGAGATTGAATCTGCAAAGGAAAAGCTCGCGGGACCCTCGTAAACAGTTTTACCTGCGTGAAATATAATTTAAATATAGGACCAATTAGCCTATATTATTTAATAGGTAATCTTATAAAAAAAAAGAAGGAATTCATTAATGGAGACAAGCCACCACATGTCGTAGGACCTGATAATCTGATTAAAAAAACAGGAGAAGATGCCCTAGATCCAGGACTACAGTCATCCCTCATTTCTATATTATCAACTTAGAGGCTTGATTAAGACAAATAATAGGAAAATCTATCAGATGCCAACAACGCGTTTTTATGCGGGGAGAAAATCGACCAATATGATTTGCGGAGGGTGGTGGGAATGGTTCATATCACAGATATGTAAGACAAGAAGACGGGGACGGGATTAGGAGCAGTGCGTGGTGGCCTCGACGCTGTCAAGCTTTGACAGCCGTTTGGGGAAATATCTATGGGCCATAATGAAAAAAACTTTGGATTGGAAAGGGGTTCATCAGAGGGAGTCCATCCCAATTTTGTACAATGACCCGAGCAAGATAGAGGGCCAATGGCGAGATATCGGCCTCCTTTGAATACACAGGGGGGGCACAGGCAAGGGGTGCCTATCCCCTGATGTGTTAATGGCGAGCTCTTGGCCGCAATAATAAGAGATAATGAACGTTTGAAGGGCATCCAGTAGAGACAACAAGAAGAAAACATTGTGCTCTTCGCTGATGATGTGTTGCTTATGTGTTCAGAGGCTCCAGAATCCGTCTGAAGTGATGAAAATATTAGGGCAGTTCGGAAAAAATTTCAGGCTTAATTATTAACTGGTCTAAATCAATTATACTACCCCCCAGATTGGTCAAAAAGATATGCCAAAAACAGATTTAAGGTTGCTGGGACTAGAGGATAACTTTAAAATTGTGAATTAGACTCGGTGCAATATAAAATAAAATGTGGAACTTAATGTGGATCCCGGCGATTCAAACAACCAGAGCAAAATTAAAAAATATGGAAGAAGAACGGCCAGTCCCAACTATATGGCAAGAGAGCGCACTGATATAATATATGGTGATCCGCCAAAAAATGTATGTATTGTTTATTAATTGCCCTGTTATGATTAAACTGTGGTATTTTCGAACAATTTAGACATATAGGCGAATTGTGTGGCAAGGAAGTAGAGCTAAGATTAAAAAAAGGATTTACAGTAAAAATAACCAGAACAACACAACAACGATTAACAGTCTAAGCAGTAACAGAGGGCACTTAAGACCTAATCATAAATAAATCTACTATGCCAGAGTGGTCAGAGGTGTGGCCCTCACAATTATGAATAATACCAAAAAAATAGACGAAAATAAGGGAATCCATGCCAATAATACATAAACTAGAGAAACTTTATTGATAACAAATGAATTCTTAAAATGTACTAAAAAGTTTCCAGGAGAGACAATGCATGAACAACCCAGGTACAGGTGCACAGCAGTGTAGTGCAAGGGAGCGCAGCTCCTAATGCGCAGTAATGTGTTACTGCACACATAACAAAACTCAAACCCAGACACAGATGAATACTACAAAATAAACATGCGATTTTGAAAAAAGTATCAGACCCAAACAAGGATTAAAAATCGTGAAAAGTTAGATCCGTGGACCACAGTACCAGGTGTTCAGCCCCCGACGCGCGTTTCAACCATTTTTAGTACATTTTAAATAATTAATTTGTTATCAATAAAGTTTTCTATTTTATAAGATTTTATGGCATGGATTCCTTTTTTCGTCTTTTTTTTTAGATATTACAGTACTAAGAGAACGGGAGGAAGGGGCTACCAAATATGCAGCTATTGCTACGCTGGCAAGCTACAACAAGTAGTAAAATGGCAGGACAAAGATCTCAGCAACAATCTCATCCCTTTACCGGTGCATGAAAACAAAAGAATATTCCAAACTGTGGAGCTGGGCTGTTTGATACGATAAAAATATGGCTCTTTAAAAACAAATCCAGCGAGTGATGGAATCGATCAAGAAAATGAGGAAGAAATAGGATGTTACATCAACCCCTCATGGGCACAAATAATACCTGGAAGGGGCCCCAGATGCGGGGAAGGGTAAATATGGGAGAAAAGAAAAGGAATAAAAAATTGTGGATGGGAAGATGAAGACACTAGGAACCATCCAAAAAGAGGTTGGAAAGAAAGAGGAGAGATGAATTAGCTTTATACAGGTTGAAGGCAATATAAGGGAATTACTCCTTTGGAGTAAGGAGAATCAGAAATTTATGAAATTCTCAAAATAGAATAAACAATAAAAGGGACCATATCTTTGATATATAGAAGTCTTCAAAAAAAAGAAGAAGAAAAATCTATAAGTTGTCGAGGAAAATGGGCACAAGATATAGGTAATATGACAAAAGATAAGTGGGATATTATGATAAAGATTGCAAAAAATTATTATGGCACAGAGTGTTAGGTATTGGACGCCTAAAAAGTTTTAAAAAAATGGGATGCAGAGACAATTCGTGCTGTCCCAAATGTTTAAGAGAAGATGCGGATATATTTCATTTGTTGTGGAGATGTCCTAAACTACATAGATACTGGAGCGCAGTTACTGATAAGATTTGTGATATATTTCAGATAAATTACTTTGAACCCAGTGGTGTGTGTATTGGGGTTATAGAGAAACCCAAAAGAAATGGGCAATATAAATATCAATCTTAATGTGTTATTGATCGCTAGAAAGATAATCGCAAGATCCAAAATTTAATCTATGGGAAAGGTACACTATAAAATTTTGAAACAAGAACAAAAGACATTCCATAAAAAAGGAAAGAGAAATATCTTTTATAAAAAATGGAGAATCTGGATTGAAAAAACTAGATGTGCATGTTAGGGAATCTATTATGCATTATATTTGTTGTAGAGCTTCTGTTATGGCAATATTAGAGGGAGGGGGGTTCCTGCGGCTTAAATAGGAGGGGATATGGGAGGGATTAGGGGGGTAGGGTAAGTAAGGGAGTAGTCGATAGTATGTGGAAAAATGTTGTTTCGTCTTCTTTTGAATGAAGAAAAATTGTAAGGATAAAGTAATCTTTGGATTAAAAAAACAAATAAATAAATAAATAAAAAAACTCTGTAAGGCTAGCAGGTTCTTCAGATACATAAATGTGAGATGGTGGAGGAAATGAAGGATAAGCGAATTGATTCAACGAGTGGGAATTCGTTGAATTCAGGAAAACTTCGATTAGTTTCTGTAAGATTGTGTGATCCAATCCAGAGTGTCCATTTGGGTGATCTGTATACTTTCTGTATTGTAAATTTCAATAGTTTTTGTTGCTAAAGTTAGAGCAAGAAATACGTGTCCAAATCCCGGTAGGTGATTAACCACTATGTCAGACAGAAGATGGGGCAGGTGGAGCAGGCAGAGGTTGCAGCACAGTAAGAGGATGTCGCAGCAGGGGTCACTGTAGATGTCATATTGCGCAGCAGTGTGTGAATCAACAACCCAAAGGTTGTCGATTGGTTGACTCGGGCCTCACTTCCTCCCAAATAAATCTGACAACCCAGCCTAGAGTCCATGGTGTCGTCAGATACAACCCTGAGTTGGTGGCATGGCACAGGAGCAGGTTCCGTGGCCTCACCAGCCTCTGTCCTGTTCATTTCCCTCAGTCAGAGATCTACAGATGGTGGGCTCTGCGCACATATACAGTGAGGACAAAGTTTGAGGACATCGCAGCTGCTTGGCAGTGTGAAGAGGGGGCGGAGAGACATCCGCTGCTCCTGCAGTAGGCAGGAAAATAGAGAGTTGTAGAGTGGCACGGGAGGTTATGTTAGTTACATTGCAAGTAGTCCGGTGTGCATACTGAGACGTTGAGGAGAATAGCAGTGCGGGAAAACACAATCGATGATGATTAGCCCAGGGTTAGGAACCGTTTGAGCTGAGAGAGTCATGATCACCACATATTTTACTGCAAATGCCTCCAGTAGATAGGTAGCCATGGCAATGTCCCCCAGAGATAGGTAACCACAGCAATGGCCCCCCCCCCAGTACCACAGCTCTTCCCTCTAGTAGTTAGGTGGCCCTCAGATACATGGCCCCACAGTAAATAGTGCCACAAGCACATGCCCACCAGTAGATAGGTAAGCCACAGCACTTCCCCCTCTATTAGATAGGTGGCCTAGTATCATGGCCACACAGTAAATAGTTGGCCACAGCACGTCCCCCATACATAGGTAGCCACAGCCCATCCTACACAGTAGGAGGTAGCCACGCACATGATCCCCAGTAGATAGGGAGCCACCGCATATGTCCACACAGTAGTATGTTAGTCATAGCACATTCCTCTAGTTAGCCCCAAAAGAGTTAGCCCCCAGTAGAATTGTCATAGCCCAGGCACATATGCCCTCAGTAGATAGTAGCCACAGCACATGACCCCCCGTAGATAGGTAACTACAGGCAAAATACCTCCCAGTAGACAGCCTCCATCAAATGCCCCGGCCCAAATGATAGGAGTGCCAGGAACATACTTGCCCCTGTAGATAGGTAGCCCAGCACATGCCTCAGTAGATAGATAGTCACAGCAAAAAAAAAGGGTATTCACCTACTGCTCTCCTCAACGGCTTCTCACACTCTCGGGCTCTTCTCTATGACCAGGTGGCGCTGGCATCGTTGCTTAGGCAATGGATGGGTTCTCTCTATGACACAGGTGCTGTCACCTAAGCAATGGTGCAGTGATGGCACCTTGGTCAAAACAAGGACGCGAGGCAAGTGGTAACATCCTGGGCCTGCATCCAGTGGTCATGCCGATTTGCTTTAATCAACGATTTTTCGAGAGCCAGATGACAGCCATCAAAAGAGCCACATATGGCTCCCGAGCCATAGATTCCCTACCCCTGATCCAGCATTGCGATTGGGAGCCTGGTGAGAGCAAGGGCTCCATCATCATTGTCGAGAGAATTGTGGTTGTAGCTTGGGGTATGCAGAAAGCATGGCAGCAAGTCGCCATGTGGCTGTGAGTCAGCAGAGTGCAGAGAAGGCGAGGACAGGAGCCAAACGGACAAGGTTTACAGAACCACTTGCAGGGTCCAAGTAAGCTGTAGCGCAGCGGTTGGTAAAATCACACCAGTGGAGTGTCAGTTTTTTTTAAGACCCAGAGGAGCCGAGCGTGCATATATGTATAAGGGAGCTAACGTTGGCACCATGGCCCTGTGTCAACATAGCAGCGTCACATATCCAATGGCTGGGAGAAACGGGTCAGTGTGGTGGGTCCATCCTGCTGCAGCACACGAAACAGCAATCGCCTAGTGGCACACATTGCATTTCAGCCGTCAAGGCTCCAGCATCTCTGCCGAAGGGTCGTTTGTCTTAGACATATCAGATTCTCCTGCTCCTTCTACGCATAGCGCCAGCGTCGTTGATGGAAGCGATTACAAAAGACACACTGTATGCATCCAGCATCCTAAGGTGCAGCAGCTGACCGTGCTTCTGTCCAAGGTTGTTGGTACTGCAGTCCCTCCCTTTCCAAGTCGAGACTCTGCACCGCACCACTAATGGCTTGTGCCAAACCAAGGTGGAGGTTCCAGCCAAAATTTATTTTCCAAAAGGCAGTACCTTTTGTTTCTAAAAAGGCAGCCCTTCACAAATATGTAGAACAGAAGGTGGGCTAGTCCTTAGCTTATCGGTTTCTTCCAAAGGGCAAGGCAGCCAGCGCGGACGTGTGGACCTGTAAAACGGTCAGGCCTTATTAGTACATGTCCTTTAAGCCCACTTGGTCAAGTGCTTCCTGCCCATCACACCAACAACTGAGCAGGAGTGCCGCTTCTCCTCCATGTTGTCAAATTGCTGCTCCTGCTACAATGTCCGCCTCCTTCTCCACCACCAACCTCAGCCTCCACAAGTTGTTTGTCCCATCATCATACACGGTTTGGCCTCAGTTTCTTTACCTGTTGCCTTCCGACAAAGTCCCACAGGGTAGAAAGCTATTAGTCATGCACAAGAGAAATCAATGTGTGGCTTTTCGCGACAATGCAAATACGGAACCATGGTGACAGACAATGGGAGGACCCATGGTGTGGCGCGCTGCACCATGGAGGGTGGTCCAGACACCTTGATGGCACATAGTGTTCAATCTGGTTGTCAAAAGTTTCTGAAGTCTTCCGCAAGACAAGATATTTAAAAATGGCCAGGAAGAAATATGCATGCATTCAGCCATATTACAAAGCCAAGCACACCCTCTTCGAGTTGCAGCGGCAGAACAGCCTCCCTCAAAATTCTGATATGCGATGGTTTCCACCCATTGGAATTCCAGCCTCCATAGGTTTGACCGCCTGTATGATTAGAGAAAAGCCATTGTAATGTTTTTTTGATTGATGCAAGCAGACAGGAGGCAGACAATATGTAACTTTGATGTAAGCACTGGCAGCTCATGCGAGGACCTGCAATTTTCGACAGTCGCCAGGAGCTAGGGATGACTTAACCGTCATTCCACTGCTGCAAATCGTTTGGTAGGGCACTGGCAACATGAGTCCGGTGGGGGAATGACTGGAGGAGATTGAGGAGGACACTGTCTGCACAGTATTTTTCTATAGTACGCCAGTTGTTCCTCCCTCTCAGCAGCTGGAAAAATTCACCCATTTTGGACTGGTCCAAGAGGGTGGAGAGCCAAAACTCATACCTATGCCGGATGTTGACTATTCGGCTGTCACTAGTTAGGCAAAGCAGCATGCTGCGTGCCATCTGCACAAGTGACATGGAGGGACTCCCCGCCTCCATCTCCACTGTATACTGCCACGGTGCTTCTGGGTCATCCGCCTCATCTTCCACCACCTCTGGTGCTCCTGCTTCTCCTCTCCTGTCACCTGTGTAGAAAAAAACACTAATTTCACCAGACTCTGCTTGTGCTCCAATGTCCTCCTCATCCTCCTCCAGTTCAGCCCCCACCGGACTCATGTTGCCAGTGCCCTGACCAAACAGATTTTGCAGCAGTGGAATGACGTTATTCATCCCCTAGTCCTGGCGACTGAGAAAATTGCAGGTGTCGCGCATGAGCTGCCAGTGGCTGACATCAAAGTTACATTGTCTGTCACTCCTGTCTGCTTGCATCATCAAAAAAATCATTAATGGCTTTTCTCTAATCATACAGGCGGTCAAACATATGGAGGCTGGAATTCCAATGGGTGGAAACATCGCATATCAGAATGTTGAGGGAGGCTGTTCTGGCGCTGCAACTCGAAGAGGGTGTGCTTGGCTTTGTAAGAATGGCTGAAGTGCATGCATAGTTTCCTGGCCATTTTTAGAATGTCTTGTCTTGGGCGGAAGACTTCAGAAACCTTTTGACAACCAGATTGAACACATGTGCCATGGAAGGTGCATGGACCATCCCTCCATGGTGCAGCGCAGACACCATGGTCCTCCCATTGTCTGTCACCATGGTTCCGATTTGCAGTTGTCGCGGAGAAAGCCACACATTGATTTCTTCTTGCATGACGTAGAGCAGTTTCTACCCTGTGTGACTTTGTTCGGCAAGGCAAACCAGGTAAAGAACTGAGTGACACCGTGGTATGTGGTATGATGGAGCAGAACTTAGACTTGTGGAGGCTGAGGTGGTGGTGGAGAAGGAGGCGGACATTGTAGCAGGAGCAGCAATTTGACAACATGGAGGAGAAAGCGGCATCTCCTGCTCAAGTTGTTGGTGTGGATGGGCAGGAAGCACATTCACCAAGTGGGCTGTAAAGGACATGTACTATAAAGGCCCTGACCGTAGTTACAGGTCCACACGTCCGCGCTGCCTTGGACCTTGGAAGAAACCGATAAGCTAAAGGACTAGCCCACCTTCTGTTCTACATATTTGTGAAGGGCTGCCTTTTTAGAAAACAAAAGGTACTGCCTTTTGGAAAATAAATTTTGGCTTGGAACTCTCCACCTTGGTTTGGCACAAGCCATTAGTGTGCAGGGTGCAGAGTTCTCGACTTGGAAAGGGAGGGACTGCAGTACCAACAACTTGGACAGAAGCACGGTCAGCTGCTGCACCTTAGGATGGCTGGATGCATACAGTTGTCTCTTTGTAATCGCTTCCATCAACGACTGCTGGCGCCATGCGTAGAGAGGAGCAGGAGAATCTGATAATGTCTAAGACAACTCCCTTCGGCAGAGATGCTGGAGCCTTGACTGGCTGAAATGCAATGTGTGCCACTAGGTGAAAATTGCTGTTGCTGCGGCAGCAGGATGGACCACCACATCTGAGACACGTTTCTCCCAGGCCATTGGATGGTGACGCTGCATATGTTGACACAGGGCCATGGTGCCAACGTTAGCTCCCTTATACATATATGCACGCTCGGCTCCTCTGGTGTCTTAACAAAAAACTGACACACCACTGGGTGATTTTACCGCCTGCGCTACAGCTTACTTGGACCTGCGAAGTGGGTTCTGTAAACCGTGTCCGTTTGGCTCCTGTCCTCGCACTTCTGCCACTCTGCTGACTCACAGCCACAGTGGCGACTTGCTGCCTGCTTTGCTGCATTACGCCCAAGCTGACACCCACTTCTCTCGACAATGATGATGGAGCCCTTGCTTCACCAGGCTCCCAATCGCAATGGGCAAGATCAGGGGTAGGGAATCTATGGCTCGGGAGCCATATGTGGCTCTTTTGATGGCTGCATCTGGCTCTCAGAAAATTTGTTGATTAATAGCAATCGGCATGACCACTGGATGCAGGCCAGGATGTTACCACTGCCTGCGTCCTTTGTTTGACCAAGGTGCCATCACTGCACCATTGCTTAGGTGACAGCACCTGTGTCATAGAGAAGAACACCATCCATTGCCTAAGCAACGATGGCAGCGCCACCTGGGTCATAGAGAAGAGCCCGAGAGTGATGAGAAGCCGTTGAAGGGAGAGCAGGTAGGTGAGTATACCCTTTTTTTGCTGTGACTATATATCTACTGGAGGCATGTGCTGGAGCTACCTATCTACAGGGGACAAGTATGTTCTGGCACTACCTATCTATTGGGGCCTGTGGGCATTTGATGGGGCTGTCTACTGGGAGGTATTTGCTGTAGTTACCTATCTACTGGGGGGTCATGTGCTGTGGCTACCTATCTACTGAGGGCATGTGCCTGGGCTACAATTCTACTGGGGGCTAACTATGTGCTGGGGCTAACTAGAGGAATGTGCTATGACTACATATCTACTGTGGGACATATGCTGTGGCTACCTATCTACTGGGGAGCCATGTGCTGTGGCTACCTATCTACTGTGAGGCATGTGCTGTGGCTACCTATGTACTGGGGGGCACGTGCTGTGGCCAACTATTTACTGTGGGCCATGTACTAGGGCCACCTATCTAATAGAGGGGAAGTGCTGTGGCTACCTATCTACTGGGGGGCATGTGCTGTGGCCAACTATTTACTGTGGGCCATGTACTAGGGCCACCTAACTACTAGAGGGGAAGAGCTGTGGCTACTGGGGGGCCATGTGCTGTGGTTACCTATCTACTGGGGGACATTTGCCATGGCTACCTATCTACTGGGAGGCATTTGCAGTAAAATATGTGGTGATCATGACTCTCTCAGCTCAAACGGTTCCTAACCCTGGGCTAGATCATCATCGATTTGTGTTTCCCTGTCACTGCTATTCTCCTCAACGGTCTCAGTATGCACAGCCTGACTACTTGCAAGTGTAACATAACCTCCCGTGCCACTCTACATCTCTAGTTTCCTGCCTACTGCAGGAAGCAGCGGATGTCTCCCCCACCTCTTCACTGCCAAGCAGCTGCTGAGTGTCCTCAAAGACTTTGTCCTCACTGTATAGTGGCGCAGAGCCCAGACCATCTAGTAGATCTCTGACTGAGGGAAATGAACAGGACAGAGGCTGGTGAGGGCCACGGAACTGCTCCTGTGCCATGCCAACTCAGGGTTGTATCTGACAAACCCATGGACTCTAGGCTGGGGTTGTCAGATTTTATTTGGGAGGAAGTGGATGCCCGAGTCAACCAATCGACAACCTTTGGGTTGTTGATCAACACACTGCTGCAATATGACATCTACAGTGACCCCTGCTGCGACATCCTCTTACTGTGCTGCAACCTCTGCCTGCTCCACCTGCCACCTTTCTGTCTGACATAGTGGTTAATCACCTACGTGGATTTGACACGTATTTCTTGCTCTCAACTTTAGCAACAAAAAACTATTGAAATTTACATATACAGAAATATACAGATACCCCAAAATGGACACTCTGGGATTGGATCACAAATTGCTTCAGAAACTAATCGAAGTTTTCCTGAAATTCGAAACGAATTCCACTACGTTTGAATCAATTCGCTTATTCCCTCCACACATCTCACATTTATGTATCTGAAGAACTAGCTAGACTTACAGAGTTTTTTTATTTATTTATTTATTTATTTTTTTCTTATCCAAAGATTACTTTATCCTTACAATTTTTCTTCAATTCAAAAGAAGACAGAAACAAACATTTTCCACAATACTATCGACTACTCCCCTTATTACCCTACCCCCCTAATCCCTCCCATATCCCCTCCATATTTAAGCAGGCAGGAACCCACCCTCCCTCTAATATTGCCATAACAGAATCTCTACATACAAATATATTTACATAAATAGATTCCTAACATGCACATCTAGTTTTTCAATCCAGATTCTCCATTTTTTATAAAAGATATTTCTCTTTCCTTTTTTATGGAATGTCTTTGTTCTTGTTTCAAAATTTTTATAGTGTACCTTTCCCATAAGATTAAATTTGGGATCTTGCGATTATCTTTCTAGCGATCAATAACAACATTAAGATTTGATATTTATATTTGCCCATTTCTTTTGGGTTCTCTATATACCCCAATACACACACACTGGGTTCAAATGGAATATTTATCTGAAATATATCACAAATCTTATCAGTAACTGCTCTCCAGTATCTATGTAGTTTAGGACATCTCCACAACAAATGAAATATATCCGCATCTTCTCTTAAACATTTGGGACAGCACGAATTGTCTCTGCATCCCATTTTTTTTAAAAATTTTTAGGCGTCCAATACACTCTGTGCATAATAATTTTTTGCATATCTTTAATCATAATATCCCACTTATCTTTTGTCATATTACCTATATCTTGTGCCCATTTTTCTCGACAACTTATAGGATATTTTTCTTCTTCTTTTTTTGAAGACTTCTATATAGCAAAGATATGGTCCCTTTTATTGTTATTCTATTTTTGAGAATTTCATAAATTTCTGATTCTCCTACTCCAAAGGAGTAATTCCCTTATAATTGCCTTCAACTGTATAAATCTAAATTCATCTCCCTTCTTCTTTCCAACCTCTTTTTGGATGGTTCCTAGTGTCTTCATCTTCCCATCCACGAATTTTTATTCCTCTTTTCTCCCAATATTTACCCTCCTCCGTCATCTGGGCCCCTTCCAGGTATTTATTTGCCCATGAGGGGGTTGATGGTAACATCCTATTTCTTCCCTCTATTTTCTTGATCGTATTCCATACTCGCTGGATTGTTTTTAAAGGGGACATATTTTTATCGTAATCAAACAGCCCAACCTCCAACAGTTGGAATATGTCTTTGTTTTCCATGACCGGGTAAAGGGATGAGATTGTTGCTGAGATCTTTTGTCCTTGCCATTTTACTACTTGTTGTAGCTGTGCCGCGTAGCAATATAGCTGCATATTTGGTAGCCCCATTCCTCCCTGTTCTCTAGAGTACTGTAAATATCTAAAAAAAATAGACGAAAAAAGGGAAATCCATGCCAATAATAATCTTATAAAATAGAGAAACTTTATTGATAACAAATTAATTATTTAAAATGTACTAAAAATGGTTGAAACGCGCGTCGGGGGCTGAACACCTGGTACTGTGGTCCACGGGATCTACCTTTCACAGATTTTTATCCTTGTTTGGGTCTGATACTTTTTTCAAATAACTGCATGTTTATTTGTAGTATTCATCTGTGTCTGGGTATGAGTTTTTGTTATGTGGTGCAGTACACATTACTGCCATTAGGAGCTGCGCTCCCTTTGCACGACTACTGCTGTGCACCCTTACCTGGGTTGTTCATGCATTGTCTCTCCTGGAACTTTTTAGTACATTTTAAAGAATTAATTTGTTATCAATAAAGTTTCTCTATTTTATAAGATTATTATTGGCATGGATTTCCCTTTTTTCGTCTATTTTTTTGGTATTTATTCAATAATTGTGAGGGCCACCTCTGACCACTCTGGCATAGTAGAGTTACCTTTATGATTAGGTCTTAAGTGACCTCTGTTACTGCTAGTACTGTTAATCATTGTTGTGTTGTTCTGTTATTTTTACTGTAAATATCTTTTTTTAATCTTAGCTCTTCTTCCTTGCCACACAAATTCGCCTATAATTTGTTCTATTGTTCTAAAAATACCAGCTTTAATCCATACAGGGCAATTAATAAACAAATACATACATTTTGGCAGGATCACCATATTAATCAGTGCGATTCTTGCCATAAGTTGGATCGGCAGTTTCTTCCATATTTTTAATTTTGCTCTGGTTGTTTGAATCGCCGGGATCACATTAAGTTCCACATTTTTATTTATATTGCAACCGAGTCTAATTCACAAATATTTAAAGTTATCCTCTAGTCCCAGCAACCTTAAATCTGTTTTTGGCATATCTTTTGACACATCTGGGGGTAGTATAATTGATTTAGACCAGTTAATATTTAAGCCTGAAAATTTTCCGAACTGCCCTAATATTTTCATCACTTCAGACAGGGATTCTGGAGCCTCTGACAACATAAGCAACACATCATCAGCGAAGAGCACAATTTTTTCTTTGTTGCTCCCTACTTGGATGCCCTTCATACGTTCATTATCTCTTATTATTGCGGCCAGAGGCTCGCCATTGAAAACAATAAGGGGGATAAAGGGCACCCCTGCCTTGTACCCCTGTGTATATCAAAGGAGGCCGATATCTCGCCATTGACCTCTATTCTTGCTCGTGGTCTATTGTACAAAATTTGGACCCATCTGATGAACCCCTTTCCAAATCCAAATTTTTTCATTATTGCCCATAGATATTTCCACTCAACGCTGTCAAAAGCTTTGACAGCGTCGAGGGCCACCACTGCTCTATCCCGTCCCTCTTCTTGTTTACATATCTGGATATTAACCATTACCCTCCGCAAATTCATAGTGGTCGATTTTCCCGGCATAAAACCGTTTTGGTCATCTGATATGATGTTTCCTATTATTTTCTTAAGCCGCTCTAAGTTTATAAGAGAAATGGGATGTAAGATCCTGGATCTAGGGCATCTTTCTCCTGTTTTTTAATCAGGATTATCAGGGCCTCAGACATGGATGGTGGCATTTCTCCCATTATGAAAATATCCTGTATTACCTGATATAAATATAGGCTAATTGAGTTTCTATATTTAATATATATTTCAGCAGGGAGACTGTCAAGTCCCGGAGCTTTTCCCTTTGCCAGATTATCTATTGCCCACTTTACCTCTTCTTTTTTTATGGGTAGTTTCATGAATTGTTTCTCTTCTAATTTAAGTTGGGGTGTAACGTCAGCAACCTGTGATTATCTGCCTGTAGACCTGTATATATCTATTGTTTTGTCCCTGTCTCAGTCCTGTGTTTGTATTCTGTGCTCCAGTGTGAACACTGGTCTATACCTGTATTTCCATTACCTGTCCGCTCCACCATCCAGCAGCTGCCAGACGAAGTAAGTGTCTCCTGTCATCTTGTAGGGTCAGGGACTGTCAGTTAGGTTCCTGATCAGGGTGGTTTATCTGCTTTAGGCAGGGCCTTAGCCCGCAGGGTTGTCGCAGGGCGAGTTCGCCACCACTTACGTAGTCTGACAGCTAGCGCCAAGTCTGGTTGTGGTTGCGCGTTTGCTGGACGGGTGCTGACATAATAAACAGCCCTACCTACATATGGAGGCCATGGAAGCTGTTGTGAATCTGGCTCACATGGTTCAGAACCTGTCTGAACATGTGTAGCAGCATGAACAGCGCCTCCCTTTGATTTCTGGTCAGACTGTGTATGATCCTAAGGTTAAGCTTTCTTATCTCTTCGCTGGAGACATTTTTCCCTTCAGGGAGAGTTGCAAGCTGTATTTCCACCTTAGGTGCCAGCTTCTGGTGATGATGCCCAGAGGGTAGGCATCGTGTCACTTCTTCGTGGAAGCCCTCCTCCCAACTTCTGTGGGAATGGTGAGGGTCCGGTGGCCCCTCATAAAAGGGGGAGTACTGTAACGTCCGTGCCTGAACGTTGCTCTATCCGCAGTTGGCGGAATAGAAGCGTTTGTGTGTGAACTGTGGATTAATTCTTGTGGATTAACTGAGCCACACCCTGCTCCTTGCATTTC
The DNA here is from genome assembly GCA_019512145.1 of Engystomops pustulosus. Taxonomy (NCBI): domain Eukaryota; kingdom Metazoa; phylum Chordata; class Amphibia; order Anura; family Leptodactylidae; genus Engystomops; species Engystomops pustulosus. Next base: position 174,078,366 of record CM033643.1, read on the forward strand.
TGTCAGTTCCCCCAGTGTGCAGCTGGAGGCGTGTCTGGAATCGGCTTTATATACCTGCCCATTCCCATCTTACCTGGCTGGTTATTTTGAGTCTGACCTGTGTATACTTGCTTGATCTTGACCTTGACCTGACCTGTGTATATCCCGCCTGTACCTGTATCCTTCAGGCTTGCTGGTTAATTTGAGTCTTGTCTTCCCTGAGTATCTAGTTCAGTTTTACCTGTCTCCAGTTGTCTGCCTGTATCTGTACCTGACCTGTGTATATCTGCTTGATCTTGACCTGACCTGTTTTTAACCCCTTTGATCTTGACCTGACCTGTGTATATCCTGCCTGTACCTGTAACTGTATCTGTATCTGACCTGTGATTATCTGCCTGTAGAACCGTATACACTCACCGGCCACTTTATTAGGTACACCTGTCCAACTGCTCGTTAACACTTAATTTCTAATCAGCCAATCACATGGCGGCAACTCAGTGCATTTAAGCATGTAAACATGGTCAAGACAATCTCCTGCAGTTCAAACCGAGCATCAGTATGGGAAAGAAAGGTGATTTGAGTGCCTTTGAACGTGGCATGGTTGTTGGTGCCAGAAGGGCTGGTCTGAGTATTTCTACTGATGATCTACTGGGATTTTCACGCACAACCATCTCTAGGGTTTACAGAGATGGTCCGAAAAAGAAAAAACATCTAGTGAGCGGCAGTTCTGTGGGCGGAAATGCCTTGTTGATGCCAAAGGTCAGAGGAGAATGGGCAGACTGGTTCGAGCTGATAGAAATGCAACAGTGACTCAAATCGCTAGCGTTACAACCAAGGTAGGCAGAAGAGCATCTCTGAACGCACAGTACATCGAACTTTGAGGCAGATGGGCTACAGCAGCAGAAGACCACACCAGGTTCCACTCCTTTCAGCTAAGAACAGGAAACTGAGGCTACAATTTGCACAAGCTCATCGAAATTGGACAGTAGAAGATTGGAAAAACGTTGCCTGGTCTGATGAGTCTTGATTTCTGCTGCAACATTCGGATGGTAGGGTCAGAATTTGGCGTCAACAACATGAAAGCATGGATCCATCCTGCCTTGTATCAACGGTTCAGGCTGGTGGTGGTGGTGTCATGGTGTGGGGAATATTTTCTTGGCACTCTTTGGGCCCCTTGGTACCAATTGAGCATCGTTGCAATGCCACAGCCTACCTGAGTATTGTTGCTGACCATGTCCATCCCTTTATGCGATTCTTTTTGCTCAATAAGTTTTGTAATAACAGGCATTTTTATTTCTAATATCCTATTTTTAAAAATTTATGCTTCTTGAACTTATCTTTTTGAAAAAGCGCACAGGAGAATCTCATGAAGTATACCACAAATTAATTAATTTATATCAAATTTACAAACCAGAAGTCTAAATTACAAAAAACACACATAATTTACAAAGTATTACATACCAGTGTATAACCCAAAAGACAACCTTAATTCATGTTAGTTAAGAGCAACAATAAATAACTTTCCTGAACACACAAAATCTATACGATGGATATAGTTAAAAGACAAGATCCTGGATGTAGGACCCAGGTAAGATTCCTTAAGTCCCTTGAGTGCAGAGATTTGATGCCAACTGCCCTAATATTTTCATCACTCCAGACAGGGATTCTGGAGCCTCTGACAACATAAGCACACATCATCAGCGAAGAGCACAATTTTTTTCTTTGTTCTCCCTACTTGGATGCCCTTCATACGTTCATTATCTCTTATTATTGCGGCCCAGAGGCTCGCCATTGAAACAATAAGGGATAAAGGGCACCCCTGCCTTGTACCCCTGTGTATCAAAGGAGGCCGATATCTCGCCATTGACCTCTATTCTTGCTCGTGGTCTATTGTACAAAATTGGACCCATCTGATGAACCCCTTTCCAAATCCAATTTTTTCATTATTGCCCATAGATATTTCCCTCAACGCTGTCAAAAGCTTTGACAGCGTCGAGGGCCACCACTGCTCTATCCTTCCCTCTTCTTGTTACATATCTGGATATTAACCATTACCCTCCGCAAATTCATAGTGGTCGATTTTCCCGCATAAAACCGTTTTGGTCATCTGATAGGATGTTTCCTATTATTTTCTTAAGCCGCTCTAAGTTATAAGAGAAATGGGATGTAAGATCCTGGATCTAGGGCATCTTTCTCCTGTTTTTTAATCAGGATTATCAGGGCCTCAGACATGGATGTTGGCATTTCTCCCATTATGAAAATATCCTGTATTACCTGATATAAATATAGGCTAAGGAGTCTCTATATTAATATATATTTCAGCAGGAGACTGTTAAGTCCCGAGCTTTTCCCTTTGTCAGATTATCTATTGCCCACTTTACCTCTTCTTTTTTTATGGGTAGTTTCATGAATTGTTTCTCTTTAATTTAAGTTGGGGTGTACGTCAGCAACCTGTGATTATCTGCCTGTAGACCTGTATATATCTATTGTTTTGTCCCTGTCTCAGTCCTGTGTTTGTATTCTGTGCTCCAGTGTGAACACTGGTCTATACCTGTATTTCCATACCTGTCCGCTCCACCATCCAGCAGCTGCCAGACGAAGTAAGTGTCCCTGTCATTGTAGGTCAGGACTGTCAGTTAGGTTCCTGATCAGGGTGGTTATCTCTGCTTTGGCAGGGCCTTAGCCCGCAGGTTTGTCGCAGGGCGAGTTCGCCACCACTTACGTAGTCTGACAGCTACGCCAAGTCTGGTTGTGGTTGCGCTTTTCTGGACGGTGCTGACATAAAAACAGCCCTACCTACATATGGAGGCCATGGAAGCTGTTGTGAATCTGGCTCACATGGTTCAGAACCTGTCTGAACATGTGTAGCACGATAACACGCGCCTCCCTTTGATTTCTGGTCAGACTGGGTATGATCCTAAGGTTAAGCTTTCTTATCTCTTCGCTGGAGACATTTTTCCCTTCAGGGAGAGTTGCAAGCTGTATTTCCACCTTAGGTGCCAGCTTCTGGTGATGATGCCAGAGGGTAGCATCGTGTCACTTCTTCGTGGAAGCCCTCCTCCCAACTTCTGTGGGAATGTGGGGTCCGGTGGCCCCTCATAAAGGGGGAGTACTGTAACGTCCGTGCCTGAACGTTGCTCTATCCGCAGTTGGCGGAATAGAAGCTTTTGTGTGTGAACTGTGGATTAATTCTTGTGGATTAACTGAGCCACACCCTGCTCCTTGCATTTCTTTCAGTTCCCCCAGTGTGCAGCTGGAGCGTGTCTGGAATCGGCTTTATATACCTGCCCATTCCCATCTTACCTGGCTGGTTATTTGAGTCTGACCTGTGTATACTTGCTTGATCTTACACTTGACCTGACCTGTGTATATCCCGCCTTGTACCTGTATCCTTCAGGCTTGCTGGTTAATTTGAGTCTTGTCTTCCCTGAGTATCTAGTTCAGTTTTACCTGTCTCCAGTTGTCTGCCTGTATCTGTACCTGACCTGTGTATATCTGCTTGATCTTGACCTGACCTTTTTTAACCCCTTTGATCTTGACCTGACCTGTGTATATCCTGCCTGTACTGTAACTGTATCTGTATCTGACCTGTGATTATCTGCCTGTAGAACCGTATACACTACCGGCCACTTTATTAGGTACACCTGTCCACTGCTCGTTAACACTTAATTTCTAATCAGCCATCACATGGCGGCCAACTCAGTGCAATTTAAGACCACATGTACCCAACATCTGATGGCTACTTTCAGCAGGATAATGCGCCATGTCATAAGCTGGAATCATCTCAGAACTGGTTTCTGAACATGACAATGAGTTCACTGTACTCAAATGGGCTCCACAGTCACCAGATCTCAATAATAGAGAATCTTTGGGATGTGGTGGAACGGAAGATTGCATCATGGATGTGCAGCCGACAAATCTGCGGCAACTGTGTGATGCCATCATGTCAATATGGACAAAATCTCTGAGGAATGCTTCCAGGCAAAGGGGGTCCAACCCGTTTATGCATGGTGTACCTAATAAAGTGGCCGGTAATTTTTGTCCCTGTCTCAGTCCTGTGTTGTATTCTGTGCACCAGTGTGAACACTGGTCTATTCCTGTATTCCGGTTTCCTGTTCAGTCCTGCGTTTGTATTCTGTGCTCCAGTGTGAACACTGGTCTATATTTTGTATTTCCATTACCTGTCCGCTCCACCCTCCAGCAGCTGCCAGACGAAGTAAGTGTCCCCTGTCATCCCTGTAGGGACTGTCAGTTAGGTTCCTGATAGTGGGTTCGCCCTTATCAGGGCGGTTTATTGCTTTAGGCAGGGCCCTAGCCGCAGGGAGCCACAGGGCGAGTCAGTCCACCACTTACGTAGTCTGACAGCAAGCGCCAATCTGGTTGTGGTTGCGCGTTTGCTGGACGGGTGCTGACATGGGGTAATTAATTTCGTGAGGTATTTTTCCAATTCCTCCTCGGAAATATGCAGCTTTTGTTTCATTATAGCTCAGTATAAAACTCCAGAAATGTTTACTAAGTCCTCGTTATCCAAGACGATCTTATTATCCTGTCCTTTTATTGCTGTTATATAGGTAGTCATTTTGTTTTTTTTTTTACTAATGTTGCCAAAGTTTTTCCCGATTACTCCCCTCCATAAAGATTGTCATTAATTTTCGTTTACTTTTATGCTCTTTGTTCTGATTCTATTTCAATACGGCTATAGCTTCTTCCCATTTAGCCTATTATTGTCACTAGGATTTTTGAGGTATTTTGTTCTTCCTCTATTACCGTCTTTCTTATATCTTCTATCCGTGCGATTCTTCTCCCCTCACAATTTTTCCCTGCTGTGTCATTAACCCTCTTAAGAAACATTTAAAGTGTTCCCATATTATCCCCCATCTAGTACCTGTGCTATTGGCTTAAAAAAAAAACCTTTAATTTTTACATGAAAAGCATTGTGATCAGTGATTTATCAGAGTTTATAAAATCCGGATACACCCTGTTCCTTATTCTTTTAGGTCTATCCACCTCAAGTTGCACTATATTGGAAGGTAATCCGACATTTCCCTTGCCCCGTGTGTAATTTTTTTCACATATGGCGTTTAAGGTATTGCCCAGAACATAATCATACGTGAAAATATTCAATGTGTTTTAGAGTGACATGAAAAAACTTATCCTGTGGGTGTCTATCCCCATATATCTATCTTCAGCCCACTTCTAGTGAATTTATGTATAAAGTATCTCAACCTATTTCCCCCGAATTGCCGAACCTAAATATATCTAGTTTCACACATAACATATTCAACTCTCCCAATAAATCATTGGGCAAAAATATTTAGCTTAATCAACACTTCTAGTGATGCGGGCGGTGGATTATATACCCCTGCAATTATTATTTTAACTCCATATAGAGTGCAAAATAAACAGAAATTACCAAATTCATCTATCCATTTGTTGGATCTAATCCATGTTTTATGTATCATAATTACGATACCGCTTGAGTATTCCAGATGCACAGAGTGTATTGACACGCCCATCCATCTTTTGTTATCGATTTATGTTCGGTCCTGAGATGCGTTTCCTGGAGGCATATTATTGCTGGTAATGATTGTTGCAGCAAGTCGAATACAGCGACTCTTTCAATCTTGTACCAAGTCCCCTGACATTCCATGACACAAAATTAACTATCGTCATTCCAGTTATATAATATTCATTCTTACCCTTATACATAAAAACTGGAAAGAAATATGTAGAGAAAATACCCTTCCCCCTCCTGCCCCTTGCCCCCCCCCCATCCACCCCACCCTAGACGATAGGTTCTGATTCCAGTACCTAACTCTTCTCTAGCATTGCAGGTCATCCCCTCCCCCCGCAGAACACTCCAATAAACCTAATTAATACGGTCTGACCCTAGATTATAGACCCTTACTATCTAGCCATTCTACTGCTTCCTTTACTGTAGTAAACACTTGAACTTTCTAGACTAACCCGAAGTTGGCAGGGATATAATTCCATACTGAATCTGCCGCTTGTCTTAATCTCTTCTTTATTCATAATATTCTTGTCTTTTTCTCTGTTGTCTCAAAGGGAAGTCAGTTTGTACACTTATCTGATTATTATCATAGGAAAGATTCCTATTTTCTCTGGTTTTCCCGAACTGGTGTCACGATCTCTTGAGCTTAAAAATTTTACCAATATAGTTCTGGGTCGTCCACCGGTGGAGGGGTTTTGGTAGGTATTCAATGGGCCCTTTCAACTAAAAACAAGTTAGTAAGTAGATTTAACAGAGTTAAATATTACCCCACTGTGGAGAAGATTAAGAAAAGGTAAATGGATGGAGAGAAAATGCCCTTCTCAAAGGCAGTTAGGGCAAGTTTGATAAAGATGGTGGTGTTAACCAGCTGCTGCACCCACTACGTACTCTCCTATCTGGATTCCACATAAATTTTCAACAGGACTGAGGGTATTCTTGGTGACTTGATTTGGGGGTAGGAAATCGAATAAAAAAATTCTTATTTATACAACCCAGTAGACCAAGGGATCTAGCTAATATAATTTGGGGGTATTTCCTGGTATCGCAGTTGGAATTCTTGGTTCTAAAAAGGGTCTGCTCAGTTTTAACAAATTACTGCATTAATTCAGATCTAATGGAGCTTCTTGAGAGAGGGGCTTTAGAACAAGGGGTATACAGTAAAAATGTGGTCAAAGTAATTTAATTTTACACAGATTGGTTTAATATATTTTGAAGAATTTAATTCTGGGAAATGACAGAATTAGGAGGATGGGTTATTAAAAGTTTATCAACTGCTGTGCAACCGGGAGAGAGAGAGAGAAATTGAGTTGGAGATTCATGATAGTGTTGAGTTATAAAATTAGAGAGTAGACACAAGAAGGCAATGCTATATCAAGGCATTATGAAAAAGAGGTGGAATAATGTTCACTATCCAGCTAGGAAAGGATGAGCAAAGAGTTAGGGAACTTAGAAAATACTTGGCCCTGGAAAATTTTAAAAAGTGGCCCTATATTGTTGGTGCCAAATTCCAAATTGTGAATTTAGTCATATTGTGAAAACTAGTCTATGAAAATAAGAATTTGGTGGAGGCAGGGTCTATTTCAAAATTCACTTTGCACTGTTCAATGTTCATTTGGTGCAATGGAAAGTCACAAAACAGCATTTGTACCACAACTGCACCAAAAAAACACCAAACATAGACAGAAAACCAACAATAAATTATAGAAATCTAAAACATATCTAAATAAAATCCCAGTGCAAATAATCAATATAAATGATTAACAAAGATGTGTTCGCATCAGTGTAGCTCAGCATTCTAAGGTATTTGGTTCACAATGCATGAAAACAAATGGTAGATTTTCTTTTTAAAAATTATTCATGGCCACGAAAGTGTGAAAAAGTTATTGGCCACAGAAATTGCAAAAATGGCAAATGATTTTTGTACAAAAGATTTTCATTTTTTAAATCTATTAAAACCTAAAAATCCTATTAAATGTGATATCCCTGTGATCGTCAACTCAAAGAATGAAGAGGAAGTGTCTTTGGAGCACAGAATGAAAGTTTGTAAAACGGAAAACAGAGCTTACAAAAAAAAGCAGCAAATGTGTTTTTTGTCAAGTTCACCACACTTGGAATTTTTTCAACTCTCCAGTGCATTGCTTGGAATATTAAAGGCTCCACTAAAATGTACAATTTGCCCCACAGATAACAAGCCCTCACATAACTCTGTAAACGTAAAAATAAACAGTTATCCCCCAGAAGCCCCCAACGGTCCCCGGGGGTTTAAATGGCCAGTCCGCCCTGACTGCAGCCCAGCAGCTTTAGCAGAGACCAGAGATATTAAAGCAGACCTAACAGCTTTTAGCAGTACTAGAGACATTACAGCAACCCAGCAGCTTAACAGTGACTGGAGACAGTACAGCAGACCTAAACAGCTTTAGCAGTGACTTTACAGCAGACCAACTTTGGAGGACTGAAGACACTACAGTAAGATATTTCTAACTCTTGATTCTAGTGTCATTTTGTAAAGTTATTTGTACAAATTAAAACAGAGTATAATAGTAATGTAGGTGAGTGCTGGGAGGAAGTGAGACCGCATGGGATCGTTCACATGACTGGAAAAAGCTGTGAGAGAGCTGCCTGCCAGCTCCATCAGGGGTGACAGCCGAGCTGGGCAGCAGGGGGCTGGGTCAGGAGGGTGGCATCACGCAGGCAGTGTGGCTGAGGCAATACAGGGGGCGTGATGGTGGGCGGGCCGGTGAGTGTCATCACAAAGGCAGTGTGGATGAGCAATAGTAGGGGGCGTGATGTGGGCGGGCCGGTGGGTGACATCACAAAGGCAGTGTGGCTGAGCAATAGCAGGGGGTGTGTGATGTGGACGGGCTGGTGGGTGACATCACAAAGGCAGTGTGGTGGATAGTAGCAGGGGGCGTTGTAGGGGGCGGAGTACGCTTCGGGCCCGTTTTCCTCTTCAGGCCGCTTCAGTCCAGTGAGGAAGATTGTCCCGTGCAGGCGCAGCACAGTCCCGTCTGTGCGAGCTGGGGCTGCTCTGTCTCCAACTTCGTTGTTCTAGATGTGCAATGACGTCATTGCGCAGCCTCCGCAGAGCAGTGTAAGGAGATAGGAGCAGCAGCTGCGATCTCTCTCATGAGACGCAGCCGCTGCTTGCTGCAGACTGGATTATCGTGGCAACCATCAAGTTGCTTGCCAGTCGGCCCCTGGTTGGGATGGTGGGGAAAGGAGAAGGAGAGGGGAAGAGGGAGGGAAAGGAAGGGGAGAGAGGAAGGGGAGAAGGGAGGGGAAAAGGAGCGAGGTGGGAAAGAGTGGAAAGTAAAAGGAAACGAGAAGAGGTGATTGGATCTTTTTGATTGGGGAAAAATTTGATGGAGTACGAGGTTTTGTATATTTAATTTTTCTTCTTGTGTAAAGAGATTTATGGAAAAACGTTTAATATAAAAAAAAAAGGGACCATGGGGGCTTGAAAGAAAATTCAAGTGGACCTGAATCTGTGTAGCAACCACATAATGGTATGCTATCTCCATTTAATTGAGATGTGAAATGTCCTCTTTAAAGAATATCTTGGAATTTGTTTTGCCATCTCTGGGCACCTGTCTTTCATTTTGCATGGCTGATTTTATTTCCTTCTTACAGATTTGGTAAGTGTTTTGTAATTACTGAGGCTTCAGGTGACCCACGGATTTATACTTTTGAATGCCCTCCTTTTAACATTTATTTAGCTCCTTTAACTTCAGTTGAAGCCAAGTGGGCTGTAATTTATCCCGTCTATACTTGTTACCTATAACGAATTTAAAAGTACCAGTATTGATTTGAATACTACGTCACATGTCAGTATGGGGTTGAACATGAGCAGGAACATGCCACAGGTGGTAGGGGCAGGCTCTATCAGTCATGGTAGGATGAGTTCTCCTCTGCCCAATGAAATTGAACTACAGAGAAATTCAACATCTATTAGCCTAGTAGTGCCAACTGAGGACAAGGATGAACAATGTATCTCTTTAGCCTTGAACAAAATATTATACACTAAGGGACTTCAAGTGAACAGCACCACTCAGTGTCCAATATTGGAGATAATCTTTACGGGATTATCTCAGTTTTATTGCATTTCATATCATCTCATGGGAAATCTCATCAAACACTTGCATGACAGTAGAACCAATGGGATTTGTTAAGTTTATTATAATAATAGATTTAATAAATCTATGAATTTTAATTGACTGTATGTACAATTACAATCTGAAAGTAATGTTTAAAAGCTGGATGTATATATTATGACTGATTCTTGTAATATGATCTGCAACATTCGATATATAACCACATACATTGTGGTGCCTGCCTGTTTTTCCTACCAATAGTAATTTTGTAACCTGTAGTGATCGCAAGGCTAAAAAAAATCTCACCATCATACTGTACAGTGTCAGCATACATACAGAGATCATTGCCCAGATTTTTAAAGCATCTGCGGCAGTTTTGTTCTGACTTTGCCCTGAAAAGAATATGCGAACTGCTTGCACATGTATTTAAAAGTGGCTGCGTCAGTTTGTGTCGTGGCTGCACTGTGTCCAACAGGACAGATAAAATGTGCACCTAAAGGGATGTGTTACTGCTTAGTCAGCGTGTGCCACATTTTTACTGAATGCGCCACAATTCTGTAGCATGCACAATGTGCACCAAAAGAATGGTGCACATTATAGAGCAGTAACGAGGTGCACAGATTAATGAAAAAAAAAATATAAAAAATATTACATTTTTCATGCTTTGCCATGGCCCTGTTCTGAGAGAAAGGACACAGTACATCTACCCCACTGTCTTACATAGGTATTAAATTTTCTACAGTTCTTCAGGGTAGGTCAACAGTAGAGGTTGGACCAAGGAAGGTGTTCTACCACTAACCCAAACACTGAGGTCCTATATGTTACTTTATCATACGTGCACTAACTAAAAATCATACAGTGTTTCTTTAATATTTTTATGCTGAAAAACTGTAATAAATCTTCGCGATATCGTTATAATTTCAGTGGTCTGAAGACTATTATTGCTTAAATCTTAAATTGAAATAGAAATCATCATTGTGCAAGCATTAATTAATTAATATTTTTTTAAAACCTATGACTACACAGGTTAGCAGTGCTAATTTTAGGTGCTTCAAATGGACTGTTCCAAAAATTACCCCTTCTAACCTTTCTTCCTCCCTGACTGGAAATATAATAAAACAATGTCCTAGGTCATTGTGACCTAGTTGTAATACTGAACAATATGCAGTGGCCAAATGGATGAAAAGTTCAACTGTTAATCTGAATACACATAAATGCAAGCCTTTCAATGCTGACAGCACTTAAAATATAATACTTATGTAGATAACTGTAGAAAAAGGATTTATTAATTACTGTTGAAACATAAAAAATTATTATGTACTTAAGATACCGTAATTATTCATTTGTCTGCAAATATGACAAAAATCTTTTGTACTTTGTGACAAAAACTTTTAACACATGTTCATGCTCTTATTTTTTTGGTAGTTTGGACATTAACGCAATTAAACAAAATGTTACAAGAATAGGGGTGGCTCAAGTTGGCCAAAGATTATTGCAATGTGCCAAAGTTTGAAAAAATGATAGCTGTAGCACTTTATCAATCAACACTACACAATTTTATCAATGGTCGTCTTGTCTTAGGCCTCTTCAACATAGCGTTGCGTTTCACGTCAGGGTGCAATGCGTGAAAAACTGACGTTTGGTGCTGCGTTTTTGTTCCATTTTTCCTTGGAGTAATTAGCGTTTTTTGCGTTTTTTTCAAGAGAGTGTTGTAGCGTTTTTTTTGCGTTTTCGGCGCATTTTTCACGCGCGATTCAATGGGAGACTCGAGCATTTTTCAAAGGGACCATGGTTGGGGATTAAAATGTGTTATTTAATTGAAAATAATGTCTTCTGATAAAGTTGCAAACATCTGCGATCTTTCTTCACTGTCCGCGCGTATATTATTATCTCCCGACAATTAGCAGATTGAAGAACAGTGAAGATAGAAATAAAAAATTGAACACGTGAACACAGTGAACACAGGATCATTTAAGAGAAAAACACAGTGCAGAACACAGTGCAGAATAGATTACAGATGTTCGGCACATCTGCTTACTTGTCGGGAGATACGCGCGGAACGGCTCGCGAAACAAAATAGCATGTGAAGAACAATATATATGTGTGTGAAGAACACATTGCAGATGTTTTAAATACATCTGCAATGTGTTCTTCACAATATATTTGTTCTTTCAATGCTATTTTGGGCGCACCGTTCCGTGCGCATCTCCCGAAAGTAGCAGATGTGCCGACATCTGAGATTATTCTGCACTGTGTTTGCACTGTGTTTTTCCTTAAATGATCCTGTGTTCACTGTGTTTCACTGGTTCATGTTTTATTTCTATTTCACTGTTTCATTGTGTTTTTTTTTTAAATGCTCCGATATCGTCGAGCACGTGGGGAAATAATGTTATTCTGTGTCACCTAGCAGCGACCTTACGTCCTTACGTTAACGCGTTGCATCTTCATTGCACTTGCAATGATTGCCGAGTGCCAATGCGTTCTTAGTGATCTCTCCATAGACTTGAATGGGGCGTGAACAAAAACGGGCGGTTGCAAACAACGCAAAGTAGAGCATAGAGACTGCTCTGCGATTTTTGCCGCGGTTGAAAACAGAAAGCTCACACGGTTAAAACAACGCTTAATTAAAAACGACCCTTGAATACAATGGGACAGGAGCAATGCAAAGTTTGCGCGTCAAATTGCACGCCAGAACTCGCCCGCGTGAAAAACGCCGTGTGGAAGGGGACTTAAAATTATACCCTGCCCTTTTCTAACACTTAGATGTTTTATTAAACGAGGCCCATTGGATAAAAAGTGTCACTCCACTATGCTTAATTTAACAACTCTGTAAATTTGCGTGTGCTATAGAGCGAGTTTTTCACTAAAATACAGCTACCCGATGGCGAGGCAGGGGGTTAAGAAAACTGGAGGAAACTAACTGATAAGGCACACACTTCCACTAGTGAAAATCTAACAAAGTTTAAATTTCAGGTTACTTCACGTGCCTCTCCTACTCCATCAATAACACTCACCATAGTCACTATTCAAAGAGGCGATTCTCACCAACCTCTTTAGATCGAAAAATGAAAAGTATCCCCCCCCCCCTGTCTTTCATCTCCCTTCTCTGTTCTCTCTTCTCCCTTTTCTTTCCTGTCTTTGTTCTCCTCCTTCTCCGATCCTTCTCTCTCTCCCTACCTCCCCCGTAGTTCATTCCCAGTCCACTAGAGATCTCACTACAACCTTGAAATTTAGTAGTAAATTGCCAAAGAACGTTCCTGACCCATCTACCTACAACAACAGAAAACACAGACAAACCAACACCCAAATCCTGCCGCCCGTCCTTGCATAGCTATCGGCCATTATTTCCTATAGGAGTTTTTTTCTCTTTCCCGATACACACTCTTTCTGAACAACATCAGAGAGGACAGCATTTCTATTTCTATTCCCCATTCTGGTTCATTTGTCAACACAATCCAATCACCGCTTTCTACCCACAACAAATAATAAACGTTCCTCTTATTTCCACATGCTCACCTACTGATTATGTAGAGTTAGTTCAGATTAAAAAGCTCTTTGGTTTCACAATCAATATTTCAAACCTAGCGGTGCTATTGCTCCCACTGGTATTACAAATTCTCTCTGACCGTCGCGTTTTTCATTGACCACATTCTGGGTTTCACCCACTCTCGACCCTAGGGGGTTTGCTTGGGTGTAGCTTGCCGTTCTCAAGAAAGGTAACGCTCGAGAACCGAATGACGCGCTGGAGTGGCCTTCAAGTGAATGTGTGATAAAGTCGCGGCAGCGAAGGAGGCGGCAGACAAGGAGTGCCGGATGATACGTGTGTAGACGGGCACAAGGGAATCTAACGATGGGTAGGATAGCAAGATAGCAGCCCAGACGCAGGAAGACATGAGAGAGATCGTTGAGGCGAAAAGGCGCGGAGCTACGAGATGAACCCGGAGAATCAAGAGGAGTGACAGAGAACACGACGAGAGATATCGGCCCTAGGCGGGTAAGGTGTACTGGTATATGCGGCAACAGTAGAGAGTACCACAGGGAGGAGATCAGAAGAAGCCGAAAAAAGAGCAGCGGCAGGGAAGCCGGGAGGTAGATAATAGGACCAACCCACGACATTACATGGGACGATGGTATGGAGACGACAGACATCTATCGGCAGTCAGAGGGAGTCAGGCGCTAGACGAGACCTTAACGCGAAATCCGAGCTCGAGACACCGCAGGCAACTGGAGGGGGAGAACTGAAAGAGGATGGACGCGTCACGCGTAGATGCGATTACTCTACGAGATTGGGCCACGTCGAGACAAAGTGCGGAGCCAACCATCCACGGGGGCCAAGGATGTTAGTATCGCACTAGAGTCATTATCGGTGACAGCGAGCGGCACCGATTCGCCAGCACTACAGTTGTTTAGGTTGACCGAAACGAGTGGCCAGTTGATGTTTTATTTCGCAGCCTGATCAGGCCGGATCGGGTCGTGGTAAACAGCTGCTGATCGTTTCTAATGTATCAGTATATCCCTTCAAGCACACATTGTCGCACACTAATATGAGTGAGCGACCTACGACCACCACCGCCTTCGGTTGATGAGTGATCAGCCGATGCACTGAAGAAAGACCCCCGATTACGGCCGTGTGCACATGAGTGATCGGCCGGAGAGGACGAGGGCGAGCATCGAACGAGGTAGAATAGGAAGGCGATAGTCGGACGTCGAGACACGAAACCCGCCCAGCTGCGATCGCCACCAACCTGTGTTATCCCAGAGTGGTGGATTAACCCATGGATATGTCGATAAAGGTCAAGAGACAGTCAGAAGGCCGCAGGGGAGGATGATCCCAAATAGGAGCTATGCGCCATCGAAGATTTCCATCTTAAGTTGGTAGCCCTATATTTGATTTTGTCAACGGAACGAGTAGCCGGACAGGTATTGAGCCATGTTCACAAAAGAAACGCCGAAGGGATTACAATTAACAGCAAAGACATCGGGACTACGCCGCAGCAGCAACGAAGGCGAAGGAGATCACAGTCAGAAAGGCTACGAGCACACCGACAAACACGCGAGCACAGACCAGGATACGAGATCCAGAAAAAACAGTGAAAGAGTGCAAGGAGAAGATCAGAAGCCACAAACGACACAAACGATAGGGGCTATGTCACTAACCCCCCAAGTATGAAGACCCCGAATGAAGACGCAATAGCACGCCACTGTGTCCAGAACATAGCGAACGCGAAACGGAGTAGATGTACAAGCGAGAGGATAGCGCTATGGACATATATGTACATAGAAAATAAAATATCCTGTGTTACAAAAACAGAACGAAGTGCATAGAGTCAGTAAGCGACCCGTACCTGAATTCTCTGCAAGTAAGGCAAGCACAAAATGTGCAAAGAATGTCAACACATGGAAGAGTTAAAATAACAACACCGCAAATAGAGCCGCACACGATACCCGGAGAGAAAACAACAAAGAAACAGAAACGAGAACAAACGTAGATATACAAGTGAGCGTAAATTGACTAGGAGCTTAACAACCTTCTCTAGTTATCAACTCTTGTGAAATTTCAGGGGAGTGGTGATGTCAGGTACCCATCTGTTATTACATAATATCAACCTACTGCTCTGACACCCTTAGTATATATTCTCTAGTCTCCATTCTTTTACCTTGTCATCTCCACCGCACCCATAGTCGGACCATGCCCTCGTGTCAGGGGGGGGGATCCAACAGTAGAGGGGTGAGTTGTAATCTGTCTTGAATGGCAACTAACTACGTTTAAATAGGTTAGAAGATGAAGAGTATCAACCTCAATAATCAAATGCCTCCAGCCTAGTAACAGAGAATAGTTTGTGTCCCTCGAACTCACAACAAGTTCCCATAGACCCGCGACCGATACAGTGAAATCGAACAAACTTGTTAGGACATTTGCGGTGCTTTGTTGCGATATACAATAGTTTTATTAGATAAAGGACTTTTGAGGTTAGTATGTGATAATTAGGTGACTATTCCACATGTTAAGTTGGCCACACCCCAGGTATTAGGGTCATACCATCTGAGTGCTATGGCACTTTCGGGCATAAATTATAGAGTTTCATGTCGAAAATGATTGGTAATGAAGACCGAAATATTCTCAGGGAAGGAATGCCCAAGAGGCATGCTTCAGGGATCGGTTGGAGATGGGCATATGTAAAAAGTGAGAGCAAGAAGCTAGTGCATGGATCCCACTTTCCTTGCTTAGGATTAGTACTACCGTTGGCCTCATATATGAGAGGGGGGTAAGGCCTGCTCAAAAAGCGCGGACAGAGTACATTTTGTAAAGGGGAAAGGGCGGCAACAAGAAGGTCTTTGTATCTGGACTACACTTCTTTGGGGAGTCCATGCGGGGCAACATGATACTTTGTTGTTGTCTTTCAATGTATCTATCGCGAATCTTATATCTCTTGAGGTTATGGGGCCCTAAATTGGGGTGCGCTGTTCCGGGGTTAGTGATGGGAATTGTATATTCTTAGATATGAATTAATGTCGTTATATGTTTTTCTCTAATTTGGTATTGTAGAGGTCGTGTAGAATTTCGTGAATCTATTCAGTATTGCGTGGGTTTAAAAGTGATCCATGTTTCTCTCTGACCTCCACAATATGGTGGGGTGAATAGTGTGCTGTCTTGTAAATGCGCTAGTTAACTTTGCTGCCTGATTTACCTAATTTCAAACGCGGTCTGCTTGTAGAAAAAAAGGCTCTCCTTGAGCATGAAGGTAAAGGCGACCCGTGGCTGCCCAGGCCATAGGATGACTATGTGATTTGACCTCAGAAAGGATCTCAAATGTAAGTTGAGCTATAGGGACTGAATCGTGTGCTAGAGAAATGTCTGACCTGTTTCTTACTTGATTCCCTCTTAATGGGAAGGAAATTGCAGATTGTAGGCAAGTAGATATGGCTTGGTAGGCACAGTAGTCTTAGATGTGGGCTGACGAATGCATTAACTGTTCAGGCCACCCGGTATGATGGCCTCTGAGCTCTAACTAGAAAGGGCGTGAATCATGACACTATGCATTGTAGAGGCGGAGCACTTCCCTATGCGACACAGGGCATGGTGAATGGTCGGATATGCCTCTGGTATGATAGGGTATGTCTTGTTATGTGTGGGATCATGTTTGTAGACCCGTATGATATAATATACGGAGGATTGAACGGATAAAAGACACTAGTATGGGCTAGGCACTGTAGCAGTGAAAAAGGTCTTAGCTTATACCGGCGTTTCTTGCTCCACGAAATCACTGCTGATCCAGCACCCAACAGTTCTGACACAAGAACCTTGAGAAAGCACAACCTAAAGTACTATATTGCGATTCCTGCTGGGGGGGTGGACACGGAGTGTTGATCGGATCAATCAGGTAAAGTAAGGGATTGGTCATAAAAAACATTATAAATCCCCCGAAGGCACATGTTCTCGTTGTGGGATGGACGTTGCAAACAAAGTGCTTGGCGCAGGACTGCAAAGATGCAGGTGTGTGGAATATATTTGCAATCACAATTATTAATGGGATCATCTGGGTAGTAGTATCGTTGCATTTTCAAAATACCACCCATCGAACTGCTGTGTGTACTAGCACGAGAACCATCTTGATGAGGGGTATCCAGGAGTGTGCTCACCTTGGATCAAGGTAGTGAAGACTTGTACCTTGGAAGAGGGAATTGAAAATTAAGATGTTGTCTCTGGTAGACATATTATGTGCGGGGGTTCAATTGTTTCAGGTTCGGTAGTACCAGCAGGCCTTTGATTAGGGCTACTTAAAGGCCATGCGGACGTTCATGTAAGGAATCTACGCTTGACATGGCGATCATGACATGTAGTGCAAAGGTGAGTTTTTGTGAGCAGTTGAATATTTGTCTCCATTTTTTCTCACCCTGAGTTGTGAGGGGTTGACACGACACTTAAAAACTGTAACAAAACCCTGTAATAACAACAGCATTGTAACGTGATGATCCCAATCACACCTTCGCTCTTGGAGACAGTAAGATTTTAGGTTCTCCCGCAGCAGGGTGCTGGATCAGGGCATAACTGGCTCGCGTATATGGGATACTTCATGCCTCGTGGTGATCGTAACATAGCATGTAGATATGTACTCACTTTCATTGGAACCCCTGCCATTACAATGAGACCCGGGTACACGGGCAAATATAATTTTTATCAACGTTTTGCCAGAAAGTAAACCGCAACCCCCTAAAAGGTCTCTGCACAAGACACACTAAGAGAATCAGGAAAAAACGCGTAAATAACGTAGGACCCAAGATCTTATATAGCATATAAACCTGAAATATACCAAACCCAGGGCTTCAAGTATGCCCATGTAATAACAGTGGTGAAACGTAAAGGATACAGAAGAAGTCTATATGTAAAATCCGCTCCTTTTTGCTAGGTGGAGGTCAGTTATTCATAGGTGTGCAACCAGTCGTGGGCTTCACTCTAAAGGGGTCACGAAGACAAAGACGCTCTGTTCACACCATCCAAAACTTGCGACGTGAAGGATAGGCCATAGAGTACGGAAAGATTTTGTCGGAGCCTCTTCTGACGTCACAGGAATGTGCTTCTTCTTCTGCAGTTCTCGAGCGAGAAGTCTGGAAGATGTGACAACTCTTGCGTTGTTAGTCTCGGATTGTAGCCTTTCTTGCGGGCCTGCTGCCAGGATTAGATGTCAACTGATCTCTACTGTTCAAAAAATATGAAGCTAGCAGCGGTTTTGGTGTGGAGGATCCGGGACAACGGGGAGTTGCTCGGCTGCACCCTGTGCAGCCCTTTCAACTGCAAAAGCTGCAGAGCGCTTCTGGCACAAAGAGCCTTATTTCCATCTCTCTACATAATCCTCTGGAGAGCGGACCTTCCAGACAGTCAGGAAGGCCAATGATTCTATGCTTTATTTCGCGCCTCAGCGCAATTCTCCATATCAGCCGCCTTGTTTCAGGGCCTCAGAGTCTGATTTAAGGTGTGACTGTTCGGGTATATTGGCATTTTGTCTTCTATTTGCGATATCTCTCTCCTTTGCATTATGCACTCGGTCTCAGGCTATGACGAAGGTCCTGCCTGAGAAGCTGGAACATCCACCCTGACCATCTAGTGTCCCGAGTTAGAGACAACTTTTGATGCGTTCTATCGCAGCTAGTACTTGACGAGGTGACCTGCTCAGTTCGTGTTCTGTTTCTCCTCAGTTGCACGCAGGGCAGCTGACTTTGGCTTTGCCTGGGAATGAGATGAGCGTTGGATTGTGAGGCGCGGGACTTTTCTCCCGATCTGATTGGCGAAATTCTCGCAGCTATCTGCGCATTGCATTGTGGGGACCCATTATGAGGGACTGCTGAGGCTGCAGCCCTTGGGTACGTATATGCACTATGGGAGTATAATGCCCTATCGTGCTCTGAATATGATGACGCTCGACTTTCTATTTCCTGTGTGTGGGACAGCGAGGTTATTATATTCCCCTTTCGGCTGGAGTCGTGGCCTTGCCTCTTGCACCTGTCAGCCCTGTGTGGGTGCGCTGCCGCGCTCCCCAAATCCTCAGAGTATTGGATACGGCACGGGATGTTGCGCTCCCCTCTCCTAGCTTTCCCCGGGTGATTGATGTGCACCCTCCTGCCTTGGGGATGCAGTGTCTCCGCTGGGTTTCGCGCCACTCGCCGGACAGGGAGGTCTACGTGCGCCGGATCGGCTGTATGAGCGTGCGGGAACACTTACGGCAGGCCTTGCGCACGTGTCTAGGGCCCGCAGTGTGGGTGTTCTCTCCACGTCCCTAGTTCTGTCGCCCTGTGGACCGCTCGGTATGGCTGGATGGACTCTGGTGTGGACGGAGATTAGTCACCTCTGGGTCGCCGTTGCGCAGGATTTAGCCGGGATGTTATAGGGTCCGCACGGAGCTACTGCTCACAAACATGTCGTCCATGTTGGCTGCTAGCCTTTGGTGACATTTTTCCTTTGAGCATATCTAAACTTTCCCTCAAGGATTAAAAGATCTTCTTTATAATTTCTTCCTTAAACCTTAAATCAACTATAATAGTTGCCGAGTTCAAAATCATCCTGTAACTACAGTTTTTATGAATTCTTTTTTATTGTCCATTGGTATATTCTTTATCATGGCAGATATGACAGCCCCTCTAAAATCTATTGTTTAAAATTTTTTTATTTGTCAAAGGCTGTTGACATCCGTGTATTATGGTTTTCAAAACTATATCTCTAGATATAAAAATGTATTCTTTAAATCAATTTTCATGCCTGAAGGCACAGATTAAAGCTATTTTGATTTAAATATTCCATAAATTTCTAAATTCTTTTGCCGGACCAAGCCAAATAATATACGGTTGTCAATATAGGTTTACATGGTGGAGCATTGACGAAAGGGTTCCTGTCGGGATAGATATGTCTTTCTTCAAATGCTTCCATATACAAGTTAGGAAAATTGGCGAGTTTTGCACCATTGATGTTCTGTGGTTTTGGTTAAGAAAACTCCTCCTTAACAGAAATTATTCTACTCAGACAAAAGAATAGATTCAATATGCCTACTCATTGGTTCAGATGATAACTCATATCCGTCTCTCGGCGTTCTTCTTGTTCTTGTGGGATAGAAGCAATCTAGGATGAAAACTGCAGCTACAAAAAACAGTTTGTATCTCAGTTCCAGCGTTTTTTAGGGCGAGTAACTTGATGGGGAATTTTTAACCCAGAATCCCGCACCAAGTTTCGCTAAATGAATATGGAAAGCATTTGAGAAGACATATCTATCAGACAGAACCCTTTTAAGACAATAAATACAAAAACAATAATAAAATAAAACATGACGACTGTATCATTACAGGAAAAGAATTTGAGAAATTAGGGAAATATTAAATCAAAATACATTTAATCTGTCCTGCAGCATGAAATTGATAATTATTTTAGATCAAGAGAGATTTACGGTATATATTGAAACAAGCTACGGGAAGTCAAAAGCTCTATAGATTTAGGAGCTGTCACTCGGCAGTGGTATAGAGACTACAACGAAAGGAACAATTAAAAAGAATTCATTAAAAGAGGAGGATTGTGCAAACTCAGCAAGATTATAGTTGATAGTTTTTAAGGAAGAAAAAGAAATTACAAGGAAGATCTTTTAGTAGAGCTTTTAGGTTAAAAATGTAAACACAAAAGATTTAAAAACCTATGTGGACCAGGTTTCACCATAATTACGTAAGGGGAATTACTTGGAAGTGAAAAAATCATTGAAAACATTGGCATCTACTAACAAATGACCTAGAGATGGGCAAATGTTTGGTTAAATTCGATTTCGGACCAGGTCGCAACATTTTGAAAAATTTTTTGTCCAACCAGACTCAGAGAGCCTGTAGGTTGTTATAGAACGTTGTTGACCATGCCCTCAAATATGAATGAGGGTTTCAAAAATCTGTGTTTAGTATTATATTATATATGATCATGCACAGGACAAGGCCGCCTTACTAGGGAACGCTTAACTCTTCAATTCCATGGGCAACTTACAGGGGGCCAATTCAAATTTGACCAAATAACTGAAGCGGAATCAGACTGAACAAGGAACGTGTGTGCCAGCTCAAAAGGACTGACTTGCACAAGGGCCAAGATACGCCACTATAAAAATGCACTCTTTGTACAGTGTTGGGATGTACAAGTGGTAGCAGAAACATATAGGCCACAGAGTGGCCAATAATGGACAATTGTGGACGGATGGCAAACAACCATAGTGGACACCAAAGTGGCACAATGACAATGTGTGGGGCAGCAGCAGCATGAGTCAGAGAGTGGCACAATGGCAGATGGAGACAATGCAGCAGATGTGTGAGCATCAGGAGGGTTAGGCAGCATGCCAGAATAGTAGGCAGAATTCAGACTAATGTCTAACATTTTGGGAGGAGGCTTCAGACTGAGCTAAATCTAAAGCATAAGGTGTTGCAAATCTTGGCCGATCATGTGACTCATTATAGACAAGGTCAGTTTCTCCACATAGGGGCGACAAGTGGGTTCTACTATGGGGGTAGGATGGCCCCGCAGCAATGAACACCACTCTGAACCAAACTAGTGCTGGGCAGGACAGGCGTCTCTACTGCAAAACTCTGCACAGTTACAGGCCAACATCAAGTTTGGCAGTCCAGTAGTCAGGGGATCCTCTAAACTGGGTCAAGTAGGCCACCATAGCGTCTGTGTAATGTCCTGCTGGTGGAGGTTACACTCCTCACTAGTTTGGTGAAGGAAGTGGTTATTTCAGAATCCAGCTTTAAGCTGCTGCTGATGGGAGATGCTACGTCCCAACCCCCCCCCCCCCCCATTCTCCAGCAGGGTAGTAGTACTCCAGCGATAACTAATAATGTGGCCTCTACAAAGCGCCTAAGCAAAACGCAAGGTGTCACGCATGAGCTGACAGTGCTACATCAAAAATTACACAGGGGAGGACTCTGTCCACTTGCATCATCAAAAAATAATGAAGGGCTTTTCTCTGTTCAACAGGCAGTTCTGGAGCGCTGGAATTCCAATGGGGGAAACATTGCAATCAGTTTGTTAAAAGTATTGGTGGCCCTGGGCGGGAAGCACATTCACCCCGTGCGCTGTGAAAGGACCTGTGACGGCCCTGACCGTTAGTTACAGATCCTCACTTCAACGGTGCCATGCACCTTGGAAGAGGACTGATAAGTTCAAGAGGGCCCGCCCTCCGTCAACGACTGTGGCGCAATGCAAGCGATGGAGCAGGAGGCATCTGGGCGGGATATGATGTCTAGGACATAAAGCTCCTTCAGCCAGAGGTGCTGGAGAATTGACTTGCTGAAATGCATGGTTACGGACTATATGCTGCTTCTGTTGCTGCCAGAGGTAGGATGACCCACTACAGCTGAGCCATCGTTTGTCCCAGGTATTGATGGGGAGGAGTGATGACGCAGGGCCATGGTGCCAACATTAGCTCTTGGCCACGCTTCTCTTCTGCCTGTAGATTCTACATTACACACACTAGGCGCCTCTGATGTAATTAACAAAAACTGCCAAACGCAAAGTTGTGATTTTAGCAACACTCTGCATGAGTGACTATAACGCTGCTCCTCGCGGCCCATTAGCCACGGCTTATTTGGACCTGCGAAAGTGGATTCTGTACACGCGGACTGTTAGCCCCCATCCTGGCCACTTCTGCATTTTCTGATGACTCACGCCCCAGTTAGCGACTGCGTCTGCTTCGCTGCCTGACGCGTAGGCTGCACTCTTCTCCGAGGGATTTGTGTTTCTCTGTCAATGCCATTCTCCTCAATGTTCTCAGTATGCACAGTCTGATTCTAATTGCAAAATGCAAACATAACCTCCTGGCCAACGCCCACATCTCTACTTTCCCCGCCCCTACTGAAAAGAGAGGATGTCCTTCCCATCTCTTCAAGGTCAAAGCAGCTGTGCTGTGATTGTCCTCAAAGACTTTTCCTCGGCTTGTATTAGAGGCGCTTGAGCCCAGACCACTAGTAGATATCTGGCTTAGGCCAATGAAACGGCATAGAGGGCTGAGGACAGGGGCTGCTTGGGCCAGGCATGGGCCAGGCCCAATAGTGTGTATGTGACGAACCCCCGGACTTCTATAAGGGGTGTCAGAGTATTTAGGAGGACGGAAGTGGATGACCTAGTCAACACGAAGAACCTTAGGGTTGTGATCACCACACTGCCGCTAGTGACAACGGCAGTTTCTGGCCCTCACAGAGTGACCCCCTGCGCGAGGTCCCTTTTACTGTGCCTGCGACCCTCTGTCGCTCACTTTTCTGTCGGACATAGTGGTTTTATTCAACTATGTGGATTTGACACATACTTCTTGCTCTAACTTTAGCCAACAAAAAACTATTGAATTTGCATTATACAAGATCCCCAAAACAAACACCTGGAATTGGAAGCAAAAAAATCACTCCAGAAACCTATGTGCGATTGTACACAGAGTCTTGCTCGTAACCTTTAGCAACAAAAAAGAACGGCAATTGGGGAATACAGAACCCCCAAAACGGGGAACACAGAAGACACACCCAGCAAAAAGCACTCCAGAAAACTATGTGGATTTACACAGGACTTTCTTACTAGTAATGAGGCCGCAGCACAAGAAAGACACAGTCTCGTCCTTATGAAGAGCACGACATGTATGAAATGGCTCACTGCTAGTACCGGGACCGGTCAGCGAGTATTTGTCCGCTGACCGGAGGAGATGAACCACACAGCTTCTCGAGAAGCGACCACAGGGATATAAATGCCGGAAGACCAGAGCGCATCCACAAAGTCCCCGCAGAACCAGAGTCCCAAGAAAGCCGGAGGTTCAGAAGCCTGGTGCAATGCCAACAACTGGAAGGAAGGAGCACAAGAATAGTCAAAGCGGGAGAAGCTTGTTACACCTTAGGGATGCTTCTCCCAAGACGTTCACCGGACGTTGGGGACGGACGGGCAAAGTTCAAACAATGAAGTGCACTGTGAGATGGGACATACAGGCAGAGGTTCCCCTGACATCTTCTGGTACGCCATGGAAAAAGAGAAAAGAGAGTGTGGTTGGTTCTGTCCACCTGCCATAGGCTCTTCTGCAGATGGTACGGGGGGGGGCTGGAGTGGTCTTTGGACACAGGAGCATGGAAGGTAGACGGTTCATAATGGACCTGGGGTTGCTAGTGAGTTGGTAACTCCTCGGTATGTATCTCATAAACAAGCGGTTGTTCCAATCCAAGTGGCCGAGTCAAAGGCTGGTCATAGAAGGAAGGAGCGCCATTCGAGTATGCAGAGCAGATATTAGACATTTTTAAGGCTTATAAAATGTTTTTTTTTTTTTTTTGTAATTTGGGACATTTGGGGATGTTATTTTTTTGGGATGAGATCCATTTTTAAATAGGAAACAAAACAAGATTCCCACTGAATGACAGGAAGCCACAGATCCCACAGATGGCAGGAATTCTACATTTAATTACACTAGAACATAGCATTTATGTACTTAAAATGAAATATCGTATATACGCTGTAATTACTGCACAAAAAACGAATGAAAAACGTATTGACTAGAGTTATAAGCCTAGGGTAGAAAAGAAAATGCAGGCAAAACTACTCGTTTTTAAACAAAAAAATGTCACCTAACAATGAAAATGTTCAACACAGTCATCCTTTAAAAATTATGTCCCAGCTGGGTCCCCCTTTAAAAATAAAAGTCCAGCGAGCCTCCCTTTTAAAAATAAAGTGTCCAGCAGAGCCTCCCTTTAAAATAAAAGGTCTAGCACGTCCCCCTTCACAATAAAAGTCCAGCAGGGGTTCTTTAAAATAAATGTTCCATCAGAGACCCCTTTACAAACAAATGTCCAGTAGAGCTCTCTTTAAAAGAAAAAAAAAATGTACCAAGCAGAGAGATGAACCCTCCTTTATAAAAAAATGTCCATCAGTGCTCCCTTATAAGAAAGTCAAATCAGAGACCCCCTTTACAAACAAATGTCCAGCAGAGCTCTCTTTTAAAAAAAATATGTCCAGCCGAGACCCTCACATAAAAATTATTAACCTTATCTCATCTCTGTGGCTAAAAATATGACGGGCAGAGAGCATTAGACGTGCCTCGGTCCCACACTGCGGGTGAGCCAGAGTGAGCATAGAAGACAAGCAAGGGGGAGGCGACGTCGGTCAGAGCCTGAGGTGAGTACTAGTTTTGGGGGGTTTCAATGTAGACTCAAAATATAAGTGAGTGGGGCTTTTTAAGCACGACAATTTTTGTGATGAAAAAAACTGAGCTTATAAACACGTGTATATATGGTAGCCCCAGAGAACAATAAGAGGCAAACGTATGTCAGTTTAAACATTAAGCACGCTTTTGAGTCATGCATCTATACTTTTGAGTATACAGTGAAGACTCAAGATAGTTTTCAAGTAAAACTCTATTATTGTGTCTCAGGTATTTCCCATGTTAGCTGTATCCTCTGTACTTACTCTTGACAAAGGATAGCGATTTATAAGTGTGTCAGTAATCAACTGCTCTAGAAGTATGGTGTATAATGAGTGCATCTATGAGTAATCTGCCAGACAGCACGCTAATGAAGAAGGGCAATTCGCCAAAATGTATTTGGCTTTATTATACCAGTCTAAAATTTTGGATCGGCCGACCCTATATGCTGGTGAGAGTAGTAACAGAGTCATCTAATAGGATTAGATGCACATTGAATAGCCCCAAAAAAAAAACTTACCTCATATGACCTGGCATAAGGTATAGAGGTCATGCAAGTGAAGAAGTGCTGCATCCAATATAATACTTAGACGGATAATAAAACCTGTGATGAAAAGTATAGACCAGACGGGAGATGCTAATGTAGACAGTATACGTCACTCATCTAAATAATTAGTCACCTAGGGACTCTGAAAATTCCTTGTGGCTCCATCCTTATTAAAATAATGTAATAACATCTGGAGAGAAAGGCTTCAAAGGAAGAACCAGCTACAGAGTGAATTCCTTTTGGGGAGGAAGGGGGAGCAAGTACGACACTTCCCACAGGACACCCTGTTAGCACCAAAGCCTCTCTTAGAATTCACTCACACGATCATAATTTCATAGTAGGATATACAAGGCCCGAAAAGGACAAAGTCCATAAAGTCGAACCTTTAAGAATTAAATACATGTTTTTATCCACCATACACCTGATTTTTTGTCGTCTCCTGTAAAGGCCCATCCAGGCACTCTTGAACATTGTACATAGAGTCCGCCATAACAACCTCCTGCCGCAGAGGATGTCCAAACCTCACAGAACGAACCTTTGTCTATGTTGTTGGTAGAATCGCATCTCCTTAGCGTTTAGAGGATGCCCCTTGTCCTGGTAACAGGCCTAGGTATAAAAAGATCTTGGAAGCATCCTTGTACTGTCTGTGTCAGCTCCAGTTTTTACCAGTAAGGGAAGGTTTAGTTTAGAACAAATATATTTTTGTTTACACGGCCCAATGCATAACTTTACATTACTCTACATTACCCTCATCAACCATTCTCTGCCCACTCCTCAAGCTTCCAATCCTCTGTAAGTTAAACATGCGACATCAGTATTTATACTTTACACAGCCTTGTATTCATCGCAATATTGAAACCAACTAAAAGGTCCTTAATAAAAATATTAAAAAGAAGTGCCCAATAATGACCCCGGGCACTCCACTGGTAACGTCAACCCACTCTGAGAATATGCCATTAATGAAGACCTTCTGTTTCATCACTAAGCCAATTACTTGATTTTCACCCTAGTCCCAGAAGTCTCATTTTATATACCAACCTTTTATGCGGAACGGTTGTTCAAATGCCTTTGCAAGTCTAGATATAAAAAACCACACGCGTCCCCCAGTCCAGTCTAGAATTACTTTCTCGAGAAACCAATTAGATTAGTTGACAGGATCCATCTCTCTAAACACATGCTGACGTGGGTTTATAAGGTATGCACAGGAGATTTACTCAGGATAGCATCTCAAATATTTTCCCCACAACAGAAGTTAGGCCGTACAGGTCTTGCAGTTTCCAGGATCGGCTTTTTGATCCTTTGTGGTAAGTGGTACCACCTTTGCTATGCGCCAGTCCTGTGGAATTAACCAGTACTCAGTGAATCTTCAAATATTAAAAATACGTTTTGTCTATCACAGTACATGTGCATGCAGAAACCAGGGGGGTTATGCCATCTAGGTCCGGTAATTTATCTATTTACTGGTTGTTAGGCGGGCCGTACTCTTCTGGGTATTTTTAAAACTGTTAACATCCAAGAGAATTTACATTATTCTCATTGTGTCTCCAGGGGAGGTCCTGGATAAACGAGAGTCGAGAAGGACGACATTCAGTAAATTGGCCCTTACCTCATCTCTCCCACCCATGACCCCTGTTATTCCTAAAATGGCCCACCTCTCGCTTTTAGTTTCTTACATTTATATAATTGAAAAATAATTTGGAATTATTTTTGCTTACTGGCTATATTTCTCTCAGTCTCCATTTTTGACCGCTTTATCTGATGTTTTAAGGATTTCTTTTTCTCTCTATAATCCTGTAATGCCTCCTAGTTACCCTCACATTTTAGAACCTTAAATTTAAACGCCTTATCTCTATCACGATGCTTTCCGGACAAGACTAGTTAGCCAACATTGGCTTTTTTCTTTTCCTTCATGCTTTTCCCATATTGGTATGTGTCTCAAAGATATTTTAGAAATATATGAGAAATAGTCCCATTTTGGGGGGAGGCTTTTGTCTGGAGGAAAAACATGTCCCAGTCTATGCCTTAAGGGTGAAATGAAAAATTTGCCCTCTTGAAGTTAGAGTGTTCGTTGCCCCTCACCTATAGCTCTTAGTAAAACCATAATACAAAACAAGATATTAACAATAACTGAATTGACCTTACATTTAACCTTCAGGAGGTCTCGAACGACCCAACCGTAATTGACTGGATGGATACTACAAAAACCACCATATTTTTGTTATTTGGTCCCTCTCTCATCATTTGTACAGCTTTCTTTCAATGCCAGACATAATTATATACAAGGGGCACCATGATAGCAGGATGGAGACAAAGATATATATGACAGCCAGATTGTGGTCCTGTTTGGGATACATTTTGCTCTGTGCTCTTTATTTTAATACAGTTACAACTAGCTGGTTATTGGATTTTAAATATTGTTAGTGAATTTTCATAGTAGGCAAGGGCTGCTCTGCGCAAGCTTGACCTATAATATCAATGCACAATTCACCAATTACCTACACAAGATTATTAATATATTACTGTGGTAGTATAAGACTCTGGGCACAGTGGAAATACAATAATCATTTACAGTCATCAGTGATGAATTCACCAGTTGAGATAATTTTGTGTTCAATTTGTTTATTTACCGCTTTATTATTATGCACATGCACTCAACTAAAATCATTATGGGGCCCATTTACTTACCCGGGTCCAGAGGAGATCTCTCGAAAAGGGCATAGTCGACAACAATACATGGTGCCGTGATGATGTTCAAGAGAGAGTCGTGCACCCGATATCTTGAGTGTCGTTCCATGGCTCGCCGGTCCACTGGCGTTCACATCTTTCCTCGCCAGGTGGCATGTATGGTGCATGGCTTATGCGTACACAATTTTTTTAGTTATGTGTTCCCTTATGGTTTGTGACCCTGAAATTGCACCCCCCGATTTGACGTCAATAGAAGCCAGCGCCCGTTTGGCACAATCACCTTCTAAACCCTGTCCCAGCGGCACAATCCCAGAAAAAAGTTTTGGAGCATACCCGACCGGATAATGCGGCCGTTGGGGGAAACCCTAGTAAATAAAGCCCCTATTAATGCCTTTGTTGATAGGAGTCTCCTCAAAATATTAGAAAATTATAAACACATGGATATTAATTACAAATTAAGATTGCTATCTGAATGCTCTCAGGTTAGAACATTGTTAGACAGATATGATTACATACCAGGATATCTTACATGAGGCACAAAATTCATTAAAGTGCATAATCATATAAATTTCCAAATTCTTACAGAAAAACTATTTAATGTCAATTCATTCAAATTAAAGCCTTGTGTTTGCAGGTTTGTTTAAAGTGTTTATTGTTTTTGAGAAGTTATTTTCTGTTTCATAGCTTTTATTAATATTGTGTGTGGCAAAAATAGATAAATTAATTAATTTAAGCTAGGATTAGACTAGGGGAACAAATACTTTACAACTTACATATATTGAGTGTATTTATTTATATTTTCAAAATCACTATTGTATTGCTTTGAGTGATTTTGTAGAGGTATTCTTTGTTAAAAACCTATATTTGAAACATTTTATTATAGGTATAAATAAAAAATTAGGGCTATATGGGATAATAGACAAGCTATGGAGCTATGACCCCTTAAAGTCGGCGCCGTCGATCACGGCGCAAGAAGACAGCGGATAAGGGAAAGTATGAAGAGGGATCACGGGCTGAGTCCTCGTCATACAAGGTGGGGGTTTTAGGCCGATTTTGCACAAAACCACCACGCTCTAAATGCTTGTCGAGTGCTGCCACCGATTGCGGCTATTAACCCTGCATAACGACGCCCCGCAAACGTCGGCGGGCGGATGGCAGTTTAAAAGACGGAGGCGCAAGCGGGTGGGCGCCGCATCGTTTTTTTCGATGCCAACGCCCCAGAAACGTAT
The DNA here is from genome assembly GCA_019512145.1 of Engystomops pustulosus. Classification (NCBI taxonomy): domain Eukaryota; kingdom Metazoa; phylum Chordata; class Amphibia; order Anura; family Leptodactylidae; genus Engystomops; species Engystomops pustulosus. The sequence goes on from CM033643.1 coordinate 174,108,083, forward strand.
CGGGGGTGGGGATCGGTTTACCTGGTAGCTCGGGGTCTCTCTCTTGACACGAGGGCTACCTGGTTATGCAGGTCGTTTACAAGTGAGCCAGTGGCTTCAGTGTAATGTTTAAGACCTGCAAAAAAGCATTATTGCCAATATGTAGTTATTGCGTAAATGGTAGAGCGATCTGATCATCTAGGGTATTGTCCCCTAGATGGTCTTTCTAAAAAAATAGTGAAAAATCAATAAAGAGAAAAAAAAAAAAAAGTTTATTAAAAAATAAAAAACATAATAAAATATAACAAGTTCAATAACCCCCCTTTCCCTTAGAACTATATTAAAACATAAAAACAGGAAAAATCCACAGGACATATTCGGTATTGCCGCCGTGCCCCAAATGCACCAAAATTGGACTGCGATCTATAAGGATAGTAGAAAAAACGTTACGGATGGCAGTTGGGGGTTACCAGTCCGAGGGCGGGAAGCAATAGCGTTCCGCACTCTGTCGAACCAATGGCGATTTGAACACCTTATACTACCATATAACAATGAAAATCAACAATGATCAAAGGTCGCACAGACCTCGAAAGAGGGAAGATTTTTTTCCCCCTTTTTTCTCCCCTCTTTTGCCTCCCCCCCCCTCCCTCCTCCCCAGTGCATTTAGGCATGTAGACATGGTCAAGACAATCTCCTGCAGTTCTCCCGAGCATCAGTATGGGGAAGAAAGGTGATTTGTGGCCTGTGAACGTGGCATGGTTGTTGGTGCCAGAAGGGCTGGTCTGAGTATTTCAGAAACTGCTGATCTACTGGGATTTTCACGCACAACCATCTCTAGGGTTTACAGAGAATGGTCCGAAAAAGAAAAAACATCCAGTGAGCGGCAGTTCTGTGGGCGGAAATGCCTTGTTGATGCCAGAGGTCAGAGGAGAATGGGCAGACTGGTTCGAGCTGATAGAAAGGCAACAGTGACTCAAATCGCCACCCGTTACAACCAAGGTAGGCAGAAGAGCATCTCTGAATGCACAGTACGTCGAACTTTGAGGCAGATGGGCTACAGCAGCAGAAGACCACACCGGGTGCCACTCCTTTCAGCTAAGAACAGGAAACTGAGGCTACAATTTGCACAAGCTCATCGAAATTGGACAGTAGAAGATTGGAAAAACGTTGCCTGGTCTGATGAGTCTCGATTTCTGCTGCGACATTCGGATGGTAGGGTCAGAATTTGGCGTCAACAACATGAAAGCATGGATCCATCCTACCTTGTATCAACGGTTCAGGCTGGTGGTGGTGGTGTCATGGTGTGGGGAATATTTTCTTGGCACTCTTTGGGCCCCTTGGTACCAATTGAGCATTGTTGCAACGCCACAGCCTACCTGATTATTGTTGCTGACCATGTCCATCCCTTTATGACCACAATGTACCCAACATCTGATGGCTACTTTCAGCAGGATAATGCGCCATGTCATAAAGCTGGAATCATCTCAGACTGGTTTCTTGAACATGACAATGAGTTCACTGTACTCAAATGGCCTCCACAGTCACCAGATCTCAATCCAATAGAGAATCTTTGGGATGTGGTGGCACGGAAGATTCGCATCATGGATGTGCAGCCGACAAATCTGCGGCAACTGTGTGATGCCATCATGTCAATATGGACCAAAATCTCTGAGGAATGCTTCCAGGCAAAAGGGGGTCCAACCCGTTACTAGCATGGTGTACCTAATAAAGTGGCCGGTGATTGTATATCTATTGTTTTGTCCCTGTCTCAGTCCTGTGTTTGTATTCTGTGCACCAGTCTGAACACTGGTCTATTCCTGTATTCCGGTCTCCTGTTCAGTCCTGCGTTTGTATTCTGTGCTCCAGTGTGAACACTGGTCTATATTTGTATTTCCATTACCTGTCCGCTCCACCATCCAGCAGCTGCCAGACGAAGTAAGTGTCCCCTGTCATCCCTGTCAGGGACTGTCAGTTAGGTTCCTGATAGTGGGTTCGCCCTTATCAGGGCGGTTTATCTGCTTTAGGCAGGGCCCTAGCCCGCAGGGATGCCACAGGGCGAGTTCGCCACCACTTACGTAGTCTGACAGCAAGCGCCAATCTGGTTGTGGTTGCGCGTTTGCTGGACGGGTGCTGACATGGGGTAATTTAATTTCGTGGAGGTATTTTTCCAATTCCTCCTCGGAATATGCAGCTTTTGTTTCATATAGCTCAGTATAAAACTCCAGAAATGTTTTACTAATGTCCTCGTTATCCAAGACGATCTTATTATCCTGTCCTTTTATTGCTGTTATATAGGATAGTTCATTTTGTTTTTTTTTTTACTAATGTTGCCAAAGTTTTTCCCGATCTACTCCCCTCCATAAAGATCTTGTCATTAATTTTCGTTTTTATCTTTATTGCTCTTTGTTCTGATTCTATTTCATATACGGCTATAGCTTCTTCCCATTTTAGCCTATTATTGTCACTAGGATTTTTGAGGTACTTTTGTTCTTCCTCTATTACCGTCTTTCTTATATCTTCTATCCGTGCGATTCTTCTCCCCCTCACAATTTTTCCCTGCTGTGTCATTAACCCTCTTAAGAAACATTTAAATGTGTCCCATATTATCCCCCATCTAGTACCTGTGCTATTGGCTTAAAAAAAAAACCTTTAATTTTTACATGAAAAGCATTGTGATCAGTGATTTATCAGAGTTTATAACATCCGGATACACCCTGTTCCTTATTCTTTTAGGTCTATCCACCTCAAGTTGCACATATATTGGAAGGTAATCCGACATTTCCCTTGCCCCGTGTGTAATTTTTTTCACATATGGCAGTTTAAGGTCATTGCCCAGAACATAATCTATACGTGAAAATATTCAATGTGTTTTAGAGTGACATGAAAAAACTTTATCCTGTGGGTGTCTATCCCTCCATATATCTATCCAGCCCACTTCCTTAGTGAATTTATGTAATAAAGTATCTCAACCTATTTCCCCCGAATTGCCGAACCTAAATCTATCTAGTTTCTCACACATAACCATATTCAACTCTCCCAATAAAATCATTGGGCAAAAATTATTTAGCTTAATCAACACTTCTAGTGATGCGGGCGGTGGATTATATACCCCTGCAATTATTATTTTAACTCCATATAGAGTGCAAAAAATAAACAGAAATTACCAAATTCATCTATCCATTGTTTGTGGATCTTAATCCTAATGTTTTTATGTATCATAATTACGATACCGCTTGAGTATTCCGAATGCACAGAGTGTATTGACACGCCCATCCATCTTTTTGTTATCGCATTTATTGTCTCGGTCCTGAGATGCGTTTCCTGGAGGCATATTATTGCTGGTAATGATTGTTGCAGCAAGTCGAATACAGCGACTCTTTTCAATCTTGCACCAAGTCCCCTGACATTCCATGACACAAAATTAACTATCGTCATTTCCAGTTATATAATATTCATTCTTACCCTTATACATAAAAACTGGAAAGAAATATGCAGAGAAAATACCCTTCCCCCTCCTGCCCCTTGGCCCCCCCCCCCATCTCCCCCCACCCTAGACGATAGGTTCTGATTCCCAGTACCTAACTCTTCTCAGCATTGCATGTCATCCCCTCCCCCCGCAGACACTCCAAATAAACCTAATTAATACCGGTCTGACCCTAGATTATAGACCCTTACTATCTAGCCATTCTACTGCTTCCTTTACTGTAGTAAACACTTGAACTTTCTAGACTACCCGAAGTTTGGCAGGGAATATAATTCCATACTGAATCTGCGCTTGTCTTAATCTCTTCTTTACATCATAATATTCTTGTCTTTTTCTCTGTGTCTCAAAGGAGAAGTCAGTTTGTACACTTATCTGATTATTATCATTGGAAAGATTCCTATTTTCTCTGGTTTTCCGCAGAACTGTGTCACGATCTCTTGAGCTTAAATATAGTTCTGGGTCGTCCACCGGGTGGAGGGGTTTTGGTAGGTATTCAATGGGCCCTTTCAACTAAAAACAAGTTAGTAAGTAGATTTACAGAGTTAAATATTACCCCACTGCTGGAGAAGATTAAGAAAAGGGTAAATGGATGGAAGAAAATGCCCTTCTCAAAGGCAGTTAGGGCGAGTTTGATAAAGATGGTGGTGTTAACCCAGCTGCTGCACCCACTATGTACCTCTCCTATCTGGATTCCACATAAAATTTTCAACAGGACAGAGGGTATTCTTGGTGACTTGATTTGGGGGTAGGAAATCGAAATAAAAAAATTCTTATTTATACAACCCAGTAGACCAAGGGATCTAGCTATCATATAATTTTTGGGGGTATTTCCTGGTATCGCAGTTGGAATTCTTGGTTCTAAAAAGGGTCTGCTCAGCTTTTAACAAATTACTGCATCTAATTCAGATCTAATGGAGCTTCTTGAGAGAGGGGCTTTAGAACAAGGGGTATATAGTAAAAATGTGGTCAAAGGTATATTTAATTTCACACCAGATTGGTTTAATTATAATTTTGAAGAATTTAATTCTGGGAAATGACAGAATTAAGGAGGATGGGTTTATTAAGAGTTTATCAACTGCTGTGCAACCGGGAGAGAGAGAGAGAAATTGAGTTTGGAGATTCATGATAGTGTTGAAGTTATAAAATTAGAGAGTAGACACAAGAAGGCAATGCTATATCAAGGCATTATGAAAAAGAGGTGGAATAATGTTCACTATCCAGCTAGGAAAGGATGAGCAAAAGAGTTAGGGAACTTAGAAAATACATGGCCCTGGAAAAATTTTTAAAAGTGGCCCTATATTGTTGGTGCCAAATTCCAAATTGTGAATTTAGTCATATTGTGAAAACTAGTCTATGAAAATAATGAATTTGGTGGAGGCAGGGTCTATTTCAAAATTCACTTTGCACTGTTCAATGTTCATTTGGTGCAATGGAAAGTCACAAAACTGCATTTGTACCACAACTGCACCAAAACAACACCAAACATAGACAGAAAACCCAACAATAAATTATAGAAATCTAAAACATATCTAAATAAAATCCCAGTGCAAATAATCAATATAAAATGATTAAACAAGATATGTTTCTGCATCAGTGTAGCTACAGCATTCTCAAGGTATATTTGGTTCACAATGCATGAAAACAAATGGTAGATTTTCTTTTTAAAAAATTATTCATGGCCACGAAAGTGTGAAAAAGTTATTGGCCACAGAAATTGCAAAATGGCAAATGATTTTTTGTACAAAAGATTTTCATTTTTTTTAATCTATTAAAACCTAATAAATCCTATATAAATGTGATATCCCTGTGATCGTATCAACTCAAAGAATGAAGAGGAAGTGTCATTTGGAGCACAGAATGAAAGTTGTAAAACAGAAAACAGAGCTTACAAGAAAAAGCAGCAAATGTGTTTTTTTGTCAAGTTCACCACACTTGGAATTTTTTTCAACTCTCCAGTGCATTGCTTGGAATATTAAATGGCTCCACTAAAATGTACAATTTGCCCCACAGATAACAAGCCCTCACATAACTCTGTAAACGTAAAAATAAAACAGTTATCGCCCCAGACAGCCCCCAACGGTCCCCGGTGGGTTAAATGGCTAGTCCGCCCCTGACTGCAGCCCCAGCAGCTTTAGCAGAGACCAGAGATATTAAAGCAGACCTAACAGCTTTAGCAGTGACTAGAGACATTACAGAAAACCCAGCAGCTTTAACAGTGACTGGAGACAGTACAGCAGACCTAACAGCTTTAGCAGTGACTTTACAGCAGACCAACTTTGGCAGTGACTGAAGACACTACAGTAAGATATTTCTAACTCTTGATTCTAGTGTCATTTTGTAAAGTTATTTGTACAAATTAATAACAGAGTAATAATAGTAATGTAGGTGAGTGCTGGGGAGGAAGTGAGACCGCATGGGATCGTTCACATGACTGGAAGAAAAGCTGTGAGAGAGCTGCCTGCCAGCTCCATCAGGGGTGACAGCCGAGCTGGGCAGCAGGGGGCTGGGTCAGGAGGGTGGCATCACGCAGGCAGTGTGGCTGAGCAATAGCAGGGGGCGTGATGTGGGCGGGCCGGTGAGTGTCATCACAAAGGCAGTGTGGATGAGCAATAGTAGGGGGCGTGATGTGGGCGGGCCGGTGGGTGACATCACAAAGGCAGTGTGGCTGAGCAATAGCAGGGGGTGTGATGTGGACGGGCTGGTGGGTGACATCACAAAGGCAGTGTGGCTGGATAGTAGCAGGGGGCGTTGTAGGGGGCGGAGTACGCTTCGGGCCCCGTTATTCCTCTTCAGGCCGCTTCAGCTCCAGTGAGGAAGATTGTCCCGTGCAGGCGCAGCACAGGTCCCGTCTGTGCGAGCTGGGGCTGCTCTGTCTCCACACTTCGTTGTTCTAGATGTGCAATGACGTCATTGCGCAGCCTCCGCAGAGCAGTGTAAGGAGATAGGAGCAGCAGCTGCGATCTCTCTCACTGAGACGCAGCCGCTTGCTGCAGACTGGATTATCGTGGCAACCATCAAGTTGCTTGCCAGTCGGCCCCTGGTTGGGATGGTGGGGAAAGGGAAGGAGAGGGGAAGAGGGAGGGAAAGGAAGGGGGAGAGGAAGGAAGGGGGAGAAGGGAAGGGAAAAGGAGCGAAAAAGGAATAAGAAAAGGAAAAAAAGAGTGAAAAAGTAAAAAAGGAAAAGAGAAAAGTAGGTTTGAATTGGATCTTTATTGAATTGGGAGAAAATATATTTGGATGGAGTACGATGTTATTATGTATAATTTAATTTTTCTTCTTGTGTAAAGAGATTATGGAAAAACGTTTAATAATAAAAAAAAAAGGGACCATGGGGGCTTGAAAGAAAATTCAAAGTGGACCTGAATCTGTGTAGCAACCCCTACATAATGGTATGCTAATCTCCATTTAATTGAGATGGTGAAATGTCCTCTTTAAAGAATATCTTGGAATTTGTTTTGCCATCTCTGGGCACCTGTCTTTCATTTTGCATTTTGGCTGATTTTATTTCCTTCTTACAGATTTTGGTAAGTGTTTTGTAATTACTGAAGGCTTCAGGTGACCCATCGGATTTATACTTTTTGAATGCCCTCCTTTTATCATTTATTTAGCCTTTTAACTTCAGTTGAAGCCAAGTGGGCTGTAATTTATCCCGTCTATACTTGTTACCTATAACGAATTTAAAAGTACCCAGTATTGATTTGAATACTACGTCACATGTCAGTATGGGGTTGAACATGAGCAGGAACATGCCACAGGTGGTAGGGGCAGGCTCTATCAGTCATTGGTAGGATGAGTTTCCTCTGCCCAATGAAATTGAACTACAGAGAAATTCAACATCTACTTAGCCTAGTAGTGCCAACTGAGGACAAGGATGCAACAATGTATCTCTTTAGCCTTTGAACAAAATAATTATACACTAAGGGACTTCAAGTGAACAGCACCACTCAGTGTCCAATATTGGAGATAATCTTTACAGGATTATCTCAGTTTTATTGCATTTCATATCATCTCATGGGAAATCTCATCAAACACTTGCATGACAGTAGAACCAATGGGGATTTGTTAAAGTTTATTATAATAATAGATTTAATAAAATCTATGAATTTTAATTGACTGTATGTACAATTACAATCTGAAAGTAATGTTTAAAAGCTGGATGTATTATATTATGACTGATCTTCATTGTAATATGATCTGCAACATTCGATATATAACCACATACATTGTGGGTGCCTGCCTGTTTTTCCTACCAATAGTAATTTTGTAACCTGTAGTGATCGCAAGGCTAAAAAAAATCTCACCATCATACTGTACAGTGTCAGCATACATACAGAGATCATTGCCCAGATTTATTAAAGCATCTGCGGCAGTTTTCTGTCTGACTTTGCCCTGAAAAGAATATGCGAACTGCTTGCACATGTATTTATAAAGTGGCTGCGTCAGTTTTGTGTCGTGGCTGCACTGTGTCCAACAGGACAGATAAAATGTGCACCTAAAGGGATGTGTTACTGCTTAGTCAGCGTTTGTGCCACATTTTTACTGACATGCGCCACAATTCTGTAGCATGCACAATGTGCACCAAAAAGAATGGTGCACATTTATAGAGCAGTACGAGGTGCACCAGATTAATGAAAAAAAATATAAAAAATATTACATTTTTCATGCTTTGCATGGCACTTTTCTGAAGAGAAAGGCACAGTACATCTACCCCACTGTCTTACATAGGTATTAAATTTTCTACAGCTTCAGGTGTAGGTCAACAGTAGAGGTTGGACCAAGGAAGGTGTTCTACCACTAAACCAAACACTGAGGTCCTATATGTTACTTTATCATACGTGCACTAACTAAAAATCATACAGTGTTTCTTTAATATTTTTATGCTGAAAAACTGTAAATAAATCTTGCCGAGATATCGTTATAATTTCAGTGGTCTGAAGACTATTATTGCTTAAATCTTAAATTGAAATAGAAAACTCATCATTGTGCAAAGCATTAATATAATTAATATCTTTTTTAAACCTATGACTACACAGGTTAGCAGTGCTAATTTTAGGTGCTTCCAAATGGACTTGTTCCAAAAATTACCCCTTCTAACCTTTCTTCCTCCCTGACTGGAAATATATAAAACAACTGTCCTAGGTCATTGTGACCTAGTTGTAATACTGAACAATATGCAGTGTCGCCAAATGGACCGAAAAGTTCAACTGTTAATCTGAATACACATAAATGCAAGCCTTTCAATGCTGACAAGCACTTAAAATATTAATTATTTATGTAGATAACTGTAGAAAAAAGGATTTATTTAATTACTGTTGAAACATAAAAAATTATTATGTACCTTAAGTATACCGTAATTAATTCATTTGTCTGCAAATTATGACAAAAAATCTTTTGTACTTTGTGACAAAATAACTTTTAACATGTCTCATGCTCTTATTTTTTTGGTAGTTTTTGGACATTAACGCAATTAACAAAATTTTTACAAGAATAGGGGGTGGCTCAAGTTGGCCAAAGATTATTGCAATGTGCCAAAGTTTGGAAAAAAATTGATAGCTGTAGCACTTTATCAATCAACACTACACAATTTTATCAATGGTCGTCTTGTCTTACCCTTGTCTTACATGTTGTTAAAACTAGCCCATTGGATAAAAAAAGTGTCACTCAACTATGCTTAATTTAACAACTCTGTAAATTTGCAGGTGGCTATAGCAGTTTTTTTCACTAAAATCGATCCCTGGGAGGCAGGGGTAAAAAACTGGAGGAACTACTGACTAGGCACACTCCCACATTAGTTGAAAAATCTACAAAAGTTTAAAAGTTTCAGTGCTCTACTCCATCAATACACCAATAGTCACTATTCCAAAGAGCGATCTCACCAAACTTCTTTAGATTGAAAAATGGAAGTTTTCCTCTTTTGTTCCTTTCTCCGCTTCCTCTCTCCAATTCATGTCCAAGGTCCACTAGAGATCCTACACTTGAAATTTGGAGTAGATAATGCAAGAAGTTCTGACCATTACCTACAACAACAGAACAAGCACACACCCACAATCCTCCCCTCTTGCATAGCTATCCATTATTCCTATAGGAGTTCTCTTTCCCATACAACACTCTTTTCTGAACAAATCAGAGAGGACAAGCATTTCTATTTCTAGTCCCCATTCTGGTTCATTTGTCAACACAATCAATCACCTCATTCTACAGCACAAAAAAAATGAAAAGTTCCATTCTATATGTCCAATAGCTACCTAATGATTTTATGTAGAAGTTAGTTAGATTAAAAAGCTCTTTGGTTCAAAATCTATATTTAAACCTAGAGGTTATATTGTCCCCAGCTGGTATATACAAAATTCCTCTCTGACGTCGAGTTTTTTATTGAACCATTTAGGTTTAACCACTTCAAGACCCTTAGGGGTTTGATTGTGTTTAGCTCTGCAGTATAAAGATAAGCTGTGAGTTTTTACTCCTTTTTTAATATTTCTTATATGTTCCCCTATTTGTATTTTCAATTTCCTACCAGTCCACAAGGACAGATTATCATGTAAATAAAAAAGCAAGTATCACAATTTATATGGTTTTTTTATATTGTAGGGTTGAGCCCCTTTATTACCCACAAATTCCTTTATCACTTCCTTATCTGCCCAATTCCTATTTTTGCATCCCTGGCATTTTTTTTTACAGCTGTAGAATCCCTGTAGTTTAGTGTTCTTATTTTCTTCTTCCTTCACATTATTCGCCTTTTAGAATACCACAACTGGTTTGTCAATAACAACCTTATTTAAAATAGGGTCATTTGTTATGAGATGCCAATGTTTTTCAATGTGCTTCAAGTGCTTTCTTACAGTAATTAGTGGGGATCCATAGAGTTTCAATCTTTTTTGTTACATTTTTTTTTTTTAAACTGATTTTATTATGAGACATGTTCACAGCAGTCATACAAAAATACAATATACAATGAGACAATAGCATCTGTGTCTTATCACGCGAAACGATGGAATTACAGCGATATAGTGCATGACATATATGTACATAGCAAAAATAAAAATATCACTGTTACAAAAAAACCTGCTAAGTCTCCTTTCTTTCTTGCAATACAAATGTGCTATGACATGTGATAATAAGCAAATTACAAGAGCAACACAAAAAAGAACAACATAATACAGTGCTAAATTGACTAGAGTCTTAACCAACTTCTCTAGTCTCACCTTGTGACATTTCAGGTGAGTGGTGTGTCAGTCCCCTCTTGTTATTCATATTTCCCTCTCTCTGATCACCCTTGTTATATTCTCAGTCTCCATTCTTTTTCCCTTTTCTCTCCACCGCACCCATAGTCGACCAGCCCTCGTGTCAGGGGGGTATCCACCCAGTGGTGAGTTGTAATCTGTCTTCGTCAATGCACTACTACTTTATAGTATAGAAGTTATATCCCTCAATTCCTGCCTCAACCTACGTACGGAATAGTTTGTGTCCCTCGACTCACACCAAGTTCCCCACGCTCGAACAAACTTGTCAGGACATTTGCGGTGCTTATACACTAGCTTTTCATATGGTAGTATTTGATTAATTTGTGCTTTCCACATGTTAATGTTTGGGGTATTAGGGTCATACCATCTGAGTGCTATGCACTTTCGGGCCATAAATAGAGTTTCCCTCAGGAAAATGATTTGGTAATGAGACCAATCTTCTTCAGGAAGAATGCCCAAGAGGCATGCTTCAGGGGACTCGGAGATGGGAATATGTAATAAAGTGGACAAGAAGCTAGTGATGGGATCCTTTCCTTGCTTTAGGATTAGTACTACCGTGGCCTCATATAGAGAGGGGGGTAAGGCCCTGGCCTCAAAAGCGGCAGAGTACATTTTTTGTAAACGGGGAACAAGAAGGTCTTTGTATCTGGCATACACTTCTTTGGGGAGTCCATCGGGGCCTGATGCTTTGTTGTTGTTTAAGCTATCTATCGCATCTTCTATCTCTTATGAGGTTAGGGGGCCCTCAATTGGTTGCGTGTTCCGGGGTTAGTGATGGGAATTGTATATTCTCTAGATATGCATTAATGTCGTTATCTTTTTTCTCTAATTTGGTATTGTATAGGTCTGTGTAGAATTTCGTGAATCTATTCAGTATTTCTGCGTGGGTTTTTAAAAGTGATCCATGTTCATCTCTGACTCCAAAATAGGTGGGGGACATAGTGTGCTGTCTTGCTAAATGCGCTAGTAACTTTGCTGACTGATTACCTAATTCAAACGCGGTCTGCTTGTAGAAAAACAGCTTTCTCTTTAGAGCATGAAGGTACAGGCGACCCGTGTGCGCCATTTGACTCGTTTGCCTCAGAAGGATCCTCAATGTACTGTTGCTCTAGGGACTGACATCGTGTTGCAATTCTGCCTCTTTCTTTACTGATTCCCTCTTAATGAAGGAAATTGCAGATTGTAGGCAAGTACGCATATAGGCCTTTGTAGGCAGTCTCTAGATTGTGGGCTTGGAAGAATGCATTTAACTGTTCAGGCACCCTGTCTGATGGCCCTATGAGCTCTAACCAGAAGGGGTGAATCATGACCTTATGCATTGTAGAGGCGGAGCACTTCCCTATGACACAGGTCACTGGTGAATGGTCGGATATGCCTCTGGTATGATAGTGTATGTCTTGTATGTGTGGGATCATGTTTGTAGACCCTATGATATAATCTATACGGGATAAAGACTTATGGGAGGCACTGTAGCATGAAAAGGTCTTAGCTACCGGGTTTCTTTGCCTCCAGAAATCCGCCCACCCCATTTCTGCCAAGAACCTTGATAGGCTACTATATTGCGTTCCTGATTATCTCCCGACAAGTTAGCAGATTGAAGAACAGTGAAGAATAGAATAAAAACATTGAACACAGTGAACACAGTGAACACAGGATCATTTAAGAGAAAAACACAGTGCAGAACAAGTGCAGAATAGATTAAGATGTTCGGCACATCTGCTTACTTGTGGGAGATACGCGCGGAACGGCGCGAACAAAATAGCATGTGAAGAACAATATATATGTGTGTGAAGAACACATTGCAGATGTTTAAATACATTGGCAATGGTTCTTCACAATATATATTGTTTCACATGCTATTTTGGGCGCACCGTTCCGTGCGCATCTCCCGACAAGTAAGCAGATGTGTCGAACATCTGTAATCTATCTGCACTGTGTTCTGCACTGTGTTTTTCCTAAATGATCTGTGTTCACTGTGTTCCACTGTGTTCAATGTTTTATTCTATTCTTCACTTTCTTCTGTGTTTTTTAATTAAATGCTCGATGCGAGCAGGGGAAATAAGTTATTCTGGTCACCTAGCAACCTTACGTTTAAAAACGCATGCACTCGCATTGCACTTGCAATGATGCGAGTGCAATGCGTTCTTATGCATCTCCATAGACTTGAATGGGGCGTGAAAAAAACGGGCGGGACACGCAAAAGTAGAGCATGCTGCGATTTTGACGCGCGAGTGAAAACGAACGCAAGCACGCGCGTTAAAACCAACGCTAATGAAGAAGAAAGACCCATTGAATCAATGGGACAGAGAGCAATGCAAGTTCTGCGCGTCAAATGCACATGCGCAGAACTCGCGCGTGAAAAACGCCAGTGTGGAAGGGGCTTTACCCTGCACTTTCTAACATTTAGATGTTGTTATTAAAACTAGCCCATGGATAAAAAAAGTGTCAATCAACTATGCTTAATTTAACAACTCTGTTAAATTTGCGGTGGCTATAGCAGGTTTTTTCACTAAATCGATCCCTGGGAGGGCAGGGGTAAAAACTGCAGACTGAGGAAACTACTGACTAGGCCACTCCCACATTAGTTGAAAAATCTACAAAAGTTTAAAAGTTTCAGTGCTCTACTCCTATCAAACACCACCATAGTCACTATTCCAAAGAGCGATCTCACCAAAATTCTTAGATCGAAAAATGGAAGTTTTCCTCTTTGTCCTTTCTCCGCTTCCTCTCTCCACCTTCATGTCCAAGGTCCACTAGAGATCCTACACTTGGAAATTTTGGAGTAGATAATGCAAGAAGTTCTGACCATTATCATCAACAACAGAACAAGCACACACCACAATCCTCCCCTCTTGCATAGTATCCATTCTTCCTTAGGAGTTCTCTTTCCCATACAACACTCTTTTCTGAACAAATCAGAGAGGACAAGCATTTCTATTTCTAGTCCCCATTCTGGTTCATTTGTAAACACAATCAATCACCTCATTCTACAGCACAAAAAAAATGAAAGTTCCATTCTATATGTCCAATAGCTACCTAATATTTATGTAGAAGTTAGTTAGATTTAAAAAAGCTCTTTGGTTCAAAATCTATATTTAACACCTAGAGGTTATATTGTCCCCAGCTGGTATATACAAAATTCCTCTCTGACGTCGAGTTTTTTTTATTGAACCATTTAGGTTTAACCACTTCAAGACCCTAGGGGTTTGATGTTGTTTAGCTCTGCAGTAAAAGATAAGTCTGTGAGTTTTTACTCCTTTTTTAATATTTCTATATGTTCCCCTATTTGATTTTTCAATTTCCTACCAGTCCACAAGGAAGATTATCATGTAAATAAAAAAGCAAGTATCACAATTTATATGGTTTTTTTATATTGTAGGTTGAGCCCCTTATTACCCCCAATTCCTTATCACTTCCTTATCGCCCATTCCTATTTTGCATCCCTGGCATTTTTGTTTTACAGCTGTAGAATCCCTGTAGTTTAGTGTTCTTATTTTCTTTTCCTTCCACATTATTCGCCTTTTAGATACACACAACTGGTTGTCAATAACAACCTTATTTAAATAGGGTCATTTGTTATGAGATGCCAATGTTTTCAATGTGCTTCAAGTTGCTTTCTTACAGTAATTAGTGGGATCCATAGAGTTTTCATCTTTTTTGTTACATTTTTTTTTTTTAAACTGATTTTATTATGAGACATGTTCACAGCGTCATACAAAAATACATATACAATGAGACAATAGCATCTGTGTCTTATCACGCGAAACGATGGATGATACAGCGAATAGTGCATGGACATATATGTACATAGCAAAATAAAAATATCACTGTTACAAAAAAACCTGCTAAGTCCTCTTTCTGCTTGAATAAAATGTGCGTAGGACATGTGATAATAAGCAAATTACAAGAGCAACACAAAAAAAGAACAAAGATATACAGTGCTAAATTGACTAGAGTCTTAACCAACTTTCTAGTCTCACCTTGTGAAATTCGGTGAGTGTGTGTGTCAGTCCCTCTTGTTATTCATATTTCCCTCTCTCTGATCACCCTTGTTATATTCTCAGTCTCCATTCTTTTCCCTTTTCTCTCCACCGCACCCATAGTCGACCAGCCCTCGGTGTCGGGGGGTATCCACCCAGTGGTGAGTTGTAATTGTCTTTGTCAATGCACTACTACTTTTAGTATAGAAAGTTAATCCCTCAATTCCTGCCTCAACCTACGTACGGAATAGTTTGTTCCCTCGACTCACACCAAGTTCCCACGTCGAACAAACTTGTCAGGACATTTGCGGTGCTAACACTAGCTTTTCATATGGTAGTATTTGATTAATTTGTGCTTTCCACATGTTAATGTTTGGGGTATTAGGGTCATACCATCTGATGCTATGCACTTTCGGCATAAATAGAGTTTCCCTCAGGAAAATGATTTGGTAATGAGACCCATCTTCTTCAGGAAGAAATGCCCAAGAGGCATGCTTCAGGGGATCGGAGATGGGAATATGTATAAAGTGGAAAGAAGCTAGTGATGGGATCACTTTCCTTGCTTAGGATTAGACTACCGTGGCCTCATATAGAGAGGGGGTAAGGCCCTGGCTCCAAAAGCGGCAGAGTAGAGTACTTTTTGTAAACGGGGAACAAGAAGGTCTTTGTATCTGGCATACACTTCTTTGGGAGTCCATCGGGGCCTGATGCTTTGTTGTTGTTAAGCTATCTATCGCATCTTCTATCTCTTTGAGGTTAGGGGCCCTCAATTGGTTGCGTGTTCCGGGGTTAGTGATGGGAATTGTATATTCTCTAGATATGCATTAATGTCGTTATCTTTTTTCTCTAATTTGGTATTGTATAGGTCGTGTAGAATTTCGTGAATCTATTCAGTATTTCTGCGTGGGTTTTTAAAAGTGATCCATGTTCATCTCTGACCTCCAAAATAGGTGGTGGGACATAGTGTGCTGTCTTGCTAAATGCGCTAGTAACTTTGCTGACTGATTACTAATTCAAAACGCGGTCTGCTTGTAGAAAAACAGCTTTCTCTTTAGAGCATGAAGGTACAGGCGACCCGTGTGCGCCATTTGACTCGTTTGCCTCAGAAGGATCCTCAATGTAACTGTTGCTCTAGGGACTGACATCGTGTTGCAATTCTGCCTCTTTCTTTATGATTCCCTCTTATGAGGAAATTGCAGATTGTAGGCAAGTACGCATATAGGCCTTGTAGGCAGTCTCTAGATTGGGGCTTGGAAGAATGCATTTAACTGTTCAGGCACCCTGTCTGATGGCCCTATGAGCTCTAACCGAAAGGGGGAATCATGACCTTATGCATTGTAGAGCGGGGAGCACTTCCTATGACACAGGTCACTGGTTGAATGGTCGGATATGCCTCTGGTATGATGGGTATGTCTTGTATGTGTGGGATCATGTTTTAGACCTATGATATAATCTATACGGGATAAAGACTATGGGAGGCACGTGAGCATGAAAAGGTCTTAGCGTACCGGGTTTCTTTGCCTCCCAGAAATCGCCCCACCCCATTTCTGCCAAGAACCTTGATAGGCTACTATATTGCGTTCCTGCTGGGGGGGTCCGCGTGTTGTGGAATCGGTCTAGTGATTGGTCTAAAAACATATTAAAATCCCCCAGGCACATGTTTCTCGCTTGTGGATGAGACGTTGCAAACAAAGCTGCTTGGCGCAGGACCTGCAAAGATGCAGGTGGTGGAATATATATTGCCATCACATTATAAGGGATTCCATCTGGGTCGGTTAGTTGCATTTTCACCTCCCATCGAACTGCTTTGTGTACTAGCACTGAGACCCCTCTTGATGAGGTGTTATACCAGGAGTGTGCTCCCCATTGGATCCAAGGTTTGTGCAAGAACTGTACCTTGGAAGGGATAAGATGTGTCTCCTGTAGACATATTATGTGCGGGTTCAATTGTTTCAGGTGTGTAGCTACCAGCAGGCTTTTATTAGGGCTACTCAGGCCGCGGACGTTCCATGTAAGGAATCTAAGCTCTGACATGGCGATTCATTGACATGTATGTGCAAAGGTGAGTTATTGTGAGACGTTGAATATTTGTCTCCATTTTTTCTCCACCCTGAGCTTGTGAGGGTCTGACACGACACTTATAAACTGTAACAAAAACCCTGTAATAACAACAGCATTGTAACGTGAATGCTCCCAATCCCCCTTCGCTTTGGAGACAGTAAGATTTCTGGTTCCTCCGCGCAGGGTGGATCAGGGCATAACTGGCTAGCGTTATGGGATACTCATGCCTCGTGGGATGTAACATAGGCATGTAGTATGTACTCCTTTTCCATGGACCCCTGCCATTTAACAATGGCCCTGGTACCCGGGCAACATAATTTATCAACGTTTTGCAGAAAATAAAAGGCACCCCTAAGTCTCTGCACAATCTAGTCCCAGATCTTATATAGCATATAACATGAAACATATAACAAACCCCAGGGCTTCAAGTATGCCCATGTAATACAGTGGTGAAACGTAAAGGATACCAGAAGTCTCATATGTAAATCCGCTCCTTTAGCGAGATGGAGATCTTCTATGTTGTCGGGGTCACGAAGAACAAGACTCTGTCACCATCCACAACTCTGAGACGTGCAGGCCATAGAGTACGGAAGATTCTTGTCGCGAAGCCTCTTCTTGACGTCCAGGAATGTTGCTCTCTTCTTCTGCAGTTCCAGCGAGAATTCTGGGAAGATGGACACTCTTGCGTTGTCTTCTCTGATGTCCGCCTTTCTGCGGGCCTGCTGCAGGATAATGTCCCGATCTCTACTGTTCAAAAATCTGGCTAGCAGCGGTCTTGGTGGGGTCCTGGAGGTGGTGCTCTGGCTGGCACCCTGTGAGCCCTTTCAACTGCAAAAGCTGCAGAGAAGTGCGCTTCTGGAAATAGGCCTTTTATCCATCTCTCTACATAATCCTCTGGAGAGCGGCCTTCAGTACGTTCAGGAAGGCCAATGATTCTTATGTTATTTCGCCTCAGGCGATTCTCCATATCATCCGCCTTTTGTTTCAATGCCTCAGAGTCTGATTTCAAGGTGGTGACTGTTCAGGGTATATTGGCATTTCTGTCTTCTATTTGCGATATCCTCTACTCTGACATCCACCCTGACCTCATCTAGTTTCCCAGTTAGAGAACTTTTGCATGCGTCTATCGCAGCTAGTACTTGAGAGGTGACCTGCTTCAGTGTGGGTTCTTCTGTTTCCTCCTCAGTTGCCGCAGGGCCGCTGGAACTTTGCTTTGCCCTGGACTGAGATGAGCGTTGGGATTGTGAGGCGCGGGACGTTTCTCCCTGCTCTGTACGGGCGAATTCTCACAGCCTATCTGCTACATTTGCCTTGGTGGGGCCCATTCTGAGGGATGCTGAGGGCTGCAGCCCTATGGGTACTTATATGCACTCTGGGAATATAATGCCCTATAGTGCTCTGAATATGCTGCGGCTCTTTCTATTCCTGTGTGGTGGACCGGGTTATTATATTCCCCTTTTCTGGCTGGAGTCATGGCCTTGCCTCTGCACCTGTCAGCCCTGTGTGGGTGCGCTGCCGCAGCTCCCCAACTCCTCAGAGTATTGGATCCGGCCTACGGGTGTTGCGCTCCCCTCTCCTCAGCTTACCCAGGGTTGATTGAGTGCAGCCTCCTGCCTTGGGGATGCAGTGTCTCCGCTGGGTTTCGCGCCACTCGCCGTCCAGGAGCGTCCGTGCGCCGGATCTGCTATGAGCGGTGCGACACTTCCGGCCAGGCTTGCGCACGTGTCTCGGGCCGCGATGTCGGGTGCTTCTCTCCCGTCCCTCCGTGTCGCCCTGTGACCGCTCCGGTAAGTGGCTGGTGGACTCTGGGGTGGACAGGAGACTTATGTCACCTCTGGGTCGCCGTTGCCGCAGGATTTTAGCCGGATGTATAGGGGTCGGCACGGAGCTCTGCTCAAACACGTCCGGCCATGTTGGCTGCTAGCCCTTTGTTACATTTTTTACTTTGAGCATCATCTACAACTTTCCTCAAGGCTAAAAGATCTTCTTTATAATTTCTTTCCTTAAACCTTAAATCAACTATATTCGTTGCCCGAGTTTCAAAATCATCCTGTTAACTACAGTTTTTATGAATTCTTTTTAATTGTCCCTTTGGTATATTCTCTATCCATGGCAGATAATGACAGCCCCTAAAATCTATAATGCTGTTGACATCCGTGTATTTTATGGTTTTCAAAACATATCTCTAGATCTAAAAATGTATTCTTTTATTATTAATTTCATGCCTGAAGGACAGATTAAATGTATTTTGATTTAAATATTCCATAAATTTCTTAAATTCTTTTGCCGGACCAAGCCAAATAATTATACGGTTGTCAATATAATGTTTACATGTGTGGATGCATTGACTAAAAGGGTTACTGTCGGGATAGATATGTCTTTCTTCAAATGCTTCCATATACAAGTTAGTGAAACTTCGTGTGAGTTTTGCACCCATTGCTGTTCCTGTGGTTTGGCTAAAGAAACTTCCTCCTTAACAGAAATTATTTCTACTCAGACAAAATGTAATAGATTCAATATGCAACTCCTTGTGTTCAGATGATAACTCACTATCCGTCTCTAGGCGTTCTCTCTTTTTCTA
The DNA here is from genome assembly GCA_019512145.1 of Engystomops pustulosus. Lineage (NCBI taxonomy): Eukaryota > Metazoa > Chordata > Amphibia > Anura > Leptodactylidae > Engystomops > Engystomops pustulosus. The sequence goes on from CM033643.1 coordinate 174,127,409, forward strand.
GTGGGATAGAAGTATATAGTGATGAAACCTCGCAGCTACAAAAAATCTCAGTTTCCAGCGTTTTTATTAGGTCGATAACTTGATGGGAATCTTTTAACCCAGAATCACCGCACCAAGTTTCGCTAACTGATATATGGAAGCATTTGAAGAAAGACATATCTATCCCGACAGTAACCCTTTTAAGAAATAAATACAAAAATAAATAATAAAATAAAACATGACGACTGTATCATTACAGGAAAAGAATTTGAGAAATTTATGGAATACTTAAATCAAAATACATTTAATCTGTCCTTCACGCATGAAATTGATAATTATTTTAGATCAAGAGATATTTACTGTATATATTGAAAATCAAAGCTACGGAAGTCAACAGCTTTATAGATTTTAGGAGCTGTCACTCGGCCGTGGATAGAGAATACACCGAAGGAACAATTAAAAAGAATTCATAAAAAGAGGAGGATTTTGAAACTCAGGCAAAGATTATAGTTGATAGGTTTAAGGAAAGAAATTACAAGGAAGATCTTTTAGGTAGAGCTTTTAGGTAAAAATGTAACAAAAAAGATAAAAACCCTATGGACCCAGGTTTCACCACTAATTACTGTAAGGGGAATTACTTGAAGTAAAAAAAATCATTGAAAAACATTGGCATCTCATAACAAATGACTAGAGATGGGCAAATTTTTTAAAATTCGATTCGACCAGGTTCGCCAAATTTTTTGGACATTTTTTTTTTCCAACCAGGAATCAGAGAGCCTGTAGGGTGTTATAGAACGTTGTGCCATGCTCAAATATGCATAGGGTCTTCAAACAATGCTGTGTTTTAGTATGACATGCACATGACAGCCGCCATTCTTAGAATCGCTTAACTCTTCAATTCCATGGGCACTTACAGGGGCCAATTTGACCAAATAACTGAAGCGGGAATGCAGCCTGACAAGGGAACGTGTGTGCCAGCTCAAAAGGACTGATTTGAGGGCCAAGATCGCACTATAAAATGCACTCTTTTTACAGTGTTTCTGGAGGTAGCAGAAACATCATAGGCCACAGAGTGGCACAATGACAAATTGTGGAGCTGGCAACAACATGGTAGGCCACAAAGTGGCACAATGACAACGTGTGGAGGCAGCAGCAGCATGAGGTCAGAGAGTGGCACAATGGCAGATGGAGCAACTGGCAGCAGATGTGTAGCATCAGGAGGGTGGCAGCATCAGAATAGTAGGCAGAATCCAGACTCATTTCTCAACATTTGGGAGAGGCTTCATGACTGAGCTAATCTAAAGCATAAGGTGTTGAAATCTTGGCCGATCCATGCCTGACTCATCTTGACAAAGGTCAGTTTCTCCACATTACGGGCGGACAAGTGGGTTCTCCTTGGGGTAATGATGGCCCCGCCGCACTGAACACCCACTCTGATACCACACTAGTGGCCGGGCAGGACAGCTTCTCTACTGCAAACTCTGCAAGTTGCGGCCACACATCAAGTTTGGCAGTCCAGTAGTCCAGGGGATCCTCTAACTCGGGTCCAAGTAGGCCACCAGTAGGTCTGCTTCATGTCCTGCTGGTGGAGGCTACACTCCTCACTAGTTTGGTGAAGGAAGTGGTTCATTCAGGAATCCAGACTTAAGCTGCTGATGATGGAGCTGCTACTGTCCCAAACCCCCCCCCCATCTCCCCAGCCGTGGTAGTAGTACGCAAGCGATAACTAATAATGTGGCCTCTACAAAGCGCCTAAGCAAACGCCAGGTGTCACGCATGAGCTGCCAGTGGCTGACATCAAAATTACACAGGGGAGTACTCCTGTCCACTTGCATAATCAAAAAATCATGAATGGCTTTTCTCTGTTCAAACAGGCGGTCTGGAGGCTGGAATTCCAATGGGTGGAAACATTGCATATCAAGTTGTTAAAGTTATTGGTGTGCCTGGGTGGGAAGCACATTCACCCAGTGGGCTGTAAAGGACATGTACTGGCCCTGACCGTAGTTACAGCTCCTCACTTCCACGGTGCCATGCACCTTGGAAGAGACTGATAAGCTCAAGGATTGGCCCGCCTCCTTCAACGACTGCTGGCGCAATGCATAGCGAGGAGCAGGAGCATCTGGACCGGGATATGATGTCTAAGACATACAGCTCCCTTCGGCAGAGGTGCTGGAGCCTTGACTGGCTGAAATGGCATGTGTACGACTAGATGCTGCTGCTGTTGCTGCAGAGGTAGGATGGACCACTACAGCTAAGCCACGTTTGTCCCAGGCTATTGGATGGGGAGCTGCATGTGATGACGCAGGGCCATGGTGCCAACATTAGCTCCTTGGCCACGCTTCTCTTTCTGCCTGTAGATTCTACATATACACACACTCGGCTCCTCTGATGTCTTAACAAAAACCTGCCACACTGCCAAGTTGGTGATTTTACTGCCGACACTCTGCACTGAGTGACTTATAACGCTGCTGCCTCGCTGAGCCCCTGAGCCACTGCTTATTTGGACCTGCGAAGTGGGTTCTGTAGCCCGCGGCTGGTTAGCCCCCATCCTGGCACTTCTGCCATTCTGCTGACTCACGGCCACAGTAGCGACTTGCTGTCTGCTTCGCTGCCTGACGCGTAGGCTGACACTCTTCTCCCGATGATTTGTGTTTCTCTGTCAATGCTATTCTCCTCAATGTTCTCAGTATGCACAGTCTGACTACTTGCAAATGCAACATAACCTCCTGTGCCACGCTCCACATCTCTTCTTTCCCGCCTACTGCACAAAGGAGAGGATGTCTTCCCCATCTCTTCACTGTCAAGCAGCTGCTGATTGTCCTTAAAGACTTTGTCCTCGCTGTATAGAGGCGCTGAGCCCAGACCACCTAGTAGATCTCTGGCTTAGGCAAATGAACGGCATAGAGGCTGCTTGAGGACAGGTGGCTGCTTGAGGACAGGCCATGGGCCATGCCAACTAAGTGTTGTATGTGACGAACCCCTGGACTCTGTCATGGGGTTGTCAGATGATATTTAGGAGGAAGTGGATGACCTAGTCAACCAATCGAGAACCTTAGGGTTGTTGATCAACACACTGCGGCTAGATGACAACGGCAGTTCTGGCCTCACAGAGTGACCCCTGCTGCCATGGTCCCTTACTGTGCTGCGACCTCTGTCTGCTCCACTTTTCTGTCTGACATAGTGGTTTATCAACTATGTGGATTTGACACATATTTCTTGCTCTCAACTTTAGCAACAAAAAACTATTGAAATTTGCATTATACAGATACCCCAAAACAAACACCCTGGAATTGGAGCAAAAATCACTCCAGAAACTATGTGGATTTTAGACAGAGTTCTTGCTAGTAACTTTAGCAACAAAAAAGAACTGCAATTTGGGGAATACAGAACCCCCAAAACGGACACCCAGAAACACCCAGCAAAAAGCACTCCAGAAACTATGTGGATTTTACACAGACTTCTTACTAGTAATGAGGCAGCACAAAGAAGAACAGTCTCTCCTTATGCAGAGCACTGACATGTATTGAAATTGGCTCACTGCAGTACCGGACCGGATCAGCGAGGATTTGTCCGCTTACCGAGGAGATGACCAAAAGCTTCTCGAGAAGGACCACAGGGATATAATGCCAGGAGACCAGAGCAGCATCCACAAAGTTCCCCGCCGGGTCCAGGAGTCCAGGAGCTGGTTGCAGATGCCAACACTGGAAGGAAGGAGCACAAGAATAGTCAAGCGTGGAGAAGCTTTGTTACACCTAGGGATGCTTCTCCCAAGACGTTTCCCGGACGTTGGGGACGGACAGGGCAAGTCCCAATGAAGTGCACTGGGCTGGTACAATACAGGCAGAGGTTCCCCTGACATCTTCTGGTACGCTCCTGGAAAGAGAGTGTGGTTCTGTCCACCTGCATAGGCTCTTCTGCAGATGGTACGGTCGGGGGCTGGAGTGGTCTTTGGAACACAGGAGCCAGGCAAGGTAGACGTCATGAATGGACCTGGGGTTGCTCGTGAGGTAACTCCTCGGTATGTTCCCTAAACCACGCGTTAATCCAAGTGGCCGAGTCAAAGGCTGGTCATAGAAGGGAAGGAGCGCCATTCAGAGTATGCAGAGCAGATTAGACATTTTAAAGGCTATAAAATGTTTTTTTTTTTTGTAATTTGGACATTTGGGGGATTTTATTTTTTTTGCGGGATGAGATCCATTTTTAAATAGGAAAACAAAAAAAGATTCCCACTGAATGACAGGAAGCACAGATCCCACAGATGGCAGGAATTATACATTTAATTACACATAGAATAGCATTTATGTACTTAAAATGAAATATCGTATATACTCTGTAATTCTGCCACAAAAAACTGAGAAAACGTATTGACTCGAGTATAAGCCTAGGGTAGAAAATGCAGCAACTACTCTTTTTTTTAAAAAAAATGTCCCCTCAACAATAAAATGTTCAACAGAGCTCATCCTTTAAAAATTATGTCCAGCTGGGTCCCCCTTTAAAATAAAATGTCCAGCAGAGCCCCCTTTTAAAATAAAGTGTCACGCAGAGCCTCCCTTTAAAATAAAATGTCTAGCACGGTCCCCCTTCAAAATAAAATGTCCAGCAGGGTTCCCTTTAAGAATAAATGTCCATCAGAGACCCCCTTTACAAACAAATGTCCAGTAGAGCTCTCTTTAAAAAGAAAAAAAAATGTCCAGCAGAGAGCTGAACCCTCCTTTAAAAAAAATGTCCATCAGTGCTCCCTTATAAAGAAATGTCAATCAGAGACCCCCCTTTACAAACAAATGTCCAGCAGAGCTCTCTTTTAAAAAAAATATGTCCAGCAGAGACCCTCACATAAAAATATTAACCTTAATACTCATCTCTGTGGCATAAACTATGACGGGCAGAGAGCATAGACGTGCCTCTGCCCACACTGCTGGGGAGCCAGAGATGAGCATAGAAGACAAGCAAGGGGGAGGAGGACGCTGCGGTTCAGAGCCTGAGGTGAGTACTAAGTTTTGGGGGGTTTCAATGTATACTCAAATATAAGCTGAGTGGGGCTTTTTCAGCACAATTTTTGTGATGAAAAACTGGGCTTATACACAAGTATATATGGTAGCCCCATGAGACAATAAGGGCAACAGTATGTCATGTTTAAACATTAAGTCAAGCTTTTGGAGTCATGCTCTATACTTTTGAGTATACAGCTGAAGACGATATAGTTTTCATAGTAAACTCTATTATTGTAGTCTCATGTATTTCCATGTAGCTTATCCTCTTTACTTACTCTTGACAAGGATAGCAGAATGTAATAAGTGTGTCAGTAATCAAACTGCTCTATGAAGTATGGTGTATAATGAGTGCATTTCTATTAGTATATCTGGCCTATACAGCAGCTAATGAAGAAGGAGCAATTACGTCCAAAATGTATTTGGCTTTAATTACTACTCAGCTAAAATTTGGATCGGCCGACCCTATATGATGGTGAGTAACAGAGTCCTAAATAGATTAGATTGCACATTGAAATAGCAAATTACCTCATCTGACCTGGATAAGGTATAGAGGTCATGCAAAACTGAAGAAGTGCTGAAATCAATATAATACTTAGACTGATAATAAAACCTGTGATGAAAGTATAGACCAGAGGGAGATGTAGACCAGTACACGTCACTCTATCTAAATAATCTAGTCACCTAGGACTCTGAAAATCTCCTTGTGCTTTGCATCCTTCAAAGGAAGACCAGCTACAGAGTGTCATTTACTCTTTGGGGGGAAGGGGGAGCAAGTAACTGACACTTCCACAGACCTGTTAGCACCGAAGCCTCCTCTTAGAATTTCCTCCACTGATCATAATTTCATAGTAGTATACAAGGCCAGAAAAAGACACAAGTCCATAAAGTCGAACCTTTAAGAATTAAATAAATGTTTTATCCCCATAACCCCTGATTTTTTTTCTCTCCTGAAAGGCATCCAGGCATCTCTTGAACATGTACATAGAGTCCGCCATAACAACCTCCTGCAGCAGAGAGTTCCATAGCCTCACAGTAAAGAACCTTTGTCTATGTTGTTGGTAGAATCGCCTCTCCTCTAGGCGTAGAGGATGCCCCTTGTCCTGGTCACAGGCCTAGGTATAAAAAGATCTTTGGAGAGATCCTTGTACTGTCTGTTTCAGCTCCAGGTTTACCAAGTAATTGACTGTTTAGAACATAATTATACTTTTTGTTTCCACGGCCCAAGTGCATAACTTTACATTTATCTACATTAAACCTCATCAACCATTTCTCTGCCCACTCCTCAAGCTTCCACAAATCCCTCTGTAATGCTAAACTATCGACCTCAGTATTTATTACTTTACACAGCTTAGTATCATCTGCAAATATTGAAACCTGACTGTATAAACCCACTACAAGGTCATTAATAAAAATATTAAAAAGAAGTGGCCCCAATAATGACCCCTGTGGCACTCCACTGGTAACGTCAACCCAATCTGAGAATATGCCATTAATGAAGACCTTCTGTTTTCCATCACTAAGCCAATTACTTGATTTTCCCCTAGTCCCAGAAGTCTCATTGTATATACCATCCTTTTATGCGGCACAGTGTCAAATGCCTTTGCAAAGTCTAGATATACAACATCCACAGCGTCCCCCAGGTCCAGTCTAGAACTTACTTTCTCGTAGAAACCAATTAGATTAGTCTGACAGGATCCATCTCTCATAAACACATGCTGACGCTGGGTTATAAGGTTATGCACAGTGAGATACTCCAGGATAGCATCTCAAATATTTTCCCCACCACAGAAGTTAGCCTTACAGGTCTGTAGTTTCCAGGATCGCTTTTTGATCCTTTTTTGTATATTGGTACCACATTTGCTATGCGCCAGTCCTGTGGAACATAACCAGTCCTCAGTGAATCTTCAAATATTAAAAATAACGGTTGTCATCCACAGTACATAGTTCATGCAGAACCCAGGGGTGTATGCCATCTAGTCCCGGTAATTTATCTATCTTAGTGGTTGTTAGGCGGGCCGTACCTCTTCATGGGTTAAACTGTTAACACTCCAAAGAGAATTTACATTATTCCTCATTGTGTCTTCCAGGGGATTTTCCTGGATAAAGATAGTCGAGAAGGCGACATTCAGTAGGGTGGCCCTTTCCTCATCTCCTCCCACCATGACCCCCATGTTATTCCTAAAATGGCCCACACTCTCCGCTTTTAGTTTTTTATCATTTATATACTTGAAAAATAATTTGGAATTATTTTTGCTCTCCCTGGCTATATTTCTCTCAGTCTCCATTTTTGCAGCCTTTATCTGCTTTTTACAGGATTTCTTTTTCTCTCTATAATCCTGTAATGCCTCATAGTTACCCTCACATTTTAGCAACTTAAACGCCTTATCTTTCTCACTTATTGCTTTCCTTACAAGACTAGTTAGCCACATTGGCTTTTTCTTGTTCCTCTCATGCTTTTTCCCATATGGTATGTGTTTCTCACAGGACTATTTTAGAATATATGAGAAATAGTCCCATTTTTGGGGGGAGCTTTTGTCTTTGAGAACATTGTCCCAGTCTATGCCTTTAAGGTGAAAATTTGCCCTCCTGAAGTTTAGAGTGTTTGTTGCCCCTCCACTAATGCTCTTAGTTATTGTTAATATCATTGATTTTGTATTATGTTTTACTAATTGACCTTATTTAACCTTAAGGGGTCTGGAACGACAAAACCTCATCTGACTGGATTTATATACAATACCATATTTTGGTCTCTACCATCATTTGTACAGCTTTGTTTACATTGCCAGCCATTATATACAAGGGGCAGTGCAGGATTGGAGACAAAGATATATATGACAGCCATATTGTTTCATGTTTGCTGGATACATTTGCTGGCTGCTCTTTATTTTTATACTGTTACCACTTTGGTTATTGGATTTTAAATATTTTAAGTGAATTTCATAGTAGTGCAAGGGCCCTGCACAGATTTACCTATATTATCAATTGCACAATTCCACTTACAATACACAAGATTAATATATTACTGTGGTAGTATAAGACTATGGCAGTGATAATACAATATCATTTTGTTCAATTTGTATTACCGTATATCAGCACATGCACTCAAACATTATGGGGCACATTTACTTACCCGGTCCAGAGGAGATCCCGAAAGTGCATTGTCCGACAACAATACATTGTGCCGCGATTCAAGAAGATCGTGCACCCGATATCTTGCATGTGTCGTTCCCTGCTCCGGTCCACTGGAGTTCACCATCTTCCTCCAGGTGCATGTAAGTGCATGGCTTGCGACACAATTTTTAAGTTAAATCCTATGGTTTGTCTGAATCTGCCCACCCCCGATTTCTGTCATATGAAAGCCAGCGCCGTTTGGCACAATCACCTTCTAAACCCCTGTCCCAGCGGCACAATCCCCGAAAACGTTGGAGAACCGGACGGAAACGCGGCCGTGGGACCCTTAGTAAATAAGCCCCTATTACTGCCTTATGATAATGATTCTCAAATATAGAAATTTATAAACAATGTATATACATTACAAATATAATTGCATTGAATGCTCTCATTTTATGAACATTGTTTAAATTATGATACATACAGGTATCTTACATGAGGCACAAAATCATAAAGTCATAATCATAAATTTCAATTCTTCAAACTATTTAATGGAAATTCATTAAATTCAAGCATTGATTTGTTTGCCAGGTTTGTTTAAAGTGTTTATTTTTGAGAATTTTTTTTCTGTTTTCATAGCTTTTATTAAAATTTGGTGTGTTGCAAAAATAGATACATTCTATTTAATTTAAGCTAAGGATTAGACAGGAAAAATACTTTATACTACATATATTGAAGTATCTATTTATATTTTTCAAAAATCACTATTGTATTGTTTGAGATTTTGTGAGGTTTCTTATGTTAAAAAATATATGAAACATTTTATAGGATAACATAAAAAATTTGCATGGGTATTAATAGACAACTATTGAGCTATTAAGGCACACTGTGTAAATAAATATGTCTATTTCAGCAAAATAGGTTTAACCAGCCAGATAAAGAGTGCTCATATTTCAGACTGAAGCATTTTTTTAATGATTACTATCAGCAGTTTTGGTCAAACAAATCTGCAAACAGTGTTAGGCTGCATTTACACTGATGTATGCCTGCACAGCTATGGCCGGGTTGGCATACGTCTGGCGCCATGGAGAAGAGGAGGGGTGACCCCTCCTCTCTCCATAGCAATGCATTATGTACAGGTCGTAACACGGGGAAAGATAGGACATGTCCTATCTTTTTCCTGTGTATGGAGCGAGAAGGTGCCGCACCATATAATTCCAAGCCACTATTTCCGTCTATGGAGGACGTATCTGTGGCCGTATATAGGTGCCCCATATGGTAGTTTGAATGCAGCCTAAGGAAGCAGCTCTGGGATCTGTCTTACTACACCCCTGATGACCCACAGCACTGGTGAAGTCTCTAACATGCTGTGTTCTTTAATATCTACATTCACACAGCCCTCCTTCCTCTGCTGTAAAATTCTACCAGGAGCTCAATACTGTTCTGACTCACCGCAGAGGGCAGGGGTCTCACACAGGAGTGTGCCACAGTTCACCAGGTCCATCTCTGATGCTGGAATATGAATCCAATTTTCAGGATTGCTCCATAACATTGTGTGCAAATTTGTCTTCCTTTAATTAATGCATTTTATGTTATAAACTTTAATGTATTTTATGTTGAATTAATTCCCCTCCCATGCAAATGAAAATCTAATAATGAATAGCAGAATATGGCACTTTGGCCTAAAGACATTTAATCAGATCACACTAAATAATTTAGGTCTCCTAACTCATGATTTACAGAACACATCTATGCAAATGTGGCAATTTGGCAGAAAGGTCATAACAAAAATATAGGTAGAACATTTAATACAAAACAACTTTCATATTATGTTGATGCTTCTTCCTCTTTAAGCACATGACACCACATGGTGATGGTGGGTATGGAGCAATCCTTCAAGCCGTTTGACTATTTCATAGTCAGGTAATGCCAAAGCATTTACATTTAGTCCCAGCATACGCGATATCACCTCTCGAAAGTCTGCCAGCTGTAAAATCATAAAGACATATTAATCATTTATGTTAAACAGTTTGAGAAGTCAATTTTGAATAAAAACATTAGTCCATCAAGTACTGAGGGGCTATGGAAACACCCATGAGAACTCATAAGCATAATTTTAAAAGTTTATTTTAGAAGGAAGGAGGCCATGGATAATATAAGAAAATTACCACAGTCAAAGTGTATCTATGAGTAAGTGCTCCAGGTTTACCAATGATTGATTTTGATAGTAAATCTCCTTTAAAAGAGACTTCCACACTCCACTTTAAAGGGGCTAGTTACTTTACTTCTAGTTTTATGTAACGTGTGGAATATTATAATTTATTAACTGGTTCACGACCGCCCGCCGTGTATTCACGGCGGCGGTCGGGGCACGCTGCACGGAGAGGGCTCACTCATCTTCTTTAGATCCTATGCCTGCCTAATCCATCTATGATTAAAGGGATCTTCCAGGAATATGAACATCTGATCAATGAACAATCCATTATGCTATAAATAAATTAATCGGCAGAGGCTCTGAACTCCCAGCTGGAGTAAATGATAGCAGCGCTCAGGAAATCAGCTCCATGGTACTTATTGGGTGAACTGTATGCTCGAGCCGTTCTGCTTCATTCTCCAACCCCTGGGCGGATAAGGGTAAAACGGATACAGGCGCCAGAAAAATCTCTTCCTAGATGCACATATAATTGTGCAACAAGGTGAGCACCTTATTGTACAATTTACTTTTATTCTCATTTAAAACAGTATTACACTAGGAGAGCGCTCCTATCTTTTTGTCTCGTTTCTCTTTTTGACTATTACTGGAGATCTAGGGTTTAAAGGTTGACAGACCCACTAGCCCCAGTTCCTCTCAGGTCACTTGCCAATAAATAAATGAATATAACAAAACTCAATGTCATTAGTCACAGAATGGAGTTTAAATATAATGATTTTATGATTCACAAAATGTTATGGGCTTTCTAAAGTAGGCAGAATTATCACCAAGATGGCTGCCACTGGATACCACAAGTCCCATGTTCCTTTAGTTTTCAGTAACTCCTCCTACCTCTCATGCTCTGCTCCCAGTGATGATGTAACAGACTGTCCTGCTCTGTTACCATAGTAGTGATGTGTAACTGCCATCACTGCACATTACCTCACTGAGATGACGCCTCACCACAACACTGGCCATACTGGATGCACTGCAACGAACCAACTACAGCCAAACATAGTGCTGATCACATGACCTGCCCAGGCAGGTGCAGCACATGTGATGTGGACATGTGACCAGTGGCCATCTTCTGTCCTGTGTCTGCAGCGCACAGAGGAAATCAACAGACTGATTAAAGGGCCAGTAGCATTTTAATTCTTCATTACAGTGCATGTCCATGACATTTTTCTGCTAAGAGGAGCAAAGTTTTAAATAACAACTAATTACATTTTAGCTTATATTTTAAGAACCCATTTGTATATGAATATACCCCTTTAAGGCAATGCCTATATCATATGTGGACTGTTTAGGTACGGGATCTAAAGAGAAGAGCAGTAATGTAGTCGTCTGCAGGAAGCAGTGTGTATAAAATGATGGGCGTTTCTGAAATGCAGCAGGGGGCATTGATTACTCCACAACTCCATTAGTTATACTTGCCTTTAACCCCTCGTAATCAAGGGTCATTAGTGCCTGAGGGTCTAGGTCAATTTTTGCAGTTCTCTTCTGCTCTTCTTTACATTACATATCTTAATAATAATTGTTGCATGCAATCGGATTGTGTTGCAATTGCACCGTCAGATGATCTGGCGGATTCGGACAAACCTCGGGATTTAACTTTAAAATTGTGTCACATATGATGCACTTACATACACCGGGAAGAAGATGGTGAACTCCGGCGCACCTGATCGGGGAAGCGACACATACAGGATATTGGGCGCACGCTGTAAGTGAATCGCGGCACAGTGCATTCTCGTTGGGGATCGCGCAGGGACAGGTAAGTAAATGTGCCCCATTGTCCTGCAAAAAAAATTACTCCTTAGGCTATATTCACACTGCCGTTGCCCGCCCGTACCGTACCGTAGCGGGCAACGGCAGTGTACGGGGAGAGGAGGAGGAGGTGAGCGCAGCTCACCCCCGCCCCTCTCCATAGCAACCTATGGTGCACGGCGCCGTATTACGGGAAAAGATAGGACAGGTCCTATCTTTTTCCCGGGTACGGAACGGTACGGTGCCGCACGTGTGCGGCACCGTACCGCTCACGTAGGGTGCCGTGCGCCCATAGGAGTGTATGGGGGACGTATATCGGCCGTATATACGTCGGCCGTATATACGTCCCCCATACGTTAGTGTGAATGTAGCCTTACACAGCTCCATATGCCGCAGTATGAAAAAATTATTAGTGTCAAATTATGGCAAAATGAAGAAATGTTTTTGCGTACAAAAAGTTTTAATTTTTAAAACCTATATTAATTTGGTATATCTGTAACTGCATCAAAGAATAAAGGGGAAGTGTCATCTGGAGCATACAGCGAAAGCTATACAAACAGAGCTCACCAGAAAATCGTGCAAAAGCCATTTCCATCACGTTCACTGCATTTCAATTTTTTTCCCACTTCCCAGTAAACTGCATGGAAAATTGAATATCACCACTAGCAAGTACAATTAGCTACTCAGAAAATAAAACTTTATAACTCTCAGTGCACATACAAAAGTTATGGATTTTTGAAAGTGGGGAGAGAAATCTAGAAATGCAAAAATGAAAAAAGGCTGTGTCCTTATGGGGTTAATTATGTTTAAATTTATTAAGCTTACCATATAACTGATATTCTCAACTGCTTTGTTTGAACAGAACTTAAGAGGCAAACATTTCATGTTGAAATTATTCTGAGGCCACATATTGACATTTGCTGCACATTATGATGCAACTTACATATCACAATATCATAACTTCTCATAGCCAAGAATTGAATCAGCTAAAATTGAATCAGCTAAAAATGTATGATGCAAATTTTCTGAAAAAAATATAAATTTTCCTAACAACAAAGTAACTTTTGAGCCTTAATGACATCTGAAGGGGATGTGATTTACTGTTCCACCTTAAAGTCACAAGTAAAAAACTATCTTTTTAACGCAGATTACGGCCACTACTATCTATTGTACTTAGTCGAACAGCAAAGCATCTAACATGAAGTATAGAAGAGAAAGACACTCATAGTAGATTCTAATTTTATTGGAAGACTAGTGTGAACACATTCAGGAGGTTGCCAGTCACAGCACAAAAGATCGGCTGTTTTGTCTGTGACCAATGTCATAGTGCAGTGGTGTGAAATATACACAGAAAAAGTCCATACTTGTTTGTAAGGAAATACCTTGACTGGTTCTGAGGACGGCACCTTCCATACCACTATAAAGGTTACTGGGATCTATGAATCATGTTTATTAAGTTATTTGACCATTGGTGGACTTTTTCTGTGTATGTTGTCTTTTTAAATGGATTTGTTTTACCCTTTACAGACCTGGCGCTTTTTTGTGTTTTCATTTCCATTTTTCACTCCCCACAATCAAAAAACATTTTTTTTAACATGGCTTGTTTTTTGCGTAAAAAATTGCACTTCATAGTGATGGTATTTATTATTCCATGCCGTGCACTGGGAAGCGGGAAAAAAATCCAAATGTAGTGAAATTGGTGAAAAACACATTTGCGCCATCTTCTTGTGGGCTTGGATTTTACTGCTTTCACTATGCGCCACAGATTATATGTCTATGACTTTTGATGAAGTTTTTAATGCTACCATGTTGAGGACTGTACAACCTTCTGATCACTTTTAATTGTATTTTATATATTTTTCAAAATGGTAAAAAGTGCATCGGGCATTTTCGGATGCGGCAATACCTAATGTGTTTATGATTTTTATTGTTTATATTTATATCAGTTCTAGGGAAAGGGGGGTGATTTCAATTTTTATTTTTTTATTATAATCTTTTTTAACTTTAATTTTTTAAAACTTTTACTATTTTTCAGACTCCCCGGTACTTTAACCCTAGGTTGTCTGATCGATCCTATCATATACAAGCAGTCCCCGGGTTACGTATAGGATAGGTTCTGTAGGTTTGTTCTTAAGTTGAATTTGGAATTTGAAGTCGGAACTGTATATTTTATAATTGTAACCATAGCCAAAATTTTTTTTGGTCTCTGTGACAATTGGATTTTAAAAATCTTGGGTTGTCATAAGAACCAGAATTCACAATAAAACTTATTTGCAGACACCTTTAATAACTGTTATAGCTGTTTATTGTGGTTTGAGTGGCAAAATGACAAATTATGGAGGTAGCAGCAACATGGTAGGCCACAGATGGCAGAATGACCGACTGTGGAGGTGGCGGCAGCAGCATCATGAGTTCAGAGAGTGGCACAATGACAAATTCTGGAGCTGGCCACAACATGGTAGACCACAGAGTGGCACAATGACAAATTCTGGAGGTGGCAGCAACATGGTAGGCCACAGTGTGGCACAATGACCGAGTGTGTAGGTGGGCAGCACCAGTAGCAGCAGCATGAGGTCAGAAAATGGCACAATGACAAATTCTAGAGCTGGCAGCAACATGGTAGGCCTCAGTGTGACACAATGACAGAGTGTGGAGGTGGCAGCAGTGGCAGGAGGTCAGAGAGTGGCACAATGACAAATTCTGGAGCTGGCAGCAACATAGTAAGCCACAGAGTGGTACAATGACAAAGTGTGGAGGTGGCAGCAATATGGTAGGCCACAGAGCGGCACAATGACAAAGTGCTAAGGTGGCAGCAGCAGAATGAGTTTAGAGAGTGACACAATGACAAATTCTGGTACTGGCAGCAACATGGTAGGCCACATAGTGGCACAATGACAAAGTTTGGTGGTGGCAGCAGCAGGAGGTCAGAAAGTTGCACAATGACAGAGTGTGGAGGTGGGTGACAATTCCAGTCCCTGGCAAAGGTGGTGGAAGGCAGATGGTACAATGACAAAGTGTGGAGGTGGCAGCAACAGCAGCAGCATGAAGTCAAAGAGTGGCACAATTACAAATTCTGGAGCTGCAAGCAACATGGTAGGCCACAGTGTGGCACAATGACAAAGTGTGTAGGTGGCAGCAGCAGGAGGTCAGAAAGTGGCACAATTACAAATACTGGAGCTGGAAGCAACATGTTAGGCCACAATGTGGCACAATAACAAAGTTTGGTGGTGGCAGCAGCAGGAGGTCAGAAAGTTGCACAATGACAGAGTGTGGAGGTGGGTGACAATTCCAGTCACTGGCAAAGATGGTGGAAGGCAGATGGTACAATGACAAAGTGTGGAGGTGGCAGCAACAACAGCAGCATGAAGTCAAATAGTGGCACAATTACAAATTCTGGAGCTGCAAACAACATGGTAGGCCACAGTGTGGCACAATGACAAAGTGTGGAGGTGGCAGCAGCAGGAGGTCAGAAAGTGGCACAATGACAAATTCTGGAGCGGGAAGCAACATGGTAGGCCACAATGTAGCACAATGACAGAGTGTGGAGGTGGCAGCAGCTGTGTGAGGTCAGAAAGTGGCACAATGGCAAATTCTGGAGCTAGCAACAACATGGTAGGCCACAGAGTGGCACAATTACAAATTCGGGCTGTCAAACATTGTAGCCACAGAGTGCACAATGCAAAGTGCTGGGCTCAGCAGCACATGAGTTCGACAGTGACACAATGACAAATTCTGAGCTGGCAGCAACAATGGTCGGCCACATATTGTCACAATGACAATTGTGGGGTGTAAAGAATTAGCAGCAGCAGGATGAGGTCAAAGAGTGGCCCCCAATTTCAAATTCTGCTGGCAGCAACATTGTAGTGTGGAGGTGGCAGCAGCAGGATGTCAAGTAAAGTGGCAACAATGACAGAGTGTGGAGGTGGGGGGACAAGTCCGTCCCTGCAAAAGATGTGGGAAGGCGATGGAGCAACTTGCAGGCAGCTGTGTGCACGATGGGTGGAACATCGGAATATTGGCCAGGCAGCAGTTAATCCAGGACTCAGTTTCTTTCTCATTCCTCTTCCTTCTCACTCTCTATTCTCAAAAACGCTATGGGAGGGCCTTCATTCTGATCTAATCTGATCATAATGATTGCTTGCGTTGAAATCCTGGCCGATCCACACCCTTTCCTCTTGACAAAGGGTCAAGGTTCCTCTCCCCCCCGTCCACACTACAGGTGACAAGCGGGTTCTCCTTGGGGTAACGATGGGCCGACGCCGCATTGAACACCCTCTCTGATGCCAATGCTCTTGGCCTGGCATAACATCTTCCCTACTGTCAAACTGCAACTCCGCAATTGCGGCCACCATCAAGTTTGGCTTCCCTAGTCGGGGATCCTTTAACCTGCTCTCCCTGGCCGGCTGCTTGCTGGTTGCCCAGCTAACCAACCAAGCCCTCTCACCTAGGCGGCGTGAGGTAGCTTCTCATTAAGGACAGCAGCCGTGGCATTAGTATGTGAGGGATGCCCTGGTCAGAACCGTGACAGAGGACCGTCAACATAGGCACGCCCAACTGTCTGCATAACTGTCTCTCTATATCACGCCAATTTGTCCTCCCTCTAGTGAGGTTCACAAGAGGGGGGGAGAAGCCAAAAGTCCTCCCTATGCCTAACTGTCACTAGTTTAAGGCAAAGCAGAACATTCTGTGAGCCATCTGCGTAAGTGACTCTGAGGGACTCCTGGCCTCGCATCTCCACTGTATACTGCCACGGGTAACTTTTGGGTCATTTGCCTGTCTTCTTCTACCTCTCCACATAATGCTCCTCGCTCCTCCTCCGTCCTGTCAGCTTATATAAAACCACTAGTTCACCATACTCGTGCTTGTGCTGCTTTCCCAATGTCCTCCTCCTCCATTTCAGCCCCCCTGGACTTCCTGTGGGGCCATTAGAGGTACTTTTCACTTTCTCCAGTTCCCCTGACCAGACCGATTGTATCAACAGGCATCTGTTCCAGACATGAGACAGTGGAATGAACGTTATTCATTCCCGTAGTCCTGTGACTGCCAAATAGCGTGGCATCTTCAAAGAGCCTGATGCAAACCCCACAGGTTCCACGCATGAGCCTCCCGTGGCTAAAACAACAGATCAACGTACAACCGTGGTACTCCGGTCCCGCATGTTCATCATCAAAAAATCTTATGGCCTATTCTCTGTTCATACATGGCAGTCTAACATATGGAGGCTGAATTCAAAGTGGAAACATTGTGTAATCATCTATGTGGTGAGGATGTTTTCTGCCACTGCACTCGAGGAGGTTGCTTAAGTGCATGCACATTTTCCCTGGCCATTTTAAGAATGCCTGCAGATGGCGGAAGATTTCCGGACCCTGTTAACAACCAAGATTGAACACGGTTGCTGCAGTGCGCATGGACCATCCCTCCTCTTGCAGCACAGACACCATGTTTCCCCCATTGTCAGTCACCCTGGGACCAAAGATTAGCAGTGTTGCGGAATAAAGGCCACAGGATTGTTTCTTTTTTGCATGACGTGGAAGCAGTTCCCTCCCCTATGTGACTTTGTTCGCCAGGCAAACCACTGGTGTAGAACTGTGTGAAACACCCGATGTCACTACACAATTGGTAAGTGATGGATGCAGCATTTAAACTTGGGGGCTGGATGGGGGTGGAGAGGAGATGAGCGGACATTGCACAGGAGCATCAGTTGACAATATTGAGGTTGAAAGCGGCCTCTCCTGTTTAAGTTGATTGGGGTGGCTGGACGGGAAGCAACATTCCATCCAGTGGGCCGTAAAGGACATGTACTGGCTCTGATCATAGTTACACAGCTCCACATGTCCATGCAGCCGTGCACTTGGAAGAACACCGTTCAGCTCAAAGGACTGGCCCGCCTTTCTATCTACTGTGTGTGAAGGGCTGGTACTGACCTTTTTGGAAAAAAATTTTGTCTTGGAACTCTCCACCTCGTTCAGCATAGCCATTAGTTCCTGAAGGGTCAGAGTCACGACTTGAAAGGGATGGGACTGCCTACCACAACTTGGATAGTGCACGGTCTCTTCTGAACTTAGGATGGCTGGAACGCATACATTTGTCTCTTTGTAAATCGCCTCGTTCAACAACAGTTGGGCGGCCATTCAGTAGCGAGGAAGCAGGAGCATCCGGACTGAAGATGCTCAAAAGACAAGGCTCCCTTGCGCGAGGTGCTGAAGCTCTTCACTTGCATGAAATGGCATGTGGTGGCCACTAGTGTGCCTGCCGTTGCTGCGGCGGCGAATGGACCACACATCTGAGACCACTTTCTCCCAGGCCATTAGATGAGTGATGCTGCGGTGTTGACATCAGGGCCGTGATGCCAACGTTAGCTCCCTGGCCCCCGCTCACTTTCTGCCTGTCAGTACTACAATATGCACACTTCGGTTCCTTTGGTGTCTAAACAAAAAACACTGCTACACCAAAGAGGGGGTGGATTTTACTGCCAACTCCTGCATAGTGGACTACTAACACAATCTGCCTCGCTGAGGCTCTGTGCCACTGCTTACTTGGACCTTGCTAAGCAGGTCTTGTACCCCACACCGCTTGGCTCCCGTCCTCGCACTGTGGCCACCCCTGTCACCCCTGCTGCTGCATACCTCTTAATATGCCGACCTCTGGCTGCACACCTACCCATCTTTGTCTCTTGTCATTTCTTGTCAATCACTGTTCGTTGATAAATGTTGATTTGACCACGATTTCTTGCTAGCACTTACACAAAATACTATTGAAATTTGCGGTATAACATTTTCCCCCTAAAATGTACAACAAGAACCTGGTACTTGAGCAAGATCAGCTCCAACAACTATGTGATCTGACACGGATTCTAGCTATCAACTTTCGCAACAAACAACTATTGACATTTCAGGTTCACAGCTACCCCCAAACGGACCACTGTAGATTGGCGCAAAATCATTAACAGCAACTACGTGGATTTTGACAACAGATTTCTTGCTATCCAACTTAAGCAACAAACTATTGA
This sequence comes from Engystomops pustulosus, assembly GCA_019512145.1. Lineage (NCBI taxonomy): Eukaryota > Metazoa > Chordata > Amphibia > Anura > Leptodactylidae > Engystomops > Engystomops pustulosus. Next base: position 174,146,454 of record CM033643.1, read on the forward strand.
AATTTGCGGTACCCTAAACGTACAGCCTGACATTGGACGAAATATCACTCCCGCAACTATGTGGATTTATACGCAGATTTCTTGCTATTACTTCCACAAAACTCACTACAGCAACTAATGTGTCAAGCAGCGAAGACGCAAGACAGCACATGCAGTTGTGAATGACGATATGGAAACGGCTGCCTGTTTTTATAGGGCGTGACACAACAAGCCTGCCAGTCGCTGATTGGCTTTCATGTCTGCACATGTGATCAAGGGTGTTTTTTCTTCTTCCCAGAGTTTTCTGCCCCATGCAACACGTGCTTGCACCCATTTTGCTAATAAAGGGGGGAAAAAAAACTTTGTTCCCACGAATCACCGTTAACTTCAGATTCGTTACGAATCAAAGTTTTCCTGAAATTCGTAATGAATTCCGATTCGCCCATCTCTACTTGTATCACTTGCTTGTTGGTCTCGCAGCACCAGCCTGTATATTCTAACAGAGACCAACAGGGCAGTGCCAGCTTCTTTATACTAACAGGCTATGCCATCACCAGAGAACATACATTTCAACTTATTTATTGGGAAAGATAGTTAAAATGGGTTAAAAAATGAGGCCCAATGACCCAATATATTATCTTAAGGCATAAATATAACTTTGTATGTGTTTTTTTTTTTTGCTCAAATCCAGGAGCAATCCAGGTGGAAAAAGTCTTCTTGTAAATTTGAAGTCCAATATGAAATAAGATTAAAGATTTGTTCAAACAGTTTTTAAGTTTTCTTAAAAACATGTATTACCTGTTTTTCCCTTTTAGACACCTCTTCCAATGTTGTTTTGAGTGTCTTCAGCTCACTGGTGATCACATCAATGTAACTAGTTGTTTTCTCTTTCTCCTCTTTTGCTTCCTTTTCTGTGTAGTCTAATTCTGATTTAACAGATATTAGTTTTTTATGAGTCTTGCTTTTAACCCTCTCTAAGTCATCCAGAGATTTGCTCAGGTGTTCAATAGTTTTCTGCTGTTCCATTGTCTGGATCTGAAAATATAAAAAAAACACATGAAAAAGGGGTTTTCCGGGTTTTTTTAAAAAAAAGATATATAAGGCTTGGGGGGGGGGGGGCTATACAAAAAAAACCCTCATTCTTATCTTTTCCCGCTTTCATAATGACTAGTGCCTCAAGCCTGCTACACATTGAAATGGATGCTGTAGGAGGCGTGCGGCAGTGGTGAGGACAGGAATGTCAGTCTGTAAACAGAGGTATAGCAGTGGCAGGTGCCGTTGCAGGTAAACAGCGCAAAGGAGGTGATTAAAAGGTTTTTTTTGCTTGTTTAGCCTTTTAGCCAAGCCTTTTTATAATAAAAAAATTTAACAGCCCAGGCAACCACTTTAAGTTTATTAGGTTTTTATTTTTTCCTAAAGCAAAAATCCAAGAAATCTTCCACGCGAAAACATGAAGTTGGTAACTATGACCTTTGGTATGCCAGAGATTTTATGTTATCAATTAAACCTGTTAGAATTGCGGAAATTAATGCTCCATCAGTTACTCTTTCAGCAATACTTGTCACCTACATGGCATTGAGTAGAACAGAATGTGTATTGTTTGTGTCTGATGCATCAGAATTTGAATGATAAAACTGAAAGCATAATTAAAGGGGTATTCCCATCTGGGCATTTACATAAATTCATTTGCCTTATGTAAACATTTCTTCAATTGGATGTTAATTAAAAAAATGTTCCTGTGTGAAGATAATTTCTCATAAATGTAGTCATGTTGTCCCTTAGAAACCACATAGCTTCCTCGGGTACGACCACGTCACACTCTGGCAGCGGTGGCCAGACTTGCGCTATAGAGTCCTGTCTGACCACCTGGATTCAGCAATTATTACCATAGGACGGCTGTGCGACATGTAGTAACTCCCGGACATTTCATATACAAAAACAATTTGTTTCTTTGTGCAATCACTCCAACAGAGGTGGCCATATCTGAGGAAGCCATCTGGTTACTAAGGAACAACATAACTACATTTATGAGAAATTATCTTCACACAGGAACATTTTTTTTAATAACATCTAATTGAAGAAATGTTTACGTATGTCAGATTAATGAAACTGAATGTGAGTGCCCAGACGAGAATACCCCTTTAAGTACAGCAAAGTGAGTGGCCAGCAAGACTGCTTCTCCTGCTATTCAAATAACTAGACAAGTCCAGATGAAATCTTCTTGACACCCCTGTCAAAGTGCACCAAACCCTTTTATTCTTAGTCAAACAGTTCACATGAATATTGTTAAACTTTCTTATGTGTGATGTTCTAAAAATCTTTTTATAATTTATGGGGAGATCTGACAATTCTAAAGAGGGCAAATTGTGGGTGCACTCCTGGTAGGGAAAGTGCACTTGTAAAACACCTAACTAGCAGGTGGTGACATAGACAGATAGGAGAAACTGCACAATAAAATACCAAGTAGAGCATATGAGTGATATGATCATAGTACATAAAGTTGGAAAAAATGCAGGTGCATCAATGCAAGTCCAAGCTGTAAGAATTAAACAAATGTTTTTTTACCTATAACTCGTGATCATTTTGCTCTCATGTACAAATAATCAGCCATAACAACCTCCTGGGGCAGAGAGTTCCACAGCCTTACTGCTCTTATAATAAATAATCGTTGTCTATGGCAATAGTAGAACCACCTCTCCTCTAGGCATAGAGGATACCCTGTTTTGTTTCTAAACTGACTAGTGCCAAGTTTAGTAATATACCATTGTATAGGGACTCTTTTGGCTGCCTTCCCCCCTCTCAAACATCTCTCAGATCTGTTCCCTTCTGTCACAAGGCCCCATAGTATCTGAACTTCTTTTTGTTAAGAGGAACAAGAGTTGGGTGCTCCCTTATTGGAAGACAATTGGCAGAGGTCCTTTGTTTTTACTCATAAACTGTCCTCGGCCTGCGTTGTAGAAGGGATACAAAGTGGTATCCAGGTGGTACAGGATTCCGACAGTGCTCATTTGCCTTTCCTTCCGTACTGAATTCCTGCTGTGCTACACATTTGGTGGTCTTGCAGCATGCTGAAAACATTTTAGGGCTAGGTATTTATTGCTTACCACCAAATATCGGGTGCAAGTAAATGCATCCCCTGAACTGGCACTACTGTCATTGCTACCAGACCTTATAGGCTCCCAAAAAGTCCCAAGTGCAGGACTGATTTTTTTATTAGGTTCCAATTATGAGTCAACCTTACACTTGTGACTTAGCATCTTTCTTTTGGAATCATCCACAGTGGCTACCTTTCAATGTGGCAAAATGAGGCATTGTTTTCAATTTCCAACATCGGAAAAAGTATTTGCATTTTTCCCAGAGATATAGACATTCATGCTAAGGACATAATTTTGCCCTTATACAAATCTCTGACCACACTTGGTGCATTACGTTTCATTTTGGGCACCAGTGTATAAGATAAAAAGCTAAACTAGAGTTAATGTGGAGGGCAGCGATACTTAGTTGCACTAGAGGAATGGTGCATTAGAATTCAAGGAAAGAACATGAAAATTGGGGTTTTAACAAAACATGTGAAAATTTTCTTATGATATTTCTAGGCCTATATGGAAGACAAGGTGACATTTAATACAATTAAAGTCAAGACGATTTCACCATCATCATAGACATAGGGATACTTTTCTGAGAACAGGATGTTGTGATGGTTGATACACTGAACAAGATCCTGAGGGATGCCTGGATGCCAATCTTTTAAAGGAAAAATATCATACTTAACACAAACTAGATTCCCAAGATGGAACATTGATCTTTTGATTCATTCTGACTACCATATTGGAGTTGAGAAGGAAAAATTTTCCCTATTGGCTTATTGGCAAAATTATCAATCAACACTATAAGACTAAGGTTTGAACCTGCATCTTTTTTCAACCTAATTTATAATGATAATATGATAGAGTAAAAACCTTGAAACAACAGAAAACCTGAGACAGCTACTTCAGTGGCGAAACTAGGAGTGGCAGGGCCCCATAGCATTCTTCCTCATGGAGACCCCCTTCCCACTTAAAAATTATACATATTTGTATGCTCACACATGCAAGTTACAATCACACATTTGAGCATATGAGTGATATGATCATAGTACATAAAGTTGGAAAAAATGCAGGTGCATCAATGCAAGTCCAAGCTGTAAGAATTAAACAAATGTTTTTTTACCTATAACTCGTGATCATTTTGCTCTCTTAAACATGTACAAATAATCAGCCATAACAACCTCCTGGGGCAGAGAGTTCCACAGCCTTACTGCTCTTATAATAAATAATCGTTGTCTATGGCAATAGTAGAACCACCTCTCCTCTAGGCATAGAGGATACCCTGTTTTGTTTCTAAACTGACTAGTGCCAAGTTTAGTAATATACCATTGTATAGGGACTCTTTTGGCTGCCTTCCCCCCTCTCAAACATCTCTCAGATATGTTCCCTTCTGTCACAAGGCCCCATAGTATCTGAACTTCTTTTTGTTAAGAGGAACAAGAGTTGGGTGCTCCCTTATTGGAAGACAATTGGCAGAGGTCCTTTGTTTTTACTCATAAACTGTCCTCGGCCTGCGTTGTAGAAGGGATACAAAGTGGTATCCAGGTGGTACAGGATTCCGACAGTGCTCATTTGCCTTTCCTTCCGTACTGAATTCCTGCTGTGCTACACATTTGGTGGTCTTGCAGCATGCTGAAAACATTTTAGGGCTAGGTATTTATTGCTTACCACCAAATATCGGGTGCAAGTAAATGCATCCCCTGAACTGGCACTACTGTCATTGCTACCAGACCTTATAGGCTCCCAAAAAGTCCCAAGTGCAGGACTGATTTTTTTATTAGGTTTCAATTATAAGTCAACCTTACACTTGTGACTTAGCATCTTTCTTTTGGAATCATCCACAGTGGCTACCTTTCAATGTAGCAAAATGAGGCATTGTTTTCAATTTCCAACATTGGAAAAAGTATTTGCATTTTTCCCAGAGATATAGACATTCATGCTAAGGACATAATTTTGCCCTTATACATATCTCTGACCACACTTGGTGCATTACGTTTCATTTAGGGCACCAGTGTATAAGATAAAAAGCTAAACTAGAGTTAATGTGGAGGGCAGCGATACTTAGTTGCACTAGAGGAATGGTGCATTAGAATTCAAGGAAAGAACATGAAAATTGGGGTTTTAACAAAACATGTGAAAATTTTCTTATGATATTTCTAGGCCTATATGGAAGACAAGGTGACATTTAATACAACTAAAGTCAAGACGATTTCACCATCATCATAGACATAGGGATACTTTTCTGAGAACAGGATGTTGTGATGGTTGATACACTGAACAAGATCCTGAGGGATGCCTGGATGCCAATTTTTTAAGGGAAAAATATCATACTTAACACAAACTAGATTCCCAAGATGGAACCTTGATCTTTTGATTCATTCTGACTACCATATTGGAATTGAGAAGGAAAAATTTTCCCTTTTGGCTTATTGGCAAAATTATCAATCAACACTATAAGACTAAGGTTTGAACCTGCATCTTTTTCAACCTAATTTACAATGATAATATGATAGAGTAAAAACCTTGAAACAACAGAAAACCTGAGACAGCTACTTCAGTGGCGAAACTAGGAGTGGCAGGGCCCCATAGCATTCTTCCTCATGGAGCCCCCCCTTCCCACTTAAAAATTATACATATTTGTATACTCACACATGCAAGTTACAATCACACATTTATACACTTATGCACATATGCTCACATAGAGCATACACACACACATACATTGACATTTACAAACACACAGCATATATGCACACATACAGTATATGCAGACACCATACACTGTATACACATCACAGATGCAGCATATATACATCACATATATGTTATATACATATTATGGAGTACAATGTGCAGCATAATATGGATATAATGATGCACATCCTTCACTCTTTAGTGTGTCAGGTCAGATGCTGGGGCCCCCTGACACTGTGGGCCCCATAGCGGTTGCTATGGCTGCTACCACTGTAGTTACGCCTCTGCATAGAGTCTATGTTTCAGAGATTGAGTAAGAGAGGGGCGGATTCCATTTGCTTACTGGGAAATAAAGAATCCACAGTTTCTAATGTGCTTTTTAAGTCAATGTATTAATCTGCTATTCTCTAGAGTAGTTTAGTAGTTCAATTATATTCTCCTTTGTGAGAAGCTTTATAAGGCTAAATATGGTAAAATGGTTTAAAAAGGTATGGACATTAACAGGAATATTTTCCCCCTGCCTCTTATGCCTGCAGAATTATATGTACTCTTTTTATTTTTATTTACTTTAATTTTTTTTTTGCAGTCTCATTTTTTGTACTCTTGATAATTATAGTAATGTTTATATGTTGGAAACAAACAAAAAAAGGTTTTGCATGCTGTGAAACTGAAAGTAAAGCTAAAAAAAAGGAAATTTCAGTATTTTGTTTGCACCAATGGCCATAGGACATAATTTGTTTATTTTATATGGTTAATACTTTCAGGACCAGCTTTTCCGGGTTTTTGTGTTTTTGTTTTTACACTTTTCTCCTTCCACAAGCCAAATTTTTTTTATCTGGTTAAAAAGTTATTTGAGAGCTTGTCTAACAAATTGTTTTTACTGGTGGCACCAGTAAATATTGTGTGCTATGAGCTGGGAAGCTGCACAAAAATTCCAAATGTGGTGGAACTGGCAAAATATTCAAATTGTTATGGGTGGCAAAATGGCGAAAAAGTGCCAATTTAAAGTATTGTCCCTTTTTTAAACTACAGGATTTAGTGCATGGGATAGTCATGTTTATATTTTGATAGACTCGGCATAAGGGTTTTTTAATGTCTTTATTTTAGGCTCCTAGGGGGTCTGATCACTTATTCAATATACTCTATTCTGGCAGACTGCTATTAAGGCTGGCAAATGATAGCTATGGGAGCCTCGTAAAGGTTCCCAGCTGTCATGGTAACCAATTGTAGCCCTCCAATGTTGTTGCATCGATATGGCAGTGACCATGTGCCGATGCTGTATAGTTGCACCTAACTGGTCAACTGTCACAATCGTTGGTGGTTAATGGCAAGCGTTTGCTGTCAACTACAGTTGACACCTGCTGTGTATAAAGAAATCTCTAGATGAGCCCTTTACATGTATATCTTGATGACCACTCAGCGTAATTTTACATTAATAATCGTAAAGGTTTATAAGAAAATAATTGTTTCATTAAATACACATTCGTTTCTTTTTAATGAAAGATAACCTGATAAACTCTGCTGTTTAGTTACACTTTTAAGAAGAGCACTGGTTTTTGAATTTCCAAATAGTATGCTAGACTTGCCTTTAACTCATTGGTATCAGAAAGTCTGGACTTCAGCTCTGTGACACATGCTTGTGCTGCATTAAATTCCTTTTGAAGTCTCTCCACTTTCTTCTGCAGCCTCCTCACAGTCAGGTTAGCGTCATCTCGCTCCACTGCCAAGGCTGTGCGTACTTGTTTTTCCTCTTCCAGTTGAGCAATTTTTTTCCTCAGAAGCTCCATATGTAGCTCTTTGCTATCAAACTTATCCTTCTGTTCTTTTAACTATATTAAAATATAATACAACAGGGTTATCTATTGTAATTATTTTTATGTTAGATGTTTTTCTTCAATCTTCTTCCTACAATTTAATCTTGCCTTATCCCAGGTAGCAGCATTTAGGGTTAAAGGGAACCACGTTTTTCACAAATACAGGTAGTGGCAGGTTCCCATGGAGCTCTAGTAACTATCTGACATCCCGCTTTTAGCTAAAAGTAGTTTCCTTCAGATCCCCATAAAATCAGAGTTATTTTTTAGAGTGTTTGTGGCCTAATGTCATGTGACCAGGGTGACATCATCAAAGGTCCTTAAGCTACTTAATATTAGCAAACTCTACCCATGTACATATCTGACCACATAAAACAATCACAGCAGCTTTCGTGGACTTCTACTTCTCTTCATGCTTGCTGCTGTGATTTCATGTGATAAAATATGCTGTTATTTCATGAGATATATGCTTGGTGTAGCGTTAATGTCACCCTGGTCACATGACATTTCAGCTGCATACAGAAATAGGATGGAGAGGAGCTGCTGGATTCAGCCCGAGGAGGCCACGCCCATCTAGACTCACTGTAGACATGCTTAGATACCAGGTAAAACTACAAAGTTGAAAATATAGGAACCTCAGGGAAATCATTTTTAGCTAAAAGGGTGTCATTTAGTTGCTAGGGCTCTATGGGAACCTGTCACTACATGTATTTGTGAAAAATGTGGTGATGGGTTCCCTTTAAGCTCTACAGCAACTTAATGAGCATAATCAACAATGGTCTAGGGTCAACTCGTGAACTCTATGAAGTGTGTTCGAGGCATACTCTATTTAGATAGGACATCATCTATTGTTTGTGGTGAAGGCAATAATAGTGATATTGATACAGTACCGATAAAGTTATCATTCATCATATTAGAATGATTATATGAAAGTGTTAAAAAAAACCCAGAGTGAAAATTGCAGGATATACGGTAATACTTTGTATTTAGTATAGACAGTGACATGGCAACATTTAACGCTTTCCTTGCCAAGCATTTCTGGAAATTTTGATGCATTATTGGCCTATTTTTACATGTAAAAATTCAATGGAAATTACAGGAAAAAGAATAATGCTAAACCACATAAAATAACTTATTTTCTGAAAACAGACACTGATCCCATTTCCATTGCATTGAAAAGTTTATAGATATATGCACCATCTGCTTTGTTTTGTGATCATGTTTGTGTAAACTGTTAGAATTATGTTACCCCTTAACGCTTGGCGCCGTAAAGCTATACGGCGAAGAACGGCAGAGGATATAAGCGGAGGTATTAAGGGACAGAGCGCAAGCGATGGAGGGTCTAAGGGATTAGGTATAAGGGATGTATGAAGAGGGCTCACGGGCGAGTTCCTCTTAATACAAAGGGTGGGGGTTTTTGATTGTGCCACCCAAAAACCCCCCACCACCGTTAATAACCGCGGGTCGGTGTGTGGCAAACCGATCGAGGCTTAAACTAACACCTTCCTTGCGCGGACAAAGGTCAGACGACGGCGTTAAAAGACGGCGGCGACGCGGGCCAAGCGGGGCGCCGCCATCTTTTTTCGATTGCACCGCCAGCGAAGTCATCGGGAGGCGGCGGTGATCGGTTTGCCAGGGTAGCCTCGTGTCTTCTTCTTGACAAGAAGCTACATGGCAGTGCCAAGATTCCTTACAATGAGACAAGGGGCTTCATTGTTAATGAATGTTTGCAAAAAATGCCATTATATTGCATTACAGAAGAGACTATGCAGTATTATGGTAGCAGCGATTCATCTGGACATCGGAGAGGTTTAATATGTACCCTAGAGTGGTACAAAAAGATGTGAAAAAAAAACAAAGACAAAAAAAAAAAGTTGAAAAATAACAAAAAAAATTAAAAATGAAAAAAAAAATTGAATTTTAAAATATGTATAAAAAAAAATGTCAAATCAACCTCCTTCCTAGAACTGATAAAAAACATAATAAACAGTAAAATCACAAACAGCTTAGGTATCTCAGCGTCCCAAAGGTCCGATCTATCCAAATATAAGACGGTGTATGGGGCGGACGGGTGACCTCCCCTCCGAGGCGGGGGAAATGGAACCCCAAATGTCCGAAATGCGAATTTTACACCTTTTTAATAACAAAAAAATTGAAATTCCTAAAAAATGATTCAAAATTTTCAAAATTGTTCGCACTGTGCACAGACCTCAAAATAGGTAGCAATGTGAAAAACGTCGATTCATTATTCGCCAAAAAAAAAACTGACCTCCTCCTGCACACATTTACTCAGATGCGCCCCAACCGGTTCATGAAAAAAGTTATTAGCGTCAGAAGCTGGCGCAAAAAAAATTTTGTTAGTTTGTGACACATTCGTTTATTTTGAAAATGTATTTTATAAAAACACACAATTTAAACTGTTGATAAAATGGTTATATCACCGCGAATATCGCCACCAAACCCAAAGAAATTATAAAGTAGGCGTGTTAATCTTGAAGCGAAGAGTGAAAAGTCGTAAAAAATGAGCCCACATAGAACATGGACGCACGTGCGTTTGTTTTTTCATTTTTCACGTTTGGAATTTTTTTTCAGCCTTCGCAGTAGACACGTGCATGTTTAAAATAAATAAAATTACGGGAAAGGTAAAATTGTTACGCACAAAATAAGCCCACAAGGTCGTACACGCCAAAAATGAAAAAAAAAGTTATGGATTTTGAAGTTGGGAGCGAGAAAAGAAAAAGAAATGAGGCGGAAAAAAACCCTCCGTCCTTAAGGGTTGTTAAAATACAGGTACATGACTCCACAGGGCCGCAGGCCTTAAATCGTTAGAGCTGGACGCGGATGGAGTAGTTGTCCTTTTTTATACAAAAGCCCGGTCCCTCTGTTAGAGAATGAGGAAAAGAGTGCAAAGGTTTGCTTTTTTCTGTTTCAGTATGACTGCTCTCCCAAAGAAGGGTCCAAAAAGGCATGGTCTGGGGAGTTTGACTTAAAAGAACGTAAGTGGCCTGCAATGATCCCTGACCTCAATCCAATCAAACACTTTTGAGAGTATGCAAACTAGGCAACATTACTTTACTTCTAAGTAGGGGAGAATCTGTTAGGTACAAAGGACCACCGAATCCATATATCAGCCTATGGTTTTAGGAAGGAAATCACCTGTAGGTGTAATTTGCAAGTTGTCCAATACTTCAGTCGATACAGGGAATGCTATTAAAAATAGCAGAAGGTTGCTAATGTGCTACTTAATAATACATCTATAAAATTCCAGCATAACGTTTTTATAATGAATTATTAAAGCACACTATGGTAAAGTACAATTGAAAATTTTTTGTGACATATTGCCTTTTTTATACCTTTTTCTGCAAAGAATGAGCAAGTGTTCTGTTTCCTATGACAGCATCTGATTCTAATTTGACCAACTGATCTGCCCGGGCGAGGATGGCATCAAGACGCATGTCAAAGCCTACATCAGCAGTTATTCTTTCTAACTTCATCTTATCAGACAGCTGTTCCAAAAACTTCATGTACTGCACAAAGTAGAAAAGTGAAAAATGTTAAAATAATCTACAATAGCAATAACTTACATAAAAGTTATGTAAAACCAAAAGCCATTACATTGTCCAGCATATTGTACATGATGAATAAATCTGTCACTGTGATAATATATACATATATATTATACAAAGATAAAAATCAATAAGTATATTAACTGTTTATCCATTACAAATGACATTCCCTCAATGAATAAAACCTCTCCATGCCTTTTCAAAACAAGCATATTTCCATCAGTGCTGAGGAGTCAATAAGCCAAACCTCAAACTCCATCTCTAACTCCCAAACTTCGACTTCTGAGCATGTACATAAAATGCAGCACACATTCATCTTAACTAAAAGAGGGATTAGTGGTGCAGCCTGTCAATCAGTTGTGGTACACAGCGTGCTGATAATCCAATGAGCACTTCCATTACTGATGTAACATAACTGATGGAGACATTCATTGGTGCAGGAGGCCAGGTAGTGGTGAGTGCAGCTGAGAAGTCCCACTCACTCTCCGAGTCCAACTCCACCAAAATTTCCCTACCGTATATAGGGGATGAATTGATGCAAAGCATGTAGCTCTTTTTAGAACTCCCATTTGTAAAGTAAAACCACTGATCTCTGATTTTACAGTGATCTTTGATTCTTAAATTAATCTTCCTGCATTAAATATTTCCCATGAACACCTCATTAATATAATTTCACCTTCTGCTTCTCATAACTTAGATTGTCCTTTATGACATCCCCAGAAGCTAGTTCTCCTTCAGCTAATTTCAGTCGTGCCCATAGATCTTCAAGTTGCTGCTCAGCTTTCTTAGCTCTAAGTAGTGCTTCTTGGTGTAGATCTGACTGGTTCTGTAGCTGCTCATTCTGTTTGCATACTTTGTTTTCCAGCTGAGTTATCAACTACAAAACAACAAAAATAGGATCCTTAAACCACATTTAAAAGTTTTTAAATAATCAAAGTTGTTAAAGTAACTTAATATGTAAATGCAAAGGAGAAAAACCTTAAGCACATATGATAAACTTTACAGTATGCCTCTAATGGCACATGAGTTGGTCAGTAAGTCAATCAGCAACTTGGAATTAAAACACTGTAGAATTTAAAAATTTACTATGTATCTAGTTTATTAGATAAGATAAAACCCTCTAATTTGACTTGTAAAGTAAGTGGGAAGTTGCTATTTTATCACAGTATTTAAATCAAACAAGGAAGTGATATCATAAAAAAAGAACCTGTCACCGATGACCCTGCCCTCTGTTGCCATGGACTCCTTCCCCTGCCGTCCTTTTGACAGGAGAGGACACAGAGTTAAACAAAAGGGTAGTGCAGAGAGCTATTAGCTCTCTGCATTAGCACTGTTCCCCTGCTGTAGATGTGATGCCAGCAAGCATGGAGGGATGATGTCATCACGTCTGCCGGCATTACAGCACAGGGGAACATGAAGAGAGCTGATGAGGACAGGCAAGTATGGGGTGTTTATTATTTTAATTCATTTGATACAAGGGAAAGAAGACAAGTATGGGGGGCACAATACGGAAGGGTATGAGAGGGGGCCACAATATGAGGTGGATATGAAAAGAGACACAATATGAGGGATTGCAAGGGGCCACAATATGAGATGGAAGAAGCACTGATTGCATTTAATAGCTCCTATACAATTATGGACCTTATATTGAGGGTCAGGGAGGAGAAATACCCTGAAATGGATTTTAAAATTAAATTCAATCGCTCATGGTCTTAGGCAGAATGGTCATACGTGGCTGTCTGCTCCATTACTCTTATGGAGCGACAAGGGGTTGGTCGGACCTCTCATTCTCCTGCTCTGCGGGGGTCTCAGTACTGAGACTCCCACTGATCATCAAGTTAGTCCCTATCCTGTGGAAAGGGCCTAACTTTACTTTGTGGGAAAACCCCTTTAAGGAGGGAGCAACAAAGAAAGAAAGAACAAAGAAAGTGTGCAGCTGTGTCCATGTTATGTCAGTGAACTATATACCGCTGAAGAAAACAAGATTTTTTTAATTTTACATTTGTTAGTGTTCGCTTCAAGGTCTGTGTGATTCATTATGGAAAAAAGCAGTTTCTTCAACTTCAAATACAATATTGCCACCTACTGGATTTCAGACATATTTCAAGCTTACATTTACTAGCAATTTAAATTCTAGTTTTAATTTCTTTTTTGTTTTCACTCAACTGAAAATCACACGTGAAAAAAATATATAAATATTTAACATCACCAGGAAAATACAGTAATTTTTTAAGGCATTTCAAGAGTCAGGCTAGGTTCACAACTATGGTTGATTTTTTTTTTTTAACAATGGATCCCAGTAGCATTTTATAAACATGACAGAAATTAATTTTTATTTATAACTGGATGTTTATTACATTTTTCATGTTTTTAAAAGAAAGACATAAAAAGCATTTATGGAACAGATGCAGGAGCCACTAAAGAGCCACTAAACTAAGATTTTCACAGGCAAAGGAACAGATTCCAATTAGAAGTTTGTACATACACAGTGGAGAAAAATAAGATTTAGTCAGCCACTAATTGTGCAAGTTCTCCAACTTGTAGTTTAATTGACATCATAGGTAGAGCTCAACTAAGAGACAAAGTGTAAAAGCAAATAAATAAAATCACATTGGGGCAGATTTACTTACCCGGTCCATTCACGATCCAGCGGCGCGTTCTCTGCGGTGGATTCGGGTACGGCCGGGATTCATTAAGGCAGTTCCTCCGACGTCCACCAGGTGGCGCTGCTGCGCTGAAGAGCATCGGAACGCGCTCAAGTTCACCGGCCTATTCCTACTGAAGGTAAATGCAAGCTCCGCAACACTTTTTTTGTTTTAAATGTGGAGGTTTTTCCGAATCCGTCGGGTTTTCGTTCGACCACGCCCCCCGATTTCCGCCGCGTGCACACCGGCGCCGATGCGCCACAATCCGATCGCGTGCGCCAAAATCCCGGGGCAATTCAGGGGAAATCGACGCAAATCAGAAATATTCGTTTAACAAGTCGGGAAAACGCGAATCGGGCCCTTAGTAAATGACCCCCATTGTCTGTACAAAACCAGGATTTCTGGCAACCCTGTAACTTCTTTTTTAAGAGGCTCCTCTTTCCTACACTCATTACTTGTAGTAATGGCTCCTGTTTGAACTTCTTATCAATACAAAACACAACTGTCCATAACCTCAAACAGTCACACTCCAAACTCCACTATGGTAAAGGCCAAAAAGCTGCCAAAAGACACCAGAAACAAAATTGTAGACCTGCACCAGGCTGGGAAGACTGACTCTGCAATAGGCAAGCAACTTGGTGTGAAGAAATGAACTGTGAAAATTGAAGACATACAAGACCACTGAGAAAATATCCCTCTATCAGGGGTTCCACTCAAGATCTCACCTTGTCGTGTCAAAATGATCACAAGAATAGTGAATTGTGACCCCCAAACTACACGGGGGACCTAGTGAATGACCTGCAGAAAGCTGGCACCAACGTAACAAAGATCACAAGAAGGGTGAATGGTGATCCCCAAACTACAGGGGGGGCGGGGGGACGGGGGGGGGGGAGAGGAACTAGTGAATGACCTGCAGAAAGCTGGCACCAACATTAAAAAGACTACTGTTAGTAGTACATATCGTGGGCATTTTGAAGTTTGCTAAGAGAGCATTTGGATGTTCCAAAAGAGTATTGGGAGAATGTCACTATGGTCAGATGATGAAACCAAGTAAAATATGTGTGGGCAGAAGCACGGATCATTCGAGTTTGAAGGAGGAAGTGTAATGCTTAGTTTTAGTATCCAAGAAAAGACACCATACTTTGTGAAGCAGTGAGGTGGCAGCATATACTCTGGGGCTTTTCTATGCAAAAGCGGGGGGGGGAAAAACCCACCCCCCCCCCCCCATGGGGGGCGCTGATCATTGCAGTACCCGTATTTTTTTCCGGACTACTAAGGGGACTTAAAGAGCATGTGGATTTCCGTGGAAATCCAAAGTGCCGCCTTATAGTCCGTTTCGCCCTATGTATGGCGCGCTGGGCCACAGGGCACGGACATACTTATATAGGTCCCCGCTAACCGGAGACAGCAGATCTCCAGAGGGAGATCTGCTGTCTCCGGTAGCGGGGACCTATGTAAGTATGGTCCGCTGCCGTCCTCCACCTCCCCCTCACCTTCCCCGCTCACCTTCCCCGCGTTCCCCGTCGCGTCTCGGCGCCGCGTCCCGTCGCCGCGTCACGTCGCCGCGTCACGTCGGGTCTCCGCCAAGCACAAGCACAGAGTGGCCTAGCCAGTTTCCAGATCTCAACTCCATAAAGAAAAACTTTGGTGTAAGTTAAAATTGTGTTTTGTCCAGGGACAATGCCAAAACATCACTGCTCTAGAGTAGATCTGCATGAAGGAATGGGCCAACATACCAGCAAGAGTGTGCCAACCTGGTGAAGACAGTAAGAAAATGTGTGACCTCTGTTATATTTTCTTTTGTTGGCAATAAGAAAGTATTCAGATAAACTTTTCTTATTTACCAAATAATAATTTTCCACAATAATCTGCAAATAAATTCTTTAAAAATCAGACAATGTACTTTTAGATTTTTTTTTTCAAATTTTGTCTCTCATTATTGAGGTCTACCTGTGATGTAAATTTTAGGCTTCTCTCATCTTTGACACATTGCACTTTGTGCAATAGGTATTTGGTGAAAATTTGTAAAAAATCACAATTTCCTACTTTTCTGACACCTGATCAACAAATTACATCATAATAACTTGATAACTAACATTTACTGAATGTCTGCTTTATGTTGGAATGGTTTATTAAGTGTCCCCTCATTTTTGAAGGATGTTATGAGGCTTAGAACTTTAGGTGCGATTTTTCACATTTTCATTCAAAACGCAAAACCATACTTTTGAGGGACCTGCTCAGCTTTCAAGTCACTTTGCAAAGCTTAAATAATAGTAAAACAACCATAAATTATCCCATTATAAAAACTTCACTATGTATGTAAAACTTTTATGAAGTCTGCCAACCTTTTTTTACAGGGGTTAAAACAAAATGGAGGTTCAACTTTGAAATTGTCATTTTTTGGCAAAATGAATGCATTTTTCAAAAAATGTATATATTCACAATGGATAAAATACCAAAATGTATGATACCCAATTCCTCCCAATTATGCCAATTACCCATGTGTGGAGGTTAACGCCATGGCATTGAAAGGAACATAGCATTTCAAACTGCACTGTTACTTTAAGGCTATACAATTATTAAATTTTTTGGCTGACACAGCATGTAAGGGGTTAACACTCACGATCAGAGGAATATGCGGTTGCAGGTGTCAGATGTCAGTCAAAAATAACCTCTAACTTGAAGTCACACATGCAAGATAAACAATTTAAAAATACTGGTAATATTCCATGCAATGTACTGGAAAGCTGTAAAAAAGTTCAGTGAAATTGAAAAAAAACCCAGCAGTTTCTTATGGGCTTTGTTTTCACGACTTTCACTATGCACTTCAAATTACACCTCCTATTTATTCTTTTTTATTAAATTTATATAGGTTTTATTATGTTTTAGTATATTTAAAAAAATTCAAATCTTTTGTAAAAAATTACTAAACTCTGGTGCCAATAAGTTTTTATACTTTGGTTTTTGGACCGGTGTAAGTTGTTATTTCTTTTGTAGCTATTTATATCAAATATTTATGTATGGAAAAATGGTGAAAAAGTGATGATTCTGACATTTGGGCGCCATTATAGAAACTATACCCCTCAACATATATTAACCCCTTAACGCTGAAGCCACTTTTCACCTTCCTGACACGGCCCATTTTTTCAAATCTGCCCTGTGTCACTATAAATGGTTATAACTTTGAAACGCTTTAACATATCCAAGTGATTTTAAAATTGTTTTCTCGTGACACATTGTACTTCATGATAGTTGAAAAATTTTGGTGGTATGTTTTGCATTTATTTATGAGAAAATCAGATATTTGGTGAAAATTTGGAAAAATTCTCGATTTTCGAATTTCAAAATGCTCTACTTTTCCACACATAGTCATAACAGCAAAAAAAACTTAATAACTAACATTAACCGAATGTCTTCTTTATGTGGACATGGTTTTTTATGCATACTCTTATTTTTGTAGGATGTTATTGGGCTTTGAACGTTAGGTGCGATTTTTCACATTTTCATAAAAACCGCAAAATCCTGCTATTGAGGCACCTGCTCAGGTTTCAAGTCACTTTGAGAGGCCTAAATAAAAGTAAAACCCCATAAATTACCCCATTATAGAAACCAAAATGCTCCACAAAATTTGATACCCAATCCCTCCCACCTATAACAATACCCCATATGTGGTGGTAACCTGCTGTATGGGCACACACCAGGGCATCGAAGGGAAGCTGCGCCATTCAGAGCAGATTATGCATTTCACTCTTAGTGGCCTAACAATTTTTGGCAATTGGACATATATGGGCTTATTTTTTGGACATGAGATGCACTTTACAAATACTATTATGGGGCATAGTTATGATGAGATTTTATTAAATCTTGAATGTATGGGTGAAAGAAAAACTGTCCCTTATGGTTTCTTCTTTTGTACGTTTTTTGGGGGTCACACCACACACTAAAAATACTTATTATCTTTATTCTACAGTATCACTAACGATTATGGTGACCTCATTTATATAGTTTTTCATATTTTTACAATTTTACTGGAAAAAAACTAATATAGAGGATTATTTTGTTGGTGCATGCCCATCTGTTCGGAGACGTAAATTTAATATTTTTTTGTTGACAGAGCTAGTTTAGGGCTATTTTTACATGTTGAGTTGTCCTCAATTGGTACCATTTTGGCGCACCACCTTTTTTTATCCCAATTTGAACATTTTTGTGAAGAGATTTATGAAAAATTTAATTTTTGGCGAATTTCGGGGTTTGTTTTATGGAGTTCACCGAGCGGGCCCAATAATGTGTCTGAGTTATGTACGGATTGTACAGACGCGGGCAATACCAATATATGTGGGGGGGTTGGGACTTTTGTGTTTTTTTTCATTTTATTGCATGTGTATAGGGAATATTGTGTTTAGGGTACTTAACTTTATTTAATTAATTCTTTTATTAAAAAATGTTTTTATTAGATGTTTTTACAGTTTTTATCACTTTACAGGAGAGCTTGACAAGCGATTACCACTGTGAATGTAACCCACAATGAGCATGTGCGAGTGCTCAGGTGTTACAGCCGGGTCCTGCACAGAAGGCACGGACCCGGCTCAGGAGGAGGATCGCGCAGCCCCGGGCACTGGCAGTCCCGGGCTGCAATCGGAGCAGCGGGCCCCGGTAGCGCCGCGGGGGGGTCCGACCCACTTTAAATGCCCCTAACACACCGCGGTCAGCGCGACCACGGCGTGTTAGGGGTTAACACTTGCGATCGGAGAAATCTCCGAGCGCGGGTGTTAGAGGCGGGTGTCGGCTATAATATATAACCGACACCCGCAGGTTCAGGAGCCGGGGTTAGAAGCTTGACCTAAAAGTACTGCATTTTGCGGGAAGGCACCTCCCGCCATGCAGTACTATTACGTCAAATGTCGGGAAGGGGTTAAACTATTTTTATGAATTTTGTTAACCTTTTTCACAGGGGTTAATACAAAAATGGAACTGGATTTTTGGAATAAATTTTTTTTGGCTAAATGAATGAATGTATATTTACACATTCACAATGGATAAAATAAAAAAATGCTCCACAAGGTATGATACGCAATTTCTTCATAGTATGGTGGAAAACTGCTGTCTGGGCATACGTCATGGCATTGAAGGTAAGGAGCGTTATTCAGAGTCACTTTTAACATGCTACAAAATCATTATTTCTTTGTCAATTTAGAAATATGGGGCTTATTTTAACTTTATACATTTTAAGGCATCTTAGCTTATTTCTGAGATTCTATTAACTCCTTCCTCTTCTTGTTGTACATTTTTAGCACTTTTTTGGGGTCATTCACCGTACCATAAAAATAATATGTTATCTTTATTATGTGGATCACTACAATTACGGTGATATCTCTTTTATTTATCATTTTATATTTGTCAAATTTAGAAAATAGAGAAAACCACATTTTTTAAGCATGACCATATTTTCATAGACATAACTTTAGTATTTTTCTGTTAACACAGCTGGTTGAGGGCTTTTTCTGTGTGATGAGTTGTTCTTCTCAGTGGTGCCATTTTGGGGCACATAACTTGTTTTGATTACTTTTTAGAACTTTTTGTGAAGGGAGTTGATGAAAAAGATACATTTTTGACAAGTTTTTGAGGTTTTTTGTCAACAAGCGTATCCAATAATGTTTTGGATTTATTGTACAGATTGTTAGGGACGTGGTGATACCAAATAAGTGGGGGAGGTTTTGTGATTTTGTGCATTTTGTACTATTATTTACTTAATTAAAAACAACTTTTTTACTGTTTTAACCCTTTCACGCGCTTATGCCGGCTCGGCTCTGGATCAGAGCCAAACCGGCATCGGGGAACACGGGGTGCCAGCTGTAAATAATAGCCGGCACCCCAGTGTAACACCCGCAGTCGGAGTGGGCTCCGATCGCGGGTGTGTAACCCGTTTAATTGCCGCGGTCAGCACGACTCTAACGTATCTAACATGCCTCTGGGGGTCTTTCCCCCACGATAGGCCCCCCTGAACCGTTTTCGGGGGACGCCGATTGCTGCTATGGACCAGATCGGACCCCAGCACTGCCTGCAGGCACTGCCAGTAAGATGGCGTCTGTGACGTCATCTTACTGGCATAGTGCCAGCCTATGCAAGTGCATAGGCTAACACTGATAATACCCTGCAATACATGATTATTGCAGAGTATTATCATGAACAAGCAATCAGATGATTGCTTGGTCATTTCCCATGGTGGAAAAAGTGAAAAAGTAAAAAAAAATGTTATTCAATAAAAAATAAAGTAATAAATCAATAAAAATGCCCATAAGCCCCATAACATATAAAGAGACATATAACCCCAAAAAAGTCTAAATCATAACAAAAACCCCACATATATAGTATCACCGCGTCCGTAACAACCCGTAGAATACAAGTAAATCATTATTGAACCCGTACGATGAACGCCGTTAAAAAAAACTATTGAAAACCCACCAAAAATTAACATTTTTACCTATTCAATCTTACAAAAAATGCCATCAAAAGTGATCAAAAAAAACATATGTACTCCATAATGATACTGCTGCAAAGTACAGCATGTCCCGCAAAAAACAAGCTCCCAAGTCAAAAAAGTAAAAATGTTATGCCACTTGGAAGACGGCAATGCAAAAATGATAGATTTTTTCCCACATTACGGTTTTATTTGACAAATTTAGTAAAATGTAAGAAAATATATTCAAGTCTGGTATCCCCGTAATCGTATCGTCCCATAGAATAAAGCTAACATGATTATTAGGCTAAACGGTGAACACGAAAAAAAAAAAAAAAATCCAGTACAGAATTGATCTCTTTCTACGCATACCCTCAAAAAACGGTTCCTAAATTTTCAACAAGGTGATACAACCCCAAAATGCTACACTGGAAAAATTGTCATCTCACCCGCAAAAAAAAAAAGCCAGCACATGGCCCCAATAACGAAAAAAGCAAAAATTTATAGCCTACAAAAGGGACCAAAGAGGAAACTAAAATCCTGGCAGCTGCAGGTCCCTCCTTCCATTCTGCGCCTCGCTGTGTACCCATAAAACAAGTCACACCCACATGTTGGGGGTCTCTGCACTCGGGAGAAATTGCAGAACAAATTGTATGGTGGGTTTTCTATTTTTATCATTTGGAAATGTGTAAATTTTAGGGCTAAATGAGCATATAACCGGAACAATTTGACCAATCTAAATTTCACCTCCATTTTGATTCAATTACTATGAAGATCTCAAGGGGTTAACAATCTTCCTAAAAGCTGTTTCTGATAGTTTGAGGGGTGCAGATTTGAAAATGGGTTGATTATATACGGGGGGTTTTGATACTAAATATGTAACATTTCATTCAAACTGTATTTATCCGCAAAAGAGTAAATTCTGAAAATACGGAAAATCGCTATTCGATTTGTAAGCCGAGCGACATCAAAATATATTATCCAGACATTTCAAAAATTATGAAAATGTAAAGTAGACACATGGGAAATGTTATGCAGCAACGTATTTAGGTGGTAAATCTATCTACCTGAAAATGTAATGAATTTTCAAAAAATTCATCATTTTTTCTTTTTTTGGAAAATAAACGCAAAACTTATCAGCCAACATTTACCACTAAAATGAAGTACAACATGTGGGGAAAAAACAATCTCAGAATCGCTTTGATAAGTAACAGTGTTCAAAAGTTATAACCATATAAAGTGACGCAAGTCAGAATCCAAAAAATAGGGCTGAGCCTTAAGCTGTAAAATGGCTGCGTCCTTAAGGGGTTAAACTTTTTTTACCCCACAAATTGGACTGAACAAGCAATCCTCCTTTTTCAAACTCATATACAGTTCATGCACTGCAATATAGGTGTATTGCAGTGAACTAAACATGCTTAAAACGCCTTCTTCCCCTCACAATGTTAAAAGTTGAAATGAGTAGTGTAAAAATGCATAATGTCAAACTGTTTTTGTATGTAAATGGACCCAAAGCTGTAAATGTTCTAGTTAGTTATTTTTTAAGCCAGTACTCTGGAGTGAACAATACTGGAGTCCATGATGAATCCGTCCAATAAGCCATGGGTGCGCACAACCCAGTGACTATTAGACACTACACACTTCAACACTTCATAAGGCATGTTGATTTTGGGGATTCTAGGACACATTCATCTATCACAATATGATCACCCAGATCCTTATCCAATTTTAAAGATTTCAACACAATAATAATAAAATGTAGCTTGATATAACCCACTACCCAATAATTGCAACCTGCAATAAGCAGTCTATTTTTCCTTTACCTACGGTCACTACTAAGTGTGTTATGAATATCTTACAGAAAACCAGGCACTATAGAATAATTGTTACTGAATCTAAAAACTTACTATCTGTTTGCTTCCTGTTCTGTTGTGCAAGTCTTGTATTCTCTTCAAGATGTCCTCTTCTTTTGGTTTAATAGTTACAGTGTCCAGACTCAGAACTGCTGCAAGTTCTTCCTTGAATAATTCATATAGGCTTTTTGCCGCTTTGGCCTCCCCAAAGTTGCTCTTTAATGACGCATCTAGTTCCGAAGCACTCTTTTTCACTTGATTTAGCTCATGTTTGCTGGCTTCCAAGGCTCGATGTGATGCATTTAACCTATCTGTAAGGATACTGATCTCCTTTTCAAGAACCTGTTTGGCATCAGTAACATTTTCTAAATTCTGAAACAAAGAAAAGAGTTAAATAGATCTTTTAATTTCTTATCATAAAAGGTTTACTGAAAACATAAAGTATCTAAACGATTACTCTTCAACAAAGAAATGAATCCTCCTTATGATGTAGTGGACATAAAATATTTTAACCTATATTCCCAATATACCTGCTTCAACAGTCTGTATGTAGCCTGTGAACTCTAACTCTGGCCTATTAGCATTATTTTAAAAGTTGATTTTAAAAGGAAGGAGGCCATGGATAACAAAAATAAGAAGATTACCACAAACACAGTGCCTGGATATATGAGTACGCGCTCCTGCTTTATCAAGCTACATTACATTTAAATAATATGACTTACATACATAGTTTTCATATACCAGTATTTGGTGTTTTATGGCACTTTAAACTCCCACTGTCTTAACAAGTGTTTTAAAATGCTTACACAAAATTGTGTGTATGTTTGTGTGTCACCCATTTTTGTCAATTTCTATCAAATATACTGTATATTAATGGCTTTAGACTTTGGGAGAAGATATTTATATTTTCTGTGAACTGACTTGATTGACTTTGTAGATGTGTATCAAAAATCGTCCCATTTACTGAGGAAGACTTGCCTTCAATTTACAACTTATTAATAGAAATCAAAAGAAGATTCTGGTTTTAGCTCACAAAATTTGATACAAAAAATGATGAAATATCTGAAATGTGACAGGCCCTAACACAAAACAGTGTATATTACAAGACCCCACATCTCTATTTCATCATTTTGGTGCATCAGTCTTTGTGAGCCAAAACCAGCATTGACTAAACACACACAACAAATGCAAATCTTTCCATTGCACCTTGTCTTGAGATGTAAAGTCGCCCCTACACACAAAGTTCCAGATACATTCAGTGGTGTACCTTGCCTTTTTTATTACACCACAGAACATGATCCATGACATTTACGGATATTTGTATACATACCTTATGGAGGGTCTCAATCTGCTGGTTAAATGATGTATTCTTTTTTTTCTCTTTGTTCACTTCAGAGACCAGCTTCATAATAGTTTCACGACTGGCTTTAGATTCTGTCTCATGAACATTTATTGTTTCCGCCAAAGTGCATATATTACCTTTTAATGCAGAATTTTCTTTGCAGAGTTCACTTGCCTACAAGAATATGCATAAAAAGCATGAAGTTCTGCCTATACATAGTTTTTTCTTAAAGGAAACCTGTCATCAGGTTTTCACCATTAAACCTGATGACATGTTCCCACAGAAGTCTTTATACGGTGCCCCACGCTTTCTATAACTTTCCATAGCTCATAGATAGAAAAATTTGCTGAAAACTTGCTAGGAGACTTACCAAGTGAAACAGGGTGTTTTTTCACTTCACTCACCTTCCTCATCACCCCTCTCAGGAACGAGGGATACATTGGCTGTGTGTGACTTACTGAAAAGAAATCAACTACCTCATTCCCCTTCCCTCATGTTGTAGACATGGCTGTGGAGAAGACTTATGAATATGCTGTACCAGAAAAGTTTCTTTCACCGGGCGGGCTTTAATAGAGGGGACAAAGTATTTATCTATATTTATTACAAGGTGCAAAGTATAAATTAAAAGCGGAGACTGCATGTATTAATTGATTATGGCAGTAGTGCATACCTCTAAATCAGAGGGCTCTGTGCATATGTAAAATAATTTGGTATACTGTATATATGGAATGGGAATAATTCCTAGTGCTGTGTTTCTGTACGTAGCTTGGTGCTATTACTGTACTTATGTATTGAACTTCATATCGGAGTTGAATTTATGTACAGACACAATATTATAATTTGAACGACACTGTACGTTTTAAGTAAAGGACTATAAAAGTAAAGCACTATATATATATTAGAATTAGTTTGGTGGGAGCAATGTCTAAGCTAAATAAGAAGGATAGTGCTGCAAACACTATAATCCATACATAAATGCATGCCTCGAATATTTTTAATCTGGTGGCTGTTTATGATAAAATTGAGGTGCATTGTATATATATATATAATTGAAATTGGCCCTGCATAACAAATTACCTTGAAACTGCCCTGTGCCGGACTCAGCAGTGAGGAAGAAGCAAATAGGGTGAATTGCATACATGTGAGATGGCTTTGGAAACAGAATGTGAATGTTTATAGGCATGAGGAGGAGCAATTTATGGATGGTTGCACTGTTTTCTAATAGCAATTTAATAAATATGTTTATTTAGGGAGATTCAGGTTCCCTATAAGATCATTCAAACAGAGTAAAGAAAAAGGTGAACAATGTACAATCAAACAAAACCTGATTTAGAAAATGCTCTATCCCAAGAGCTTAAAGGGGTATTCTCGTCTGATCATTAACATTCAGTTTGATTAATCTGCCATTAATAAACATTTCTTCAATTAGATGTTATTAAAAAAAATGTTCCTGTGTGAAGATAATTTCTCATAAATGTAGCCATGTGGTCCCTTAGAAATGAGATAGCTTCCTCGGATACGGCCACCTCTGCTGGAGTGATTGCACAAAGAAACAAAAGATTATTGTATATAAAATGTCCTGGAGTTACTACATGTCGCACAGCCGTCCTGTGGTAATGACTGCTGAATCCTGGTGGTCCGGCAGGACCCTATAGCGCAAGTCTGGCCACCGCTGCCAGAGTGTGACGTGGTCGTATCCGAGGAAGCTATCTCGTTTCTAAGGGACAACATGGCTACATTTATGAGAAATAATCTTCACACAGGAACATTTTTTTTAATAACATCCAATTGAAGAAATGTTTATATATGGCAGATTAATGAAACTGAATGTGAATGCCGAGACGAGAATACCCCTTTAACAAAAGACATTTTGAAAGCCTGTTGCAGTACTTGTGCTTTATTTTTTGCCTTTTCTAAACAAAAGGAAATGTTAGTGTAGCTGCACATGGTCAGCATTTAATCATCAGGATTTGTAAGCCAAAACCAGGACACGATTACAGCTGCTACAAAGAAGTCCTAATAGGCTTACATGCATAGCAGCCTTGGAGATCATCGGTAGGTTCTCAAGCCACCACTCGAGCTGTTGTTTAACCTAACAGTTCAAGAAAGCACTAGATAGCAGTATGTGACTTAGGGTCCCCGTTGCAACTGCAACCACTAAAAGAATCTTATCTCTATTCCATTTTTTGAACTTTCATATTTCAATTCAAAATTGTGTTTCAAAACACCTTACCCTCAATCTCTATGGCAATGATAGAGATAGCCAAACTCTTGTTATCCTTATTTGTCCTATAAACAGTGAATGGAGCAGCATGGTGCATGTACAACTTGCCATTCTAAAAGGTTAAAAGGACCCACTATCTCACATGATGGTATGTGCCACTGGAGGGGACCACCAATCAGCATGTTATTTCTTATCTTGTAGTTGGGGGAAACAATAAATCTTTGTCCATCCTCATTAAGGGTAAAAAGATAACAAAAAAGGTAAAATCTGACGATGTTTGCTATTCCTTCCGCTTTTTCACATGTTTTTTAATACATAAGAGGATTTTTACAAATAGGCAATTTATCATTTTTCTTTGCTTTTCCATTTCTCACTCTGATCCTTCTACGAGCTGTAACTTTTTTATTTTTTGTTTACAAAGCTACCGTATATGCAGGCTTTATGTAGGATGTTTTCATTTATATTATTTTGAAATCTGTACAATCTTTTAATCATTTTTTATAAATTTTTTTATTGGAGGCAAAAAAGTAATGATTCTGGAATGTAGGCGCTAATTTCCGTTACGGGGCTCATTGCCCGGAATAATTGTTTTTAAATTTTGAAAGATCAGACGTTTTGAGATGCGCAATAGCTAAAGTGTTACTGATTTTATTTGTTTGTTTAGTTTTGTATGTGTTCTAGGGAAAGGGGGGTAATGTAATACTGGATGCTGAGTGACAGCCCCTAGAACCTTGAAAAGTTTCTCAGCTGTCATTTAAACCAATAGGTGCCTCTAATAACATCACATGGGTCACCTATCGTTCATCCAAGATGTTGTCACCCATGTGCAACACTATTAGGTGTAAAGCTGGGGTTCGACTGCGGCACCTAGCAGGCTAACTTCCACACACACTGCCAACAAACCAAGTCTGTTTAATACAGCTGACACCCAATGCATATGAAGGTGGCCTAGTCCATAAGCCTTTCGCAACTAGTTGACATGTATTTACGTTGGGCGGTCGTATAGTTGTTAAGTTACTTAGAATTTACATTACAAAATATAACAATATATATCATAGAATATATATAATAATACATTTCCGTTTACCTTGGATAATATTATTTTTTCAGGATCTTCTTTTCCCATAATTTCTATGCCCAAACTTGAGGAAATTTGAGCCACAAAA
Organism: Engystomops pustulosus; assembly: GCA_019512145.1. NCBI lineage: Eukaryota > Metazoa > Chordata > Amphibia > Anura > Leptodactylidae > Engystomops > Engystomops pustulosus. The sequence goes on from CM033643.1 coordinate 174,173,277, forward strand.
TGACCATGACTTATACTATGTCTAGAAGCCTGGGATTTGCTATCTTCCAACTGAGCCATGTGGGCTCTAGAAAAGAAGAGACATATAAACTTGACAGATGATGATAATTATAATAATAATGATGAAGCACAAACAATAGTTACATCAATCAAAGGGCATGGCACACCAATGGATAATTTTTCTTATTTTCTTCTTTTATTTGCATAAATAGTTTCACATGAATACTCCATCTACCACGGTCCTTGTATTATTTCTGCTACCTGTTGAACATTCTAATTCTTTCCTCTCTCTACTACTATCCCTCTGCTCCCCTCATCTCTCTGGCTCCCCCTTTTATGAATTTTTTACACTACCAGTATCTCTTTCATAGCTTTCAGCCTCTATCCAGGATCCAGTAATTATTCTCTGGGCATACATTATTTGATGAAATCCTTTCACCAATATGTTCTTAATAATAACTTTGTGATAATTTAAAAGATAGTTTTATTGCTGGTATGGTTACACAACATCATAATCATTCATTTTTTCTGGTTCCATGCAACATATTTTCTCATTTTCAGATTACAGATCTAACTTGACAAAGGTTGCATTGGCCGAAACACTGTGGAATTTTTGATCCATTTTCGATGCCATACTATTTGTTCGTGTACTACGGATAAGGTGCAACATTTTTCACAATCATGTAAAAGTGGACGTAATGAACATTTGTCTTTGTCAAACAAATAAGCAAAGTTTACTGCACACCTGTTCGACAAGCAAAAGATAGTGTGAAAACAAACTAACCACCCAGCAACCTCCTTTTCTTTAGGATGCCCTGCAGAGCGAAATTTTCAACCAGGCCCTAATATCTGCAATGATTGTCAGCACTTGGAAAGGGAAATGTGTATATCGCCCATTACAAATCCTTGGCCCCCTCCATTGGTAGACATGTATCTATTTTACAAATCTATAATCTCAAATAATCACATAACCCAAATTTACCTCCGAAGAAAACCAAAGACCTAACATGCAGAAAGACTCAAGACTCAATTGCTTCCTTTTTCTTACACTGCTGAAAATCTAAGGGGGCATTCACATGGACATTCGGGGCCTGTGATCTAAGAGTTGGGCCGCAGGTCTTCCGATGGAGGGGTGAAGAGCACTAACCCCTCCATCCTCCTCTTCCCAGCTTTGTGCTCGCCTGGGATCCGGTCCAGGCAAAACACACAGCTTTGTAAATGCAGCCTAAGCAAATTTGTTAGATGTAAAACTACCCTCCTATAAGGATCTGTGGTGTTACTGCTTACTGCATAGATCTATAGTATAAATACTTCTGCATAGATCTGTAGGATAACGGCTTACCTTAACGTGGATTCCGCTTCCTTTAGTCTTTCTTTCAGTCCACGGTTTTCCTGAATAATTCCCTGCATTGCCAGTTCTGCTCTAGATTTAGAATTTTCTAATAAACCAGACTCTTCCTCTGTTTCTTGTAACCTTGCCCTGAGGGAGGTGATTAAAGAAGATTGTCGAGCATTGTTTTCCTTGTAATTTTCCACTTCAGCCCTTAGCTCTTGCAGATATATTTCCTTGGAGGAAAGCTTGGAGCGCAGATCCAGCAGCTTCATGAAACATAAAAAAAATTGGTGAAAAAACATTTTGAAAGACATTCTATCAGTGTGGACACTACAGTATAAATACCACAATAACCAACATACACAAACTGAATGTTTGGAGATTCAAACAGGGTAAAAAAAATATATAGGTTGAAAAAAGCAATTGATCTAGTCCTAAGCTAATAAAAAATAAGATCTAATTTTAAGACACGTCATTCTAAATGCCTAATGGTGATGTAAGATTTTCATGCAGCTCCTCTGCCATAGAAACCAATGCCATAAAGCTCCTGAGATAAGAGGCAAGCACAAATGGAGATGTTCGGAGCCTAGAGTGAAGGCGATGCATACACTTCGGGTGAGTTTAAAAACAATGTATTTTATTACTTATTTGTTGCTACGCGTTTCGATCTCAAACTGAGATCTTCATCAGGCATAAAAAAATACACATAATTGCACAATGAGACATGCACACTTATATACACAATAAAAGAGGAAATGACCTCAATGCTTGACAAAAGGAAACTGATTTACGACGATTGAGTGACGAACGATTCACCAATCTGTTGTCTAGTCTTCCGTGTTCAGTTTGATTCATTGGTTGGTGTTTTGTGCAAAAATACAGTTTCATGAGATGTAAAAGAATTTCTGTTCAAATTAAAAGGTTGTATGCTATTTGAAATTTAAAAGGTATATTAAAATGCATGAAATATTTTTATCAATCTACCTTTACATATACAGACCATAAGTAAAAACCGTATTTACTCCATGATTTCATTCAGACCGTCTAAAGCTCCTGAAGCACACTTTCTGTGCTCAGCTTCCCTGCTATAAGTGTAAAAGTGAGCACTAACACTATACACCTAAAGCCTCTCCTTTTTTTTTTTTTTTTTTTTTTTTAGAGAAAAAAGGGGTTTCTTAGGGAGGAAATCCAAGAATATATAAATAATAATAACCTCAGATTTTCAAAGGCATTTCATACAGTAACATATAAAAGGTAAGTACATAAAATGAAAATTCTGAAAAAATAGGGTCTAAATAATCAGTGAATGAAAAAATCTTAGATCATAGTTATAGTTCATAGTTAAGAGGATTTTGTTGAAGCTTCAGGCTTGTGAATGTTTAACCCCTTTTTGTTCTTGTAGGTATGCCTTTTGCTCACCTTCAAAAATCCATAACTTTTTTATTTTTCCATTTACAGAGCCGGATGATGGCTTGCTTTCAGTCTACCAAACTGTACTTCCTAGTGTCAGCATTTTAATATTGCAAGGCATCTACTGGGAAGTGAAATTTTTTTTCTAAATCTCTTCCTTTACGGCTTTCACAGTGTGCTCCAAATGACAACTCCCCTGTATTCTTTGGGTTGGTATAATGTAGTTTAATAGATTTTATTTTTAAATTAAAACCTTGTATGCAAAGAAAAATGTCTTTGTTCTGCCATATTCTGAGGCCAATAACGTTTTCCTACTTCAGTGCGGTATAAGTTGCCATTTTTGTGGGATGGATGGATATTTTCAAGTATACAATTTTGGAGACTGCAACCTTTTGATCACTTTTTATTCAATTTTTTTATGTGTTTGAAATGTCTTTGGCAACTTTGCCAGAGGCATTTAAGTAGGTAACACCCGTGAAGGAGTTAGTATAGATAAATGGAAGGTTATGCACTTGGGCCAAGGGAACAAAAGGTACAATTATATTTTAGTAGTTTATTTGGTAAAACTACAATGGTAAAAGACTTGGGGGTATTGGTGGACTGTAAACTCAAGTTTAGTGACCAATGCCAGCGAGCTGCTGCCAAGGCATATTATGTCAAATTATGGGATGCATTAAGAGAAGCAAAGGTGCTCATTAACCTTTTAATACCTTATCCATTTCTGTGTTTCAGATTTTCTAATTTGGGACAAATTTTACTTGTGTCAATATTTAATATTCCAATGTAACGGGAAACTGGAAAAAAAACTGAAAGTTGATGAAAAGAACACAATTGCACAATTTTCTTACAAGCTCGGTTTTGATTGCTTTTAATGTGAGGTTCAATAAATAAAACTGAAGCAATATCATTTTTATATCACCATGACTATCCTGTCCCAATCAATTTTACGGCTTTAACTGGGAGCCCAAAATGACAACTAACTCTACTTTATTCTTGGGGTCAGTGCGATCACGGGGATAACAAATTTGTATAGGTTTTAGAATGTTTCCATACATTTACAAAAATTAAAACCTCCTGTACAAAACAAAAATTCTTCATTTTGCCGTATTCTGGCGCCAATAACTTTTTCATACTTTGGTATACAGAGCTGTGGGTGGTTTAATTTTTTGCGACTTTTGATGACGTTTTCAATGCTTCTATTTTTAGGACTGTACAACCCTTTGATCCCTTTTTATAGAATTTTTTATATTTTTCAAAATGGCAAAAAAATGCCATTTGCGACTATTGGCGCTATTTTTCGTTACGGGGTTAAACACAGTGATTATATTTTGATAGATCGGGCATTTTCGGATGCAGTAATAACTAATGTGTTTTACTTTTTTTTTTATTTTTATTTTATTTCTATTTTTCAGATGGCCATGACAGCCTTGTGTGACCCAAGGCTGTCATGGCAACGGATGGCCGCTCACCGATGACATCATGGAGATCAACAATCGGGAGCCAAGACGACGGTGCCCACGCACTTCCGGCTCGTTAATGCCGCCGGCAGCTTTGCCGGCGGCAATGAAAGAGTTGACACCCGCGATCAGTGCTAGTACTAATGGCGGGTGTTAGCAACGAGGGTTTGCTTTATTGTGAAGCAAACACCCAGTGAGTATGAATTGGGCTCAGCCCCGTGAGCCCTCTTCATACTTCCCCATGCGCAATAAGATGTACAGGTACGTCTCATTGGGCAATGGGGCTAAATTAATAGGACAAGTTAAGTTAGGTTAAGTTAAATTACAGATTAGGGCAGAGGCAAGCAGGAGTTATCTACAATCAGATCTTCTTCTGCTAGTAAATTCCTCATGGGAGGTTTCCTTTAAGGCATTTAGCACTAAGTTATGTAGAAGTAAACATTAAATAGTGTATATACAGTTCTATATAGTGACTAGACTGGAGAAGCATGCACCATATAATGAGCAGTAGAAACCGGCTGGGAAACAGTTACATGAAGTGTATAGTTTGCTGTGTGAGCATAAAGGTTAATAGCTTCTCTAATGTGTAGAAAGCGCTGGAGGCTACAGAATCAAAGACAGGAATGGAGGGATTGAGGGACTTTAGGGAAAAGAGGAGACATTTTACCACAATGTGCAGGATACTTCTGCACTCACACAGAAGTAGACACTTAGCTCTTCTAGCTACACACAGAGAGTCATGTTACATGACAACTCTAAAGAATCACAGGAGAAATCAGCACAGCACTATACATAGTTACTGGAGAGCCACAATAAACTGACGAGGACAGCAAAGAAAATGCTGCACATAGGTAATCAAGATAATCGGAAAAGTTGTTCTGCATCCCAAGACCTATAGATTTGTGAAAAAAAAAAAATCGGAGTTGTACTATAAAAGAGGAGACAAAGGTTACTATATATAGATGTCTCCTTGAAAGTTTTCTGCCAATTGTTGCTTGAGATGAGGATGACACTTGCTTTCAAAGTAAAGGCCTGTTTAGAAAATTTTCTGTTGGAAGTGGTGACAAATGGCAGAGTTGGTTGTATCAGTATACACCGAATTATCCCATCAGAATTCTCCAGTCACATACAGTTTTACCATTTTCAGCAGCGCACCTTTAGTTACACTGAGATGTGTGCTGCAACATACCTTATGTTAATATGGCAAAAGTGTTTTCCTCTTGGTCATGGTGAACATGTTTTACGTGAGGCAATTATCAAGAGCTAACATTCTTTGAAACACCCATGTAAAAGACATTTAAATGGGGTTTCCAGTTTCAATGTATTGATAACATGGGATAAGTCAACAATATCAGATGAGTGGGTGTCCAGCTGCAAGGACCCCACCAATCAGGTGATTCCAAGAGTATTCCGTTTCAGAAACGACACAGCCAACAAAGGCAGAAAGACTGTACAAAATGTGTCTAAATAACAATAATTAAGCATGTTAATATTTACCTCAGATTGTGCAGTTTCATATTTTACATGGAGAGCAGCTACTTCACTGTTAGAATTTTCAGCAACCATCCTATAGTGATTCATTTGCTCACGTGTGAAAGGTATGTCCAAAAATTGGGGGTCATAGTAAGAAGGCTTGCAAAAAAAAAATTAAAACTTGTTAATGTTATGTACTCTTTATAAATACATAAACATAGTTTATACAGTGGAAAAAGACACATGGCCATCAAGTTCAACCAAGGTAGTGAAGGGATTGGATGAAGAAGGGATTTAGGGGAAACAATTCTATATAACATAACCGTCAATGTTATTTAGGTGTAAAAAGTCATCTAGACCATTCTTGTCATCTCTTTTATAGAATAAACAAATCTAGTTGTTTTAATCTTTCTTCATACCTGAGATTATCCACGCCCTTATCAATTTTGTGGCTTATCCTTGTATAAAATAATCTTTCATGTCCTTTTTTCATATTACAACAGGACTTTCTTGGTCACAGAAATATGCACACACACAGAGGTCATATTTACGCCGCTAAAAGCGTTATAAGCAATTCCTTCTCCCTCCAACAGCTATCAACCTCAGGCGGTTATTTTTAAATCTGCAAGCAGTGACAGAGAATCGGGATGAGGCGGCGGTAGTTTCTCTGGACGCCTCTAAAGCGTTTGATAGCGTAGAATGGAGTTATATGTGGGCTGTCTTGGAGAAAGTGGGCTTTGGCCCCAACTTCATAAAATGCATCCGCCTGCTTTATCAAGCTCCGATGGCCAGTGTAAAAGCAAACGGGGCTGTATCTGAACAGTTTTCTTTGCAGAGGGGTACGCGGCAGGGTTGCCCCGTCACCCCTGTTGTTTGCTTTGGCTATAGAGCCACTTGCATGTTGGATACGAAAGCACGAAGGTATCCTTGGGTTTAGGTATAATGGAGGGGAGGAAAAGATTGCGTTATATGCAGATGATGTGTTATTGTTTAGATCTGATGTTTCAAAATCACTACCAGTCATGATGGAGGTTTTGGAGAGATTTGGGGATTCTTAAGGTCTCCGCATAAATTGGACGAAATCTGCCTTAATGCCCTTACCCGGACTGACTCATTAAGATATGATAGATGGGGAATACCGGTGTTAGAGAAATTTACGTATCTGGGGATTAAGATCACTAGGTCAGCGCGGGATTATATAACTTTGAACCTAGCACCATTACTGGTGGAAATACAAGTGTGGAAGAAACTCCCCTTATCTCCCTTGGGAAGGGCAAACCTTATTAAAATGACCCTCATGCCGCAGCTGTTATATATACTTCACAATGCATATGTCTGGATTCCGCGATATTGGTTCAATAAAATCCACGGTTTATCTAAGGAATTAATTTGGAATTAGGGAGTTCATAGAATTAAATTGACAAAACTGAAGCTGCCTAAATTTAGAGGGGGAGTTGCAGTACCAGATGCATGGGCATACTATATGGCGGCACAATGTCAATATTTCGGTGGTTGGGCGTTAGAAGGTAAGGAATCATGGTGCCCACTGATAGTTAGACATTTTGGGGGTACATTAACTCCTGTGGCAATGTTGGAGGCAAGAAAGTTGGGCAGTAGGGTAGGCCAGTGCCCGACATTGAAATTGATGCAGCGGTTGTGGAGGCTTTATAAGCAGGTGGTCGGGATTGGCCCATGGACAAAGTACACTCCTTTATGGGATAACCCGTGTCTAGGGGATATATATATGCTGGAGGATATTAGCGGCTGGAGTCCGAAGGGAATAATCTATCTGAACCAGCTATATACTGAGTCGACGTTGAAGTCGTTCCAACAACTGATGGAGGAATTTGAGATCCCCAGACACATGTTTTATTGAAACCTGCAGTTGCGGCATAGTCTACAGGCGCAGTTCGAGAATGGTGAAATGGCTATTTCCTCATTGGGAGTGATGCAAGGAGTGGTTCAAGCTAAAAATATGGGAGGGCTTATATCCTTACTGTATGGGGAAATCAGGGATAAAATATTGGGGGATCCGCTAACAGAGGTGCGTCACAAATGGGAGGTAGATGTGGGGGAGCTGCTAGATGAGGAATGGGAGGAGGTACTAGAGGCCCCAAGCAAGTTATCCCTGAATGTAGCAAAACGCAGATCCCAACTGTTCCTACCCCGGTCCTGATGAAAAAGATTGGTATTCGAGAGGATGATAAATGCCCGAGTTGTTAATCTGAAGGGGCGGATCTCATACATATGTTTGGGGCAAGCCCGATGCTGAAAGAACTGTGGGGAAGAGTAAGTAGGTTGGTGGATAAAGTATATGGAACAGGTGAGTTAAATGATCCAAAAGTACGTTTGGGATGTGTAGGGAACTTGGAGATAACTAAGACAAAACAGCTAGCAGTAGCTAAAATACTATATCAGGCCCGAAAGACTATTGCCAGACACTGGTTAGATACTACTCCACCAAGACTTGGGAAAATTAAGAAATTGGTTAATACCAGGCTTCAAATGGAGTTGGGAGTATACATGAAACCAAAATCAATTAAGAAGTATAACAAGCAATGGCGTAAATGGCTGGAATGTCCGGGACTGGGAACAACAGAACTGCTCAGGAGATGGGATATATTGCGACTAGGGTAGACATCAGGGACATGAGAAAAGTAGGGGAGATGTGGAGAGGTAGGGGGTCCTGCATCTGGACATGAAGCCTATCAATCGGGATGATGAGGGGAAGATAGGGGAATGGACCGTAAGGAGAGGGGGGTGTTGGTTGGGTAGGGGTTTAGGTTAAGAAACAAACAATGTTTTATTTGTCAATGTATACATTCATTTACATATGTATGAAGAAATGCAAGACAATACATGCATGTATCTGCTTTAATAAAGTTTATTTGATTTAAAAAAAATAATAGTGGGCCAAGCACAGAACCCTGGGGTACACCACCTATGAGTGGTGACCATTTTGAGTACAACTTTCTGGATATGATCCTTCAGCCAGTTTTCAATTCAATTGCAAATGATCCTGCCAAGCCTTTCGACCTTAGTTTACCCATCAGGAATCTATGAGGGACAGTATCAAATGCCTTTGAAAATTCCAAGAACACAATTACCACAGCAGCTCCTCCATCCAGGCATCTGTTCACCTCTTCATAGAAGCAGATCAGGTTAGTCTGACAACTTCTATCCTTAGTAAACCCATGCTGGCTTACTATACTATTTGATGTCACATAATCCTGTGTGTCTTTTACTAATCCTTCCAATATTTTTTCCAATTCATCCCTTGGTGCAATTTCAAGATACTTGAAAATGCCTCGTTCATCTGTACAAACAATTTCTGTTGTTTTTGATAGGTCAAATAAAATAAGTTCCCTTCATCAGACATAAGTAACATATATTTTATATACAAGAACAGAGAAGTGATGCAAACAGAAGGAAAAAACAACAGATAACAATAAGTTAACACCTTGCCGACTGAGGACGAACTATATCGTCCTCGTGCTGAAAAGGGTGTATGAGGAGCTCACGAGCTGAGCTCTCTCCATACACACCGGGTAATGGCTGTATAAAACAGCCAAAACCCGCCTTTCACTGCCGGAACCGATCGCGGCAGTTAACCTGTTAAGTGCCACGGTCGAACACGACAGCAGCACCGAACTTACCAGTATATGTGCCCCGCCATCTTGGATGGCCGATCGCCGCCCCCTGGAACGTCATCGGAGGGCGGCAATCGGTTGCTATGGCAGCCTAGAGTCTTATTGAGACTCATAGGCTTGCCATGTGTAATGATTTCTAATAGCCAGCAGAGGGCAGACTATTAGAAATCATAGTAAAATAGCTATATACTGCAATACAGTAGTATTGCAGTATATAGTATTAGCAATCAGACCCTGCAGGGTTAAATTAACCTGGAGGATCTAAAATAATGGTTAAAAAATGTTTTAAAAAATGTAAAAAAAATATGAAAAAATAGTAAAAAATGTAAAAGTTTAAATCACCCCCCTTTCCCTAGAACTGATATAAATATAAATAAACAGTAAAAATCATAAACACTTTAGGTATCATCATGTCCCAAAATGTCCGATCCATCAAAATATATAAGAGAATTTTCCCGGCGATTAATCCCGTAACGGAAATTGACGCCCAAAGTCGAAAATGCCACTTTTTTGCCATTTTGAAAAATATTAAAAATTCTATAAAAAGTGATCAAAAGCCCATACAGTCCTCAAAATGATAGCCTTAAAAACGTAATGAAAAATCGCAACAAATGATACCACCCACAGCTCTGTGCACTGAAGTATGAAAAAGTTATTAGTGCCAGAACATGGCAAAATGAAGATTTTTTTTTTTTGTACAGAAGGTTTTAATTTTTTTAAATATATGAAAACATTATAAAACCTGTACAAATTTGGTATCCTCATGATCGTACCGAACCAAAGAATAAAATAGACATGTGATATGTGAAATCCAAGCCCACAAGAAAATGGCGCAAATGCTTTTTTTCATCATTTTCACGGCATTCTGAATTTTTTTTCCCGCTGTCCAGTACATGGCATGGAATGATAAATACCATCACTATGAAGTACAATTTGTTACGCCGAAAACAAGCCCAAACAGAGCTCTGTACATGGAAAAATTCAAAAGTTACAGATTTTTGAAGGTGGGGAGTGAAAAATGAAAATGCAAAAACGAAAAAGGGCCACGTCCTTAAAGTGTTAAGGCACCATTAGATTACTTGTGCAGTGTGAACTATTTATTGCCTCCAAGTTAATGGCTCTAGAGTCTCTGATGTAGTGAGCTATAAATTGGGTCCTGTGTTGAGGGCGTCAAAGAGGGCTATAAACTTATATTCCCAGATCCAGTATGTGTGAGAATAAATTTGGTGAGCTACAATACTGATTCTGAGGCAATCCCATTAGCCTAGAGATGTATTTGGTAGGTGGTTAGTCCATCTTTGTGTGGGATGTTATAGGGATCCCACATCCAAGGTAGCCAGAACACTCCCCGTGGGGAGAAAACATATGGAAGATATTTTTTTCAGTAGGTCTGTGGTGCTCTGGAGATAGCTGGTGGTACTTTTCACTAGTGGTTTAAGGATACCCTGCCTGAATTATTTTCAGTGAAGGTGCTCACACCTGAGATGATCAGTCTCCCTGGGTTTCCTGGTTTATGTATATTGGGAAGCATATAGAATACTCCTTGTCTGGGATTCTCTGGAATTAAATCCCTAATTTGTAGAATTGGCAGACCTATAATGACTTTCTGAATATGTGCTTACTTGATTGATGTTTGGGTAAAGTCCTGATTGATTCCAAAGTCTGTGGAGTTTCTTTTTCTTGTTCTCTGCTAGAGCTGGCCTCAATCATCAATGGCGGATCTTCAAATATGCGGTATGGGAGGGTGCCTGGGGCCTTTGGGTTTCGAGGGGCCTACGCCTAAACCTGGGCCCTATAAGCAGGCCTACCATTGATCAGGGACCAGACTACGGCGCACCCAAATAGTTAAAAAAAAACTATACTCACCTCTGTCTTTTTCTCCCCATGGTTACATCTTCTCCACTTCCTGCACAGGGACATATACATGGCAGTGTCGCGTAATGTCATAGCGTGTGCGCAGGAAGTGGAGAAGACAGAGTCTTGTGAACATTACATTAAAAGTGGGCTCTGCTGTGGACATTACATTGAAGGGACGCTCTGCTGTGGACATTGCATTGAAGGGGCACTCTGCTGTGGACATTACATTAAAGGGGGGCTCTGCTGTGGACATTACATTAAAGGGGGGCTCTGCTGTGGTCATTACATTAAATGGGGGCTCTGCTGTGGACATTACATTAAAGGGGGGCTCTGCTGTGGACATTACATTAAATGGGGGCTCTGCTGTGGACATTACATTAATTGGGGGCTCTGCTGTGGACATTACATTAAATGGGGGCTCTGCTGTGGACATTACATTAAAGGGGGGCTCTGCTGTGGACATTACATTAAAGGGGGGCTCTTCCGTGGACATTAAATTAAAGGGGGGCTCTTCCGTGGACATTAAATTAAAGGGGGGCTCTGCTGTGGACATTACATTAAAAGTGGGCTCTGCTGTGGACATTACATTGAAGGGGGGCTCTTCCGTGGACATTACATGAAAGAGGGGCTCTGCTGTGGACATTACATTAAAGGAGGACTCTGCTGTGGACATTACATTAAAGGGGGGATCTGCTAGGGACATTACATTAAAGGGGGGCTCTGCTGTGGACATTACATTAAAGTTATTCAGGGTCAGTTTCATCAGGGTCTTATTGAAGACAAGCATGAGCAGCAGATGGCGCAGAGTACCCGTAGCAGTGCAAAGGGACTCAAATGAGGTCAGAGTATGTTCAAATTGTGATCAAGGAGGGAGAGATCTTAGGCACTATATCAATTGTTGAACTCACCAACTACCTAGTGGAACTGGGTCTGTCATTGCCATCAAAACGTTTGACTCAGTGCCTCTTTTTAAAAATATGGTCAACACAACCCGGTCTCGGTGTCCCAAAATGTATTTAAACTTCTGGTTACAAATGTAAATGACAGACATCATTATAGTGTATGCTCCTGGCAGATGTGTACCATTGTGCCCAGTGAGTTACCACAATGCCAGCAGGTCTCCGATACCCCTGGATACATGTTGCCGTGTTAGTCTGGCGTTATATATACTGCTGGGTGTGGTCAGATCATATCCAGATAGGTTTACACAGACCAATTTCCCAAATTGGTCAAGACCTGAGCTCAAAATGATTTCAAATATACTCACATTAATTATACCACATTTAATACATGAAATGCATTGTAAAACAGGGGGCAGTAACATTAGAAGAGTGAAAGCGACCCTGGATCATGCATTGCTCCAGCGCACTCTGGTGGACAGGAGGGTACTACTTACATAGGATGTGGAAAAAGCATTTGATGATGTTCGCTGGAGCAGGTCATGGACAAAATGGGGATTAGGGGAGCATTTTCAGTCTTTTTGAAGGTTCTGTATAGCAATCCCAAAGTGCAGGTTGGGTTAGATGGCCATAGTTCTAAACCTTTGCTATTTAACACAGTAAGTAATCTTAAAATCAAGGCATTGTTCAAGGGAATGCAAATATGTACACAACCCATACACAAAGCACAATTTGCAGATTATTTTTTAATCTTCATGAATGATCCTGTTAAACACTTGGAAGACCTACTCCGCCATATTGCACTGTTTGGAGAAGTATCAGGATGCTGAGTAAACTCAGATAAAAGTGAGGTACTTTGTTTAGATCCCTTACTTCAGGAGGAGAAAAGCAAACCACAGATGGATCCGGAATACATTACATACTTAGCAGCGAAAATAGGCAAACTCCTGTCATCATTGTACAGCCTTAACTACCCACCACTGTTCCGGTAGAGTTGGAAAGGAGGTAACACTTCCCTCTGAACCTGTCTAATAGGATACATCTTGCCAAAATGTTTAATTTTGCAAGACTGTTGTACCCTCTTCCGACAATACATGTCCTCTTAAGGAAAAAGGTTAATTATGCAATCGAACTTGTGGTTCATATGTTTTATCTGGCACATAACACCCTGAACAAACTAATACAACCGATAGCAGCAGGAGGCCCAAACATTTTCCGAACAGATGCAATTATAATTTAGCATGTATATTTTTCCACATGTGAGACTGGCTTAACGCTACTGGCTTCTTCTCTAACTTAGAGTTGGAGAGGGCGTTGGTGGTGCTTCATGATCTTACAGCATTATTGCTGTACAGTCCATTTGCTAAGCTCCTTAGGGTGGAAAAAAAATCTGTCCTCTTAATTTCTAGTAGGTCATATATACCTTGGAAGCATAACAGAATCACTAAAGCCAGGCAAATTCTACACAACACAGAAGTGCAACTGAAATAGATTGAGGAAATAACATGGGAATTTAGTCTCCCTCCACACCAAAACTTCAAATATATGCTGTTATAGTCCTTTTGTAAGATAAAGAAACAAAACCAAAAAAAATACAACAGAGGAGGATGGCTCCTCGCGTGATAATGTTTAGGAACTGGGTCCAGGTGAATAGTAGAAAGTGCTCACCTGTTGGTCACTTGTGTTAATGCGACAAAAAGGGGGGAGGATTCCCTCGATTGGTAAGAACACTCCAAAGAATGGTATCCAGTAGAACCGTAAGGAACGTATATAGAAGAGGATAAAACGGGGCTTAACAGGTGCGCTAGTAACCAACTTGGCTGACAGAAGACAGATTCAGTAGATAAATCAACTCTTATTTACTTGTAACAAAAAACATTCCAAACATCCAATGGTAATGCATTTCGGGTGTGTACCCTTCATCAGACCAAACTATGAATTAAATGATAATCACAATAAAATAATAAAAAATTGAATGATAATCATGTTTAAAATAGTAGTTATAAATTGAAATAATAGTTATAATAATATCTGATAAAAATCAGAAAAAGATCAGAATGGAGCTAGTGCATCACCAGAAAATATAAAAACAAAAGAAAAAAAATCAGACTAGGCTACCATGATAATATTACAGTTGTAAATGAAATACATGAATTTTAACATAAGATTAAATTAATTGAATTACAGAAAATGATACATTGAGAATAGTATAATGTAATAAACCAGATTCAGAAGTGAAAGTAGTTGTGACAATAGCAGTATCAATTGTGCCCCTTTATTGTATCATGAGGATGTACAGATAGTATAATATAATATAACCAAGATGTTGTAGGGTTTGACCATAATAAAATTTCCCCTTTAATAGTTAGTATAATAATATACAGTGGTAATTAATACTAATTATGGCATAATTGCTGTCAGAAGCAGTGATGGGAAGAACAGGAATGAATAAACTTACTTTTAGGATGTGATAGAGAACGTGAGCACAGCAGATGAAGCGGACGGTATTGCTATGCCCATGCCGGGAAGCCGGCTGTATATGTCAATGCGGACGCCGGCGCCTATGGAGAAAGAAGCAGGAGCCGGCAACCGCTCACAATGTTAGAAGATACAGCGGTATCGCCGTGTAGTAGAGCCAAGCGGTCATGAGAACAGATAGCAGCTCCCACTGCTGTGAAAGCACTATGGAAATGTGCTACAATGTAATAATAAGGAAAACATAAAGTAGTATAACATAATACATTGTAATCTGTGCCTGTATAATGTAATGGGACAGGTGAATACATCATTAATTGGTTTGAATAAATAAATAATTAAATAATTATATGGAATTAATCTGTTAACGTAAACCTAGCTGATAGATCAAATCCTGTCATTTCTACTTGTCTTATTTTCCTAAAAGTACTGTAACAGAGTACCTAAAACTTTGAGGTTAAGAAATTTCAGGAATGCACATGAGAGATCCCCACGAAGCAAGACCAGACGTCCCCTCATACCTGCACCGCCTGCAACCTCGGGTCACTGTTCCCCAACTGTGACTGATCAACCCACGATCATGGTAAGTTTTAGACTACATATGTTAACCTGTTGCTTGCCTGTGACTTGAGGGGTGGTGATACTGTAGTTGTAGATAGCCGGGATTGGAGAGTAAAATATATATAGCCACTGGTGTCCTGCACCAGGGTCTGAATTGTTATTATACACCTCTGTGTGAGATTGAAACAAGTGCCTTGGTTACTGTGTGAAGTGCTTGCTGAGCCAGAACAGAAAGGGAGGGGGAGGACGTTCGAAGGTCAGACAAGCTACTGAAAGGGGTACAGCGAAGCCGTAGTGAATATTAGACACAGGCCACCAGAACAGGGGGGAAAATAGGACGGGTGTCTAGGCTTAGACACAGGCCACCAGAATAGTGGAACAAAAAAGAGGATGGATGTCTGGAATTTTCACAGGAATTAGGAGGAGAGGGAGATCGTTAAGGGGCGCCTTCTGATAAGACTCTAAGTCTCTGTAACAGGTGATTGGCGAGTTTGAAGGTCACCTCTTATGCCGGTGAGCAGCTGCACCAGTAAGGGTCTCGGACAAATTATGCTGTGGTTTCGGAAGAGAAAGATGAAAGTGCAGGGAAGGGAAAGATGCACAGACAGAAGGTTGGCTAGATGTAAGCGGACAGTTGGTTGTTTAGTTAAGTAGGACTGATGGGAAAGTGCAAAGTTGATATAATGGAACAGAAGGGCTGGTAGCATTGTGGTGAAAAGAAAAGTAGTAGTGAAGGTTTGAAGGTTTTGGGATATGTCGGATGATCTCTTGAATGTACAAGTGAGAAAACTTGATAAGATTTGCAAACAGACACTTAGAGCCACTGGCTTGGACGGACCAGGACAGAGTGACAGGATCCTGGTTGAGGATAATAGTTGTAGATAACAACAGTTTTTTGTTGTCGTTTAGCAGCTAAGCACCCTTGGAGTTTCTTGACAGATGTCTGGAATTAGAGCCGCCTGAAGTGATATTTCACTAATTCCAGATTTCTGCTAAGACAATTCTTGGAGTGAGAAGCGTTTTTTTTTATTATGGTGCAGTTAAAACTTATCTGATTCTGATTTTTGGAGAAAAATTACTATAAAAAGTGTTGCAATGCCTCTGGTACCTGCTTTCTGGAGTTTAAAGAGTAAAACGAGGGAGATCGAGGGGGCATGAATCTGCGTTTTGTTATGCTCAGAACTGACAGGCAAATGACCTTGAAGTGCAGATAAAGCAGAATTTCTCAATATTGAGCTGTTGGTGAAGAATACATGTTGGTGTTCAAGAATACATGATATGCCCTGGTTATGCCTGTGTACTCCACAAACAGACCAACACTTCATTTAAGTGTACCTGACTTTTGACGTTGCAGTCTGGCCAGTACTTTATAGGTAGCACAGAACGCTGGGCTGGAGATAGTGAAAGGAGAATCCCATATGTCTAGATGAGATAAAGCAGAGATGTAAGCAGTTAGAACGGACTAGAGACATCTCTGCCAGACCACTACCAAAGTGAGACTGACAACAGTTCCGGAAGTACCAGCCAATAGATTCCCACAAAGTGTGGGGGGGGGGAACCCAGTGTAGGACTCATGTACCTTGGGCCCACCAGAGAAAATTTTGGGGGGGGCCACACTTCATGTAATAAGAAAGACTACAAGACTACTCCTAATTGAAGTGTAAAACACGTTCTATCAAACATTAGATACAGAGCTAGAATTGAGGTCCACACATAACTATAGCATTCAGCTAAGGTTGCAGTCATATATGCGTCCCCACAATGGCAGTGTGAATGCACACTAACTGTGTCCAACCATCGCTGGGAAAACATCTTATTATATTACAGTGTACTGTACTGTAGCTCCATGTATGGCTGTGTACTGCGGCTGTAGCTCCATGTACGGCTGTGTACTGCGGCTGTAGCTCCATGTATGGTTGTGTACTGCGGCTGTAGCACCATGTATGGATGTGTACTGCGGCTGTAGCTCCATGTATGGCTGTGTACTGCCCCTGTAGCTCCATGTATGGCTGTGAACTGAGATGTAGCTCCATGTATGGCTGTGTACTGCCCCTGTAGCTCCATGTATGGCTGTGTACTGCGGCTGTAGTTCCATGTATGGCTGTGTATTGCTCCTGTAGCTCCATGTATGGCTGTGTACTGCGGCTGTAGCTCCATGTATGACTGTGTACTGCGGCTGTAGCTCCATGTATGGCTGTGTACTGCCCCTGTAGCTCCATGTATGGCCGTGTACTGTGGCTGTAGCTCCATGTATGGCTGTGTACTGCCCCTGTAGCACCATGTATGGCTGTGTACTGCGGCTGTAGCTCCAAGTATGCCTGTGTACTGCGGCTGTAGCTCCATGTATGGCTGTGTAATGCTCCTGTAGCTCCAAGTGTGGCTGTGTACTGCCACTGTAGCTCCATGTATGGCTGTGTAAGCCCCTGTAGCTCCATGTATGGCTGTGTACTGCGGCTGTAGCACCATCTATGGCTGTGTACTGTGGCTGTAGCTCCATGTATCGCTGTTTACTGTGGCTGTAGCTCCATATATGGCTGTGTACTGCGGCTGTATAGAGAGTGGACATTACATTAAAGGGGGGCTCTGCTGTGGACATTACATTAAATGGGGGCTCTGCTGTGGACATTACATTAAAGGGGGGCTCTGCTGTGGACATTACATTAAAGGGGGGCTCTGCAGTGGACATTACATTAAAGGGGGGCTCTGCTGTGGACATTACATTAAAGGGAGGCTCTGCAGTGGACATTAAATTAAAGGGGGGCTCTGCTGTGGACATTACATTAAAGGGGGGCTCTGCTGTGGACATTACATTAAAGGGGGGCTCTTCCATGGACATTACATGAAAGAGGGGCTCTGCTGTGGACATTACATTAAAGGAGGACTCTGCTGTGGACATTACATTAAAGGGGGGATCTGCTGAGGGGGGTTCTGCTGTGGACATTACATTAAAGGGGGGTTCTGCTGTGGACATTACATTAAAGGGGGGCTCTGCTGTGGACATTACATTAAAGGGGGGCTCTTCCGTGGACATTAAATTAAAGGGGGGCTCTTCCGTGGACATTAAATTAAAGGGGGGCTCTGCTGTGGACATTACATTAAAAGTGGGCTCTGCTGTGGACATTACATTGAAGGGGGGCTCTTCCATGGACATTACATGAAAGAGGGGCTCTGCTGTGGACATTACATTAAAGGAGGACTCTGCTGTGGACATTACATTAAAGGGGGGCTCTGCTGTGGACATTACATTAAAGGGGGGCTCTGCTGTGGACATTACATTAAAGTTATTCAGAGTCAGTTTCATCAGGGTCTTATTGAAGACAAGCCTGAGCAGCAGATGGCGCAGAGTACCCGTAGCAGTGCAAAGGGACTCAAATGAGGTCAGAGTATGTTCAAATTGTGATCAAGGAGGGAGAGATCTTAGGCACTATATCAATTGTTGAACTCACCAACTACCTAGTGGAACTGGGTCAGTCATTGCCATCAAAACGTTTGACTCAGTGCCTCTTTTTAAAAATATGGTCAACACAACCCGGTCTCGGTGTCCCAAAATGTATTTAAACTTCTGGTTACAAATGTAAATGACAGACATCATTATAGTGTATGCTCCTGGCAGATGTGTACCATTGTGCCCAGTGAGTTACCACAATGCCAGCAGGTCTCCGATACCCCTGGATACATGTTGCCGTGTTAGTCTGGCGTTATATATACTGCTGGGTGTGGGTGTTTGATGTGTTCAGGATTTGTGGGGATAGAAGAATCAGGTCATGCCTGCCTAAAGGTTGTGAAGGGGAGTGTGCTGTGGTAAAATTTGTGCATTCTTTCTTCGTGGTCCCCAAGGATAAGTTTGATTAGACACATAAAGAAAAGGTAAAGAATCCCAAGGGATTCTGGAGGTCTGAGAGAGAAGCACCTAGATGACAACGTTTAGATACAGTAGGAGTACCAAAGGGGTTCCCAGATGAGTTCAAGGCCCAAAATCAGATATGGGCAGGACTAGAGTCCATTATTCCCCCAGATAGCTATGAACAAAAATGTTGATTGGGTTAACTATTTTTATTGTGATCAACAGATTTGTGATTTATATCCAGATGATTTCCAGAACCGCATGGCTTTGGACATGACCCTTGCTGAGAAGGGAGGAGTCTGTAAGATGGTGGGAGTGGCTTGTTGCATGTACATACCGGATGACATCGCCCCCTATGGTAAGAACCCCGTTAGGAGAAGTGCCCGCAATGGAGGATACCGCCTTGTTGAAGAACCAGCTTGTTAATAAACCCATAAACTATAGACCATACCACAAGGTGGTTGTATCTTTCAGTCACCATTGTATCAGGAGTTAGACAAGCCAAAGACCCCTTACTCAAGATACCTAAATTTGCATAATGAAAGTATCCCTCTAAGTTCAACTACCCCTGAAACATATCAAACAGCTCCCTTGGAATAGGGAAACGTAGAGTCGAGATTTGATTCCCATATGTGAAAGTCCACTAAATGGGAGCACACCCAACAGGGGTATGATGTCATCCAACTGGTGAAGAGGAGAAAGAAGCACATATGGGCAGATCTGTAGGTCCTTCTAGACTTAGAGTATCTGTGAGAAATTCCAGGATTTAGGGGGGACTGTTAAGGTAAACCTGTCATTTCTACTTGCCTCATTTTCCTAAAAGTACTGTAACAGAGAATAGATTTTAAGATGGCGACAGCATCCTCAACCGCACCTAAAATTTCGAGGCTGAGGAATTTCATGAATGCCCTATGGTGACACCAGAATGAGATAGCAGGAAAACTCTCCAATCAATAGACTACACAATCTGGGAAGCCTGATATGTTATGTTTTGTATGCTCCTCCTTTCCTGATTTTCTATATAGACTTGTGAAACCAAATAAGAATGATATAGCAGGAAAACTCTCCAATCAATAGACTACACGATCTGGGAAGCCTAATATGTTATGTTTTGTATGCTCCTCCTTTCCTGCTTCTTTCCTGATTTTCTATATAGACTTGTGAAACCAAATAAACTTGCGGAGTGCTGACTTGGCCAGGGCATGAGTGAGACTTGAATCAGCAGTTGTCTGAATCATTCCCTGCAACGTGCACACATGCTTTATTGATTTGAAATACACAACCAATGCACACTAAAAGAAGATATCATGAATCCTCACCTAAATCTATAGATCATAATGAATAAAATAATCATTAACATAAGTTGTAGTACATAGTTAATTGGTTTAAATAAATAAATATTTATATGGAATGAGTCTATAGATGAAAAAATATTCATTAATGTAAGTAGTTAAACAATTAAATAAATAAATATATGCATGAATAGTTGTGACATATATACACATCTAAAAAATCAAATGTATGTACCGTATATACCGGCGTATAAGACGACTTTTGAAGACTGAAAAATCTTCAGTCTGGTCTGGGGTCGTCTTATACACCGGTAATGTTTCTTCTCATCTTTCCCGCAATCCACCGAAGCTCCGCTGCTACGCTCTGGCCGCCGGTGACAGCTCCGTGGGTGCCGGCGTCGCAGAGAATATGACGTCGGCACGTGGCTGACGTCATATTCTGTGAGCCGCCAGCGCTCAATGAGCTGTCACCGCCGGCCGAAGTGTAGCAGCGGAGCTTCGGTGGATCGCGGGAAAGGTGAGAAGCTGTTGTATTATTAATGTGCCAAGCAGGCTGGCTATATAGAGGGGGAGGTGGCAGGATGCAAACTGGGGGGCCGGCATTCTGCACAATTGGGGGGCCGCCAGGCTGTATAATAGCTGGCTGTATACTGGGGGTACAGGCTGGCAGTATACTAGGGGGGGCAGTTTGGCTATATACAGGGGGGCTGGCTGTATACTGGGGGTACAGGCTGGCAATATACAGGGGGAGCTGGCTGTTGGAAAAGGGGTAGTCTTATACGGCGAATATATCTTAAACTCTATATTTTTAACAGGAAAGTAGGAGGGTCGTCTTATACACCAGGTCGTCTTATACGCCGGAATATACGGTATATAATTATTGATAACAGGGTATGTGACAAATGTAAACATTACACGTAAGAACCAAGCAGATACATATATTATAAATAGTATAAATAAACAGGTTAGAAAAGGTTAAAAGATATTTTCCAAGGATTCATATAAACCGGCTGGCATCAAGCACTGTAATTTGTAGATTCTATATATCTCACGTTTCTTTAAAAAGCTAAATCGTTGAGAGCTCAATAGGCGTGATGTTTAAATCTCTATAGTTTTGTTTATGGTGCATTGCTGCGTGTCTAGATACGCTATGTAATTAAAAAAAACATTTGTAATATTACTTCTGTGTTTATTGAGACTTTCCCTTAGAGGCTGTATTGTTCTCCTGGCGTATTGCAAGCTGAATTCGATTACTTAAATGACATTTTGAAGGTTTATTTTGAGTTAAAGTTGGGTTTCCTTTGGGAGATATGTTCACAACATTTACATAGATTGTGCCCACAATTAATTTTTGGGAAGAATTATATATTTGGTACATTGCACCCAGAGACACGTAACCGACTTGGTGCTAGCATATTCTTCAGTGTACGAGATCTCTCAAAGGTAACTAAAGGAGCACGTAGAACGGTACTGTTGAGATGTGGATCATGGAATAGAAGGTTCCAATGCTTTTTAAGGATATTCTTAATCTGGCTGCCATCATTGGAATATGTGGTAATAAAGTTAATACTAGCCTCATCTCTGGAAGCTGTGTTGTTTTTTACTTTTGGTTTAAGGCAATCAGCTGGACTAGTATTCCCTGATCTAGCACACGCTGAAGAAATGAGAGGAGGTGGGTAGTTATTAGCTAAGATTAGCTATTGGCCATAAGGGATATTGGTTTTACATTTTTTAAAACTGCTACTGGTGAAATCAAGATAGCTGTTGCTGTCAACTGTTTTAAATATGTTTTGGCATGGATTTTATGGTCGTACTGATACACGGTCACAAATGTTGGCATAGCTAGGGGCAAAGTTATTGTTCAATATAAATGAGATAGCTCTTAATATAAAACTACTCTGTATGTCAGACATTGTAGGGTCACGTCTCAAATATTGCGCAGTTGCATGAACACCGAGGTTGTAAGGAACTACGGTGTAGAGGGAGGAGATATCCATATGTAGGAACAGATAGGAATCTTCCCATGGTAGTTGTAGGAGGTGTTTAATCAAATCTGAGGTATCGAGGGTGAAAGATTCATTTACATTTTTTTCTAAAAATAAATTCACATGGGGTGGGATTTTTATCCAGTTTGAAATAGAAAGTGCTATCGGATAGTAGTCGCAAAGATTCTGTAATATAATCTGATTTATTATGGATGACTATCCCACCTCCGTTGTCCGCAGATTTTATAACGATGTCATCATTGGAACTTAGCTGTTTTAGAGCCTTGCTTTCTTCAGATTTTAGCTGAATAAATAGCTTTCAGCTATTTGGTGTTAAATCTGAGGTTTTGGAATTTAGACAAAACTAATGTATAAAAAATTTCAATGTTGTTCCCTTTTGTGATGTGTGGGGTAAAAAAACTGATTTGGGTTTAGAATTAGTGTGTGTAATTGATATTAATGTATTGGTCAGTGAGAGGTGAGCCGGGTCTGAGAAACTATTTGGCTCATATCAGTGGTTTGATTTAATCTCATAAGTGCCTCTTTAGGGTTAGTTTGCTGATTAATCTATTGAGATCAACAAAAAGATCGAAGTCATCTGAAGTGGATGATGGGCAGAACAATGATGTTGCCTCTCTTGTGGGATTTTTTCTTTTTAATCCTAGGGGGGGGGGGGCGCTAATGTATAGGTTCTTTTATGCCATGGTTGGGTGCGTAATGAAACGTAGGGGTCTTTTTGACTTCCCGTCCTAAAAGAGAAGGGATGGAGGATGGGGCTTTCTGTGCGAGTTCCACATAGGCCCCTCTGTTATGAGGATTCACCCTTGGTGAAAAGAAGGCAACTTCTTCCTGAAGTCTGTTAGATAGAAGGCTAGTGTTATGTATAGTGAGTATGGATTTGTTGGGAACAGAGTATTTAGTATTAAGTGAAGGATGGGTTTAGGTAATTCAAGAGCAAAGACACATCTCTTGAGTGTGGTATTAGGTTTGTGTATGTGTTCTATTCGTGGCCTATCGCTATGTTTGGGAAAGAATGTTTTGGGCCTAGTGGCACATGTAGCTCTGTTATTATCATTCCTGGACCTATTGACTTTTGTCCAAAGCACAGATTACAATGTATTATATTATTTTACTTATGCTTTCCTTACTATTACATTGTAGCACATTCCCATAGTGCTTTTTAACAGTAGCGCTAGCAGGCTATCTGTTCTCATGACTCCTCGGCTCTACTACACAGCGATACCGCCGTATCTACTAACATTATATGCCGGCTCCCGGTTCGTTCTGCGCAAACGTCAGCCGTCTGATTGCTCTGCACAATGCGCGGGCGTCCGCATTGACATATGCATTTGGCTTCCCGTTCATTGACATAACAACAGCATCTGCTGCATCTGCTGTGCTCGCGTTCTCTATCCTGTCCTAAAAGTAAGTTTATTCATTCCTGCCACTGCCTCCCGACAGCAATTAAGCCATTATTAGTATTTATTACCACTGTATATTATTATACTAACTATTAAAGGGGAAATTTTATTATGGTCAACCCCACCGAACATCTTAGTTATATTATACTATCTGTATGTCCTCATGATACAATAAAGGGGCACAATTGACACTGCTATTGCCACCACTACTTCCACTTCTGAATCTGGTTTATTACATTATACTATTGACAAAGTGTCATTTTCTGTAATTCAATTCATTTCATCTTATGTTAAAATTAATGAATTTCATTTAAAACTATAATATTATCATGATAGCCTAGTAGTCTATGAATTTTTCTTTTGTTTTTATATTTCCTGTTGATGCACTAGCTCCATTCTGACCTTTTTCTGATTTTTATCAGATATTATTATAATTACAGTATTATTTCAATTTAGAACTACTATTTTAAACATGATTATCATTGGATTTTTATTTATATTATTATTTAATTGTGATTAGCATTTTATTTATAGTTTGGTCTGACGAAGGGTACACACCCAAAACGCGTTACCACTGGATGTTTGGAATGTTTTCTGTTACAAGAGTTGATTTATCTACCGAATCAGTCTTCTGTCAAACAAGTTGATTACTAGCGCACCCGTTAAGCCCTGTTTTGTCCTCTTGCATATAAGTCCTTTTGTAAGGGTAGGCTCCACAATCTTGCAGGGGGAATTCAGAAAAACACATTTGACTGGATGGTAGAAAAAGCAATGGGGAAATTTTTGCTATCAACTCTGTATTAAAAATTGTGTGAGAAGGGGGAAACAGAGCTGCCAAAGATACCGCTACATAACTAGAAGAGGAGGCTGAAAGTTTAAGATGTAACAGCATGAATATATATGGGCTGGGCACTGATTCACAGGCATGTTATAAATGAGAACTGTAGGGAAACTCTATATAAGCTTAGGCATACAGCTATTTATGTTTTTGATATCCCGACATCCCCTGGGCTGGGGATTTATACCATAACATTTGATCATGTCCTAGGATACAAAAATATTAGAAAACTGTGCAGCACTGCATACAAAAAACTTGTACTGATCTGATACCACTCAACCCATAGCCGTGTTATTTCATGCCTGTCACGGGGGGATCACTTGTCGCAGGCTCACCCGTGTCCCTCAGTGTTCGCAGGCGCGGCGCTGGCACTGCTCACCTCTCTCCGCTCCAGATTCCTGTCCGCGGTCCATGTGCGCTCGTCCCCATCTCCTAGGGTGCGAACGCACCGGCTTCAGGAAATTTAAAGGGCCAGCACATCATTAATTTCCATTTCCCAGAAATCTATTTAAATCTACCACTCCCATAGCACCCTGCCGGATCATTGAGCCTATGCCATGGAGAAAGCTCCCCTGCAATATCCCTGCGTTCCTGGTTGTTCCCGTGTTCCTGCATTTCTGTTCCCATGCTCCTGTGTATTCCTGCGTTCCTGTTCACGTGTTGCTACGTTCCTGCTCCCATGCTCCTGTGTGTTCCTGTTCCCGTGCTCCTGTGTGTCCATTCCTGTGTTCCCGTTCCCTTCTGCCTGGTTCTCCCGTTGCTGACCCCAGATTGAACTTGACATTGCATCTCTGCCGCCAGCCCTGACCCTGTGCCTGAACCTTACCATAAGACTGTCTCCTGCAAAGGTACCTCGACCTTGGCTGCCACTGCAGGCTTGTCGCACCTGTGGAACAACCTGGTGGCACCCCTCCACAGCAAGACCATGCAGCTTTGCGGCGGGCTCTGGTGAAGACCAGGTGCCATTTAGATTCTGGTCCCAGGTGTCGGCTAGCACCAACTCCGGCGGTGGTCCAGAGGATCTACAGATCCCGCATCCTGACAATGCTTTTGAGCTATGGTCGGATGATCCTAGTGATCAAGACACGACAATGTCACCCATTGTAGTAATCATTTTGATGATAGCTAAACACTGTACATTGAAGCATTGGCTGATTCTTACTATATCATCAGAGGAAGAAATTATCGAAACCATTTAAAAATATTTATAGCAGACAGAATAGAATCTGAACAAAAAAAATATACAAAAGATAGAAATATAAAAAGTGCAACTTTACTTAATTTTTTCTTTTTAAAATTTCTGTTATTTTAATTGATTTGTAAAGCGCTACAGAATTTGATGGCGCTATATAAATAAAGATTATTATTATTACTTGAATCAAGTACAGCATAATCTCATAACCCTCATGTATTTAACCATATCAATCATGTATGAGTTTCCCAATATACAAAGTTGCTACAATGCCTAAGAATAAATGATTTGTGTGGTTCATTTTACATTAAATAGTACTGACACATTACAAGTCTGCATTTGCACTGTAATGTAGAGCAAACAGGTTAAGAGCAGATTCACACTGCCGTTGTCGGTCCATGAACCATGGATAAATCTGCCCTGGAGGTTTTTTGTGGACTCAAACTGCATGTCGCATTGTCATAGACGCTTGCGCAGACGTTAACAGAACCTCTGATTAAGACAGTTTAACACACCTGTCTTAATATCTCCTGCGCACAAATCACCCCCACCTCAGTCGGCGCTCAGCAGCTAGATCTACTAAGAGGCTCCAGAATTAATCTCAGCTCTCCATTCTCTTATTATAAAGCATGAGTAATAACACTATTTTATTGTTTGCATTTCTCATTCTGTTAGTCACCATTCATTGCTTGTTTACAAAGCAATAGTATCCAAGAGAGCTTCTTTATTTTGCCAACAAAACTACCCAGCAAGATAAGAAAAGTAGTGGCAACAGTAGTGATAATATTAGTAACCTCAAACTGATAAAAGTACACAGTTCAACCAAAGAAAAACTATCCATCTTGAATTCATGGTAGGTAGTATTGGAGTGTGATATATGCTGTTTTCAGATTACGTTCTCTAACCAAACTTGAATATAAAATGCTGGAGTACTATAAATTGGGATTGTCATTTACTGCAAAAAAGAAACAACAAACCAAACTTTTCAAGTCTGTGTGCCTCTCCAAAGACAATCTTCTCAATTAAGTTAGGTAGTTTGGGCGTTTTCTGCCATTTTGTAAAAAAAAAAAGAATGGGGTAGGGCAGATTTACTATAATGAACACTATAAGATTTATAGAGGGCCCTAGAGTTTACATTTTCAGTATTCTGACAGTAATGTATCAGAGGGGGGATTTAGTAAGACAGGTGTATTAAACGCCAGTATTAATTTTTCCCCAGCCTGCATACTAGACGTTGGATATACTAAGATATACTAAGATGGCCCTAGCTTCCTAGTATACCTGGATGAGAACTCTCTGGCAGAATAAAATCTAGGTTAGACCTGGTGTAGCTGTAGTCTCTGAAGGTTTTCCAGCAGAGACTATAGTAAACACAAGGCCAAAATTGCATGCAGGCACAAAATCAAGCACATAGAAACTAGGGAGGGGTGATTACTGATAGATCCAGGCACTGTGGTAATCTTCTCATATTTGTTATTGATGGCCTTCTTCTTTCTAAATTAAACTTTGAAAATTATGCTGGTGAGCCTGAGGGTCTCTGGTGGGTGTTACAAGAGCCCCTCAGTGATGTGTTTTCAGTGGTTGTTACAAACATGTCTTACCCTCGCAGACCGCAATTTCGTCGTTTTCAGGTTTTGCATGGCTGGGACAAGTATTTAAAAGGGGATCGTGTCGCACGTGATCGGATGTTGGCGCAATGGTGCCGGCTTTCTTGCGACAAAATTTGAGGGACGGGCCGCCAAACTATCCGACGGATTTGGACTGAGCGCGGGATTTAACTTTAAGATTGCGTCGCAAGACATGCACTTACATACACCGGGAAGAAGAAAGTGACCTGCGGACCTGAGCGAGGAAGCAACACATGCAGAAAATCGAGTTCATGATCTAAGTGAATCACAGCAGAGTTCATTATTGTCGAACATTCCGGATCGGGGATTGCGCCAGGGACGGGCAAGTAAATGTGCCCGAATGTGTCTGCTGAATGAGTCCCCACCCATAAAATTATGAAGTAAAAATTATGAAGTAAAGAATCTTTATTGTGTTATTGTCCCTAGGGGATTGAAATTTGAGAATTTCCTTAGATGGGAAAACCCCTTAAAAGGAAACCTACCATCTCGGATCTACCAATTAAGGTAGATCCGATGGCAGGTTGAACTAATGAATGACATGGGAGCACTTTTTAGGGCTAATCCTTAAGTGGCTTGTAACTTTATAACTCTTTTATCACTTAATATGCAAATATCTGAAAGAGGCTACTGGTGCGTGGAGTAGCCAGAGCTGAAGCTACACAGCGCGGTTACTCCCCGCCTTAGTAGCCTCTTTGGATCCTCCTTCTACGAGATCTTCAGCGCCTGGTAGCTGTGCGCACTCGTCCACGCTCTGCATCTCTCTATGCAGAGCCGGCAACTGCGTGTATTCGGCTGTGAAGCCGGAGCTACTGTGCATCCTTAATAACTCTGGCTTTGGAGCCAAGAACACACAGCCGCCAGCTCTGCATAAATAGTCCATGCAGAGCACAGACGAGTACGCGCAACTACGAGGAGAAGTGCGCTGAAGAAATCGTAGTAGGAAGATCCAAAGAGGCTACTACTTCTCCAAGCCCCAGTAGCCTCTTTCAGATATTTGCATATTAGGTGATAAAAGATTTAAAAAGTTACAGGTCACTCAAGGATTAGTCCTAAAAAGGGCTCCCATGTAATTTGTTAGTTGAACCTGCCACCAGATCTACCTTACTAGGTAGATCCGAGATGGTAGGTTTTCTTTAAATCAGTGGTTCTCAACCTTTCTAATGCTGTGACCCCGCAATACAGTTCCTCATGTTGCGGTGACCCCGAACCATGTACAAGAATATGATGACTGTAATACTGCCCCCTTTGTACAAGAATATAACTACTATAATACTGCCCCCTATGTACAAGAATATATCTACTATAACAATGCCCCCCTATGCACAAGAATATAACTACTATAATACTGCCCCCTATGTACAAGAATATAACTACTATAATACTGACCCCTATGTACATTAATATAACTACTATAATACTGCCCCCTATGTACAAGAATATAGTTACTATAATACTGCTCCTATGTACAAGAATATAACTACTATAATACTGCCCCCTATGTACAAGATATAAACTACTATAATACTGCCCCTATGTTACAAGAAATAACTACTATAATACTGTCCCCCTATGTACAAAATATAACTACTACGAATCTGCCCCCTATTACAAAATATAACTACTTAAAATATAACTACTATAATACTGCCCCCTATGGACAAGACTATAATTACTATAATACTGCCCCATATGTACAAGAATATAACTACTATACTACTGCCCCCTATGTACAGGAATATAACTACTATAATGAGAAACAAGAAAAAAAATTACGGTAACGGCTCACCCATGGTTGGCTACGGTCTTGATGATGATATTTCAAGGCCGGGTGCAAGGATGATCCCAGTGAAGATACACCTACATGAAGAATAAACCTTTGGATATGTTTTAACAGCCGTTTTTCCTTTGGAACTTTTTGTGTTGGATGCTGGATTCCCCATCATTCTTTTTCTGCTAGTGCTTGCTTCAAAAACTACTATAATACTGCCTCCTATGTACAAGAATATAACTACTATAATACTGCCCCCTATGTACAAAGATATAACTTCTATAATACTTCCCCCTAGTTCTAGTCCCCCTCCTGTCCCCAGTTCTAGTCTCCCCTCCTGCCCCCAGTTCTAGTCCCCCCTCCTACACCCAGTTGTAGTCCCCCCTCCTACACCCAGTTGTAGTCCCCCTCCTACCCCCAGTTCTAGTTCCCACTTCTTCCCCCAGTTTTCACCCCCCCCTCCTGGCCCCCAGGGTGTGCCCCCCTCTGCCCGCCCCAGTTTCGTACCACCTCCTGTGCCCCCAGTTCTAGTCCCCCCGACCAAGCAATAGTCACAACCCTCCTGCCCCAGATTTCTAGTCCCACCCTCCTGCACCTAGCTTCTACGTCCACCAGCTGCCCCAGTTTGGCCCCCCCCCCCCGCGCCCCCTCCCCAGTGGGTGGTCTCCCGGCTCCCCAGTTTTGGTTCCTCCCATGCATGCTCCCATGTCTTTGGTTCTCGCCCTGCTGCCCCCAGTTTGGTGCCTCCCGGCTGCGCCCCCAGTTTTGGTTCACTCCTGCTGCGCCAGTTGTAGTGCCCCCCTCCGGTGCCCCCCACCCTTGCCAGTTC